>JAYKKT010000014.1:367500-855000 GCA_036023115.1 Brasenia schreberi
TATGAATACCGCCATTCTATACGCACGCTGAACGCTACTTTATTCCTACTCTCCTGTGCACCTAACCCGGTGCAAACATCGACGATTTCCGACGAGGGCGAACCTTGACTTGCTCGGTTTCTGTCATATGGAAATGGATTCCGTCATCTGATGTAGGATGGTTGCCATCCTGCATGAAGTCATGGTATTTTTAGATCTTGATGCACTCGGTTAGACAGCTCCGAATTGATGTAGAATGTCAGGCATCATACGTGAGAGGACGTGTATCCTTTTCTATCAACCAAATTTGCCTGTGGGGGCAATTTATACTGGCCACATCACAAAAACCAACACGAACATGAAATGAAAAGTATGCGTTCACGTTCACTCTAAATGATAAAAAGATCAGCTCATTCAGCTTGGCCTGTTTTTTACACGAACACGAAATGACAAGATCTTCTTTTGGTACATGAAATGACAATATAATCTTAAACATGAAATGCTGACCACAGAAACCCGTGTCTGATGAAAGTGACACGAGAAGATCAGGTCACAATCAGGTTGAGTACAGACGACCCGAAACACAAGCTGAATTTTTTTTGTATAATGAATAACCTTGGATGAATCTTGAGAAAAATTTAGCACCTAGTCTTCCATGCCGGCTACCACTACAGTTGTGTTGAACATCAGATCTGTTGGATTTATCAGAAAAACCCGCATTTGGATCCAATCCAATAAAAGAGTGCTAGTCCTGGTTACCAAATCTGACTGAATAAGTCTGGATCGGATCGGGTATCGGATATCTTTGACGTCCCTAACATAGAGCAAGACAGAGATAGAGAGAGTGGTGAAGGTAAAATTCTCACGTACACTATGCAAATGAGTGTGCAAATGGATGAAACTGAAACACAAAAAATGCTGATTCACCTGATCACTATGTGAACACAATTTCATCGAAACAGCGCCAGAAATTCAGCTCAATCTTCTTCCCTTAGCGGAAAGGAAGATGCTTTTCAATCCAAACGGAAAGCAACCGATCCGGCCGGCCTCCGACCATCTCAGGTCCTTCTTCGCTGCAGCCGGAAACTCCCACGAACAGTCATCTGGGGTAATCGGAATTCGTTCTCTCTCAAATAATTTGGCCACTCCGCCGCCACAGTCACCACTCTTATAGGTACGGGATCCGGCCTTCCTCCTCACCAGGCTGAAGAACCTAAAGCGCGGGCTTTCCCGTCGTGGATTCAGGGGGAGGAGGTGGCTGTGGAGGGACGGAGGAGGGCTGAGCGAAGGAAGATAGCAGGATTCCGAAGAGTTCTTTGGCTTCCCAGGTGCGATCTCCCATTCGAAGGGCACCCTCCCTGCCGCCCTGTAGTAGACTCGTGATGAGAATCCTCTAGATGTCTCCCGAGTCAACAGCCGGCTAAAGAACCGCTCCTCTTCAAGAAGAGAGACAGGCAGATCGGTCTTCCGACCTGGCGATCCGTCCCCGAGCGGAACGACGCTCCTCACTCGGTGCTTCTCTTGTTGGTGCTTCGTTAGATCGCCGTTGGCAGTGCAGATCATGCGCAGATTCTGCATGGTTGCGTTATCTGCTTTCGTTTGCAATGCGGATCGAGAGAGAGAGAGAGAATTGTTGAAGGGATCGAAATGATATAGAGAGGAGTAGATACAGGGTTTGCAATGGACAAGAAAGAGGAGAACAGGCTAGACAAAGAGACAGAGAGACAGATAAACAGGAAGGTGGTGGCTGGTGGGTGATTTAAAGGCTTTATGGGCATGAGATTTATGGAATGAATGGGCGCGCGCGCGCGTGTGCGTGTGAGAGAGAGACTTGCAAGAATAAGTCACTCTCTTATTCTCTCATTTTCTTTTTTACTGAATAATGTGCTTTATTGAGTAAATTTGACTGTTAGATTCAACTTTTAAGGCAGAATATCCGGATGGAGTCTTCCTGTTGTTACTCTTAAGATTGGGTGAGATTGCGCGTCTATTGATTCCTGGGGGTTTACTGTATTTTCAGTCACTTTGGTCATAAAACTTCTATTTCTTTCGATAATTTTCAAGTAAGTTACTCTGAATATTTAATTATTAATCTAAAATCCTAAATAAAGGACAACAAGATGAATTTGCTGATAATGAAAGGCCGCTTTTCAGTCGTGAATCATTGAAATCTTGCTGTTTCTTGGTCTTGCTTCTTCATATATAAATACAAAGCGTATCCGCTATTTATATTTATTTTATGCGGCCCACAACATCATGTCATGTGCACATATATATATATAAGCATACCATATCATGTCTACGGATCTTAAAACCTGTATTTTTAATTTATTTTAGCACATATATAGTTAAAAATAATGATCCTGCATGGATGAACATTACATCGTCAGTCATGAGTAAGATTCAAAACTCTATTTTTTTAATTATATTGATGCCATAGAAAAGTAATAGGTAGGCATAAGTAAATATATTAGAGCTAAGTAAATTTAAGGGAGAGCGAAATGTTGATAGATAAATACCTTTGATCCTACAAAAATATTGAGAAATGGACTCAAAACTCGATTAATTATGTCAACCATAAACTTATTGAAGATGATAAACAATTTATAGTTTGTACAAGACCATTGTTTCAGAGTCGGAATAAAGTCCGTGAGTTTTTAGTAGATGCCGGTTACTTTTGGTTGTGGTTGTGCGGGATGGGGTGGGGCGGGGCGGGGCGGGGCATAGCAGAATTGAACTGCTTTATATACACTTGAAATTAGCATCCTTTTCTTAGTTAATTTTAAAGTCTTGGCTCATAAACTTCAAAACGGTTCGAGTCTTGAATTCTACCTTTTGGAACATTTGATTCAACTCCACCGATTCGGTGATTCGTTTTTATCAAAGGTTCAATTTGAAATCCGGATCTGGCTTCACATAAGGTGGAGATAACCATTTTACCTTTACATAGAACCTAGCTGTTGAAGTGCTTTTATTAATTTAGTGACAGATATGCAACCTTGCCGAATTAAAGAATGGCATTGAAAATATATAGGCACTATTGTATGTTAGGTTTCTCCTCCCAAGGGTGAAGTTTTCTCTCAGTGGAGCAGCAACACTGCATCTGCCTAAAGGGCTCATAAATGCTCACCATTTCTATGATAAATCGTTTGTGCACCCATAAATGACCTGCCCAATTTTTAGACCCGAATTTATTGGGCACGTTGAACACAACCAGGAAGTCTACGAGCTATCTGGTAAATGAACTGAGCTGTCTCGTGGTTTGGCCCGGTTCAACTCATGACGAGCTTATCCCTGTTCGGTTCTAGCGTAAACAACTGGAACATGAGCTTGCTCGTTAGCTACACGAGCTGAACATGAACAATGTATAAGGAAATCAAATGCTTGTATTAGACTATGGTTGAGTACATGGGAGCTTGATGAGCGGTAGATATAATGTGATTAAATGATTGAATTCATCAACTTTACAAGGAAATTACAGCAAAAATAACTAAGCTTTTTCCCACACTAGATGGGGTCGGTTATATGGATTCTTGGTTTCTATTGAGCTCAATCATGTGTCATGCTAACAATTAACTCAATTGTTCGATCATTCATATCAAGGGTTGAGATCTTTAAACAAAAAACAAAATAATACTAAGTGCATTAATTGTAGTATATAAAAAGTAGAAAAGTATTTTTGTTTTTCAATTCAAAAGTCAATTGTTGGTCTCATCGGTGAAACAATTGAAATCTTTAAGAATATTTGAAAATAAATAAGGTATGCTCATTTACCACATTATCTCCCCCCCCCTCTCTCTCTCTCTCTCTCTATATATATATATATATATATATATATATACGAGAGAGAGAGAGAGAGATGTATATATATAATAAAAGAGCAAGCTACTAACAGCAGTGTTTTTGTTCGTTCAGCTTGTTTACCAGCCCTTCTATGCGTTGAGTATACATTTTTGACTTCCGAGTTTTTCTTTATGATTGGAATTTTGCATTGTTATGCATATTGTATTGAGAATGTTGTGATGAGCATCAGATGCATAATTCAGTAAATCTCAGATTAGCTAGTTGGGTTTAAGATCTTGGTTATTTGTAACACATCCCAGAACAGGAATATCTAAATTGCTGATTGACGACTAAACAACTGATTGTTGGTAGTCCATTCTTTCATGTAGTTACTGATTATCGTTGATGAGCCTGCAAAGCTAACCATATGAAAGAACGATTGATCAGCACAAAGAGCAACTGTTCACCTGGCTAGACGGTCGACTCCCAAGTTAAAGGTCATGACTTCGTATACAGGGCGTGCATCTGGCTTGAACCTCCTCTTTGTCTCGAAAAAAGAAAGAATGCTCAAAATAGCTGGATCCAGTGCTATAGAAATCAATCTGAAATGACTAATTCAGATCAAATTTGTGGGAAAGACATACGATTCGTGCGATTGTGCTCTTGATTACCCAACCCGACTAAATGGTTCCAGACCCAAAACCCCTTCCTTTGACATCCTCCACTAAGTGGGTTAGGTGAACTATGAATTACTTACACCATGGGCTATTTTTTCTGTTAAAATTTTAAATTTTGGGTGAGGCGGATACCGCGCCTCGACTTGGTGTGGATCTACCACCTTATGTGAATCAATTTCTACAACCAGGCTAGTACCTTCCATTAATTTGCCTTGCGAAATAATAAAGTTAGCAGATGGAAAGGTACATGTGAAAAGGTTCTTTTGTTGCAATGGGGAGGTTGAAAAGCACACTCCCTAAGCGGTACCATCAGGTTGTGGGGTTGTCTCCAACCATTGAGTGGACATGAGTATACCAGATGGAGTCATTTGTGAGGCAGCTTCCCCAAAGGCGGGTTGGCATGGGCAGCTAGCCAGCCAACCCGATAGTTGAAAGTTTGCGTAAGAGAAGTTCGGTGTTGATGAGCCTAGTGTAACAGCGGGCCAGGCAGAGTTTTTCGATTCCTTTTCTGTAACACGACCGAATTGGGTTGAGAGGCATGCTAATGGATGTATCGATGGGATCTACCAATTAACCACTACTCTTTGAAAAGAGATCGTAGAGACGGTAATCAACATGAAAGAAAAGACTCAAGAAAGTAAACGAAAGTGGTAAACGATTTGAAACGTAAATAAAGAAAAGACGGAGAATCTAAATGATTGACAATGTAAGGAGACAAGAAAGAAAGGAAAAGCGAAGTGCAAGTTTGATTGATTGGTAGAGGATCCTTCAGTGCATGCACTTGGTCCTTTTATAAAGAGAAGAAGGCAGTAGGGCTCCAGGGTGCATGTCTTGGAGTTCTCAGCAACGTTCCTTGACCTTAGAGTTTCCTTAGATGTGTGTTCCTCCATGGTGTTCTAGTTTATTCCAGACTTCGGCTACCCATTCTCCCTTCTTGAAGCTCCATCACACAGCCAATTTTCTCATCGTTGATTTGAGTCAGCGGTATCCACGCAGCCTTTTGCTTTTGCCATATAATTCTTTGGCATCTTTCTCTTGAGGGGTGCTTGCGACGACGTCTAGCAGTGGGCGAGACGGCCAGGACGGGCTCGACGGGGCTGGACTGAGAAGACGACCAACTAATGCTATTTGCAACCAGTCAAACACCATGGCCAGCTACGTCAACATCGTCAAGCAAGGGTGTGATGAACGGCTAAGAGAGAGAGAAAAAGAAGAAGAAGAGCAAAAGCCTGTTGAGAAAAAGTGGAAGAAGGGAAGAAAGTACTTAGCGGATGTTTAGCGGAGGAGGCCAAAGTGGCAGCCTGAGGAGGGAAACGGCGGCAATCGGAGGAGGGCAACACTGGAAGAGAGTGAGAGAGAGGTAACTCTTAGGATGGAATTAGATTCTTAACCATGGCACTCATAACGCAGTTCACTGGTAAGGATCTAAGATGCGCACTCTCGCAATGTTGAGTCAGCAAGAAAGCGGTATTTGTGTGTGAGATATGCGATCTATGTGTTTAGGCACAAGCTTGATGAAGAATTGGTTCAGCTAGTACAGCAACAACAAGACCGTTGTGAGAACTTGATGATTGAAGTAATGACATGCAAAACGATATTTTACACATAAAACAAATTGTGTGAGTTGTACATAGAGCTCCAAGGCATATCCATACACTTTATGCTTATTTCACCACTGCCGCAATTTATTTCACCATTGTCGGAATCAACAACCAGGTGCAAGCAGATTTCAGCGAAATTTCTATAAGATAGAATGGAGACTTAGCTGACTTGCCGTGTACACATAGTCGACTCTAAACAATCGATGATTCTTTAAGAATAAGAGAAGTTTGTTTCTCTTGTGTACACTAAAGAGAACACAACACTTACTATTTTAAGACGTTTTGAAAAATCAAGAAAAGAGCTTGGCGATGAAGAGAATGGTTTGTTTCCTGCTCTTCATTGTGCCTCCAATCACCTATTTATTGATAACGACCATTCAGTAAAGTTTAGCAGAAAATGGATATCACTATATCAATTAACACGATTTCCATTTACAGTGATTTGTTTATCTGTTTGTGTAAACAACTCATTTAATTGGTTTCCTTTTAAAACCTTTTCAATTCTTCAATTGAATGTCATCACAATCTATATGACAAGGGTTAACCATTGTGGCAATCCGGGAGTGAATCCTTCTTTCTTTATTGCCATTTCCTTTTTGAAATTGATTTTGAAAAATTCATTTACGTTTCCCACCATTTTGTTTTATAAAATAAGCTTGAAATAATCTCTATCATTATGTAACCTGAACCTTTACTTAGCAAGTTATATTTATCACTTATTGTAAAAAGAATGGTAGACTAGCTTTGAACTATTAAATAATCCATATGAACTAGGACGCATGACTTACCTACAAAATTCAAGCATCATCGATCGTCATTTTTTGGTAATATGATATATTAATGACCTTGTGTTCAATATCTCTTTCATGCATATTTTAAGAGTTCGAGCCCCAAAACTCCATGAGGTGGCTTCACCTCACACTCATATATAAGTAGACTCTATCGGAAGTGTCCCATAATTAGCACTCCAACACACAAGTCCAACATTATCTACAAATAAACAAATAATAATACCTTTTGCATCATGAAATTTAGAATAAACACATTTATCATACTCATTTTTTTATATCAATTAGCAAGCACAATTTGACTAAACTTTGATGCCATTACTTAGTGTCTATTTTAAACCATGCAAGCATTTGATCAACTTACATACTCATTTTGTTGCTCTTCCATAACGTTGGTTCCTTCCAAGCAAGGTGAAACAAAGAAGAATCGATCAAAAAGGTATATTTTCATGTATTTTTTTTATTTTTTGGTTGCTTCATTTTTCGAGTGAAAAAAGGTGATTTCTTCACTGATTTTGGCGGTTTTGGTCTACACCACTAGCTAGGTCGATTTTAAGTGGTTTGGTGGCCGGATGGTATCATAAAATGCATCAAACCTTCAAATGTTTTTCTAAACCAAGTTGCTTGTGTTTCCCTTATTTTCTTGGAAATTTCTGGCCATATCGACACCAACAACGGACATTGTTGGGTTGTGTGGAAAGAGGGGAGGTAGGCAATTGGCTGGGAACCACCATTGGCTTTGGCCATCGTCAAAAAACATCAAAAAAAGATGCCGAAAAATCAAGTGAAGCCATTTTTTGGGCGTGTCCTCACTCTCGTGTCATGTCGTGTCGTGCCCAACACGTTATGAATAACCCTGGATCGTTGTGTCTTCGTATCTCCTATCACACTAATAATTTTGTGTCAGATAGGTCATGTCTTGTGTCAAAATGAGTTAAATTAGGTTATGAGTTGTGTTTGTGTGAGAAACATATTCTGGTTGGGTCTTGAAATAGAATTAGTTTCAGCAGTTCTAGGTTTAGTTTAGGTTATGTGTTGACCCAAGAACACAAAATACTGCTTTGTTGTAAAATTTGGATCGAATATGGATTCAAGTGACAGTTCGGATCTAGCATAGTTTAATTGGATCTATATTGAATTTTGTGTCATTTTTTAGGGTTTTTAGGGATCCAATTTGACTACGGTTTATTGCGTTAGACTCGTAGTTAAATAAGGTTTAATATTACTACTATTTATAATTATTTAGAGATTAAAATTAGAGGATTTGGTGGTGATAAGAGGAGCCTAGTGGTTTGGGGATTGAATCTTTCTACTCTTTCATGTTTGGGGTTGTACATTCTTTTATAGAACCATACTAGAAGTTATTTTATTTATCTTAAATGGATTTAAATGTGCATGGTTATTAAATATTTTTTTTTATGATTGTTAAGTAATGTTTGAAATTATGGGTTATTTAAAATGCTTTTGAAGTAAATTTGTTTATGGCTTGGTGGATAAAGAACATGTTTTGATATGCATGTGTAGGTATGAACATGGTATTTAAATATTGTTTGGATATGGATTTGGATATATATAGATCCATATATGAGCTTACAAATGTGATAAATTGAAATTGGTTTTGAAATATAATGATGTGTGAATACATGAGTTGTACTCATGTGGTTTGTATGGGGTCTCTAAAGACTTATAGATCTCCCAGGCGTTTCGGCTTGGGGTGATTATAAAGTGTTTTCGGGCACTCTATCGTGAGAATTGGCGTGGTTTGATCATCATTGACGGGATAACCAAGGTCATGAGAAGGGAGGGATGAACGACTCTCGCAACTTGGTTTAGACACAGTATGAGCTATAACTATCATAATTGATTGATGTGTGTGAGTATGAATTTGAAATCATGGGTTAAAAATAAAAATGTGATTTGTTATGAAATAATTGTGAAGACATGCATGCTTTTAGTTTGAACTTTGTTTAAAGATGTTTAATCTTTCTACTGAGCTTTGGGTCAAAGCTTACCCTATCATTTTACACTTTATCCTGAAGCTAACACTACCAAGGTGCATAGAACAAAATAGCAGTTAATCGAGCTACACATATTGAGATGCTACGATTTAGATAAGCGATATATTATCTAAATAAATATTTTGATATTTGGGGTTATGTTTGGTGGGCCCTGTACTATTTTGCTTAGATTTAAATTGGCACGCTTTGATTACCACTCATGATCACGCTCGCACGAGAAGCAACCACATAACATCGGTTTGGATTGGGTCATGGTTGACTCATGTGGGTGTGACACTTCATGACCTCTTGATACATTTGGGGATCATGCTCAATGTTGAAGTAATGTGGAACCATACTTACTATAGAGTCCTATGTTCCTTCTACTTGGAACATTGAAAAGTCTAGACCAAAGGTCTTGGTCATCATTTTTTTATTTCTTCTAGGCAATAAACTTTGTATATAGTTGTCATCAGTTCTAGTTTGACGTTGATTATGTTCATCCTCTTTTGGAGAGGATGGAGGGATATCACCTTCAGGTGTAGGAATTCAATTGAACCTATCCTTTTAAAAAATAGTATTTTTTGACTCAATTACCATGAATCTATATGCTTTGCTATTTTTGGCATACCATAAGAAGATACATTTAATTTCTCTCACCCAATTTCTTTCTCTTGGGTTCTAGAACTTTAACAATTTCCTACAACCTCAAACTCTTAAGTAGCTTAGGTTGGGTTTTCTTTTCTTCGAGAGTTCATATGGGGTAATTTTGTTATCTTTAGTTGGGACTGTTTAAGATAACACGCAGTCAATAATGCCTCACCTCAAAAACCATTGCCTAAGCCTAAGTAAGATAACATAGCATTTACCATCTTCATTAACACTCTATTTTTTCTGACAGTCACTTCATTTTGTTGTGGTGTATATGAAGAAGTAGTTTGGTGAAGAATGGGTTCAGCTAGTACAACAACAACAAGACCGTTGTGAGAACTTGATGATTGAAGTAATGACATGCAAAACAATATTTTACACAAAAAACAATGTGTGTGAGTTGTACATAGAGCTCAAAGGCATATCAATACACTTTTCTTAAGGCTTATTTCACCACTACTAGAATCAACAACCAGGTGCAAGCAGATTTCAGCAAATTCCTATCTTAGCGAAATTCCTTCAAGATACAATGGAGACTTAGCTGACTTGCCTTGCATACATACAGTCGACCCCAAACAATCAATGATGCTTCCAGAATGAGAGAAGTTTGTTTTTCTTGTGCGCACTAAAGAGAACATACAACACACACTATTTCAAGATGTTTTGAAAAATCAAGAAAATAGCGTGGTGAGAGAGGCGATGAAGAGAATGGTTTGCTTTCTGCTCTTCATTGTGTCTCAAATCACTTATTTATAGATTTTGATTCTAAATGGTTTTTGGAAAGGTGATGACCATTAAGAAAAGTTTAGCAGAAAATGGATATCACCATATCAGTCGACATGGTTTCCATTTAGTGTGTGATTTGTTTATGTGTTTGTATGAACAATTTATTCAATTGGTTTCCTTTTAAAACCTTTTCATTTCATCAATTGAATGTCATCAAAATCCATAAAACAAGGTTGAAGATTGTAGCAATCCATAAGTGAATCCTTCTTTCTTTATCGTCATTTCCTTTTACAAATTGATTTTGAAAAATTCATTCACACAATATTGGGAGTTGTTGTGTGTTAGCTTTGACCCCTCATTTCTAAAAAAAGTTTATCCTATCACTCTAAAGTTAAAAGGTACATATTATAGATATTATAGAATATTGGGGGTTATATTCTAGATATTATAAAATATTGGGGTTTATTGTGTGTTAGTTTCAAACTCTGCCCATGTAAGGGATCACCCTTGCATTGCCGATCCCAAGCCCGGATACAGGAGGAGGATTGTGTTAGGCTTCTGACAACCAGCGTAAAACTTCGTCGGATTTTTACAACATGGATTACAAAAATTATGAGCATTGCTTTGGGGCGTCCCCACCTAGCGACGTGTTGCAGAGCCCGAATGCAGTAAGAAGTAAGCAAGGGCCACTATATTTTTGCCCGAATGTAGTAAATCAATTGCAGATTGGGTTCCCACATCATGGACGGGTGTGGGTAAAGAAGTTAGTCCCGCTACATTGCCGTCTGAATGTAGTGAAAATTTTTCAGAGAAAGTCTCCGCATTTTGATTATGGACGGATGCGGGGGATAAGGAAGCTAGTCCTAGATAATAAAATTCATATTGGTTCTTTGAATATCGGAACATTATTGGGTAAGCTAATGGAGGTGGTAGATACTATGATTCGGAGAAAGATTCATATTCTATGTTTACAAGAGACAAAATGGGTTGGAGAAAAAGCAAAGGAGATAGAGGATATATGTTTTAAATTATGGTACTCTGGTAAAGAAAAGACTCGAAACGGAATTGGTATTATCATAAATAAAGATTTAAAGGAGAGTGTAGTAGACATACAACGATATGGTGACCGAATCATGATGTTGAAATTAGTGTTAGGAGCAGAAGTTTTGAATATAGTTTGTGCTTACGCACCCCAAGTAGGACTAGAAGATAGTATAAAGACAGTTTTTTGGGAAGAGTTAGATAAGGTGTTTCAAAAGATTCCACAAAGGGAGATGATTTGTTTAGGAGGAGATTTAAATAGACATGTCGGTAAAGAGGCATTAGGATATCAAGGGATTCATGAAAACTTTGGTTTTGGGGATATAAATGAGGAAGGTAGGGATATTTTAAATTTTGCTATGTCATTTGATCTCTTTATAGTAAATATAATCTTCAAAAAATGAGATGAACATTTAATTACTTATAAGAGTGGCTTATCATAAATACAAATTGATTACTTTATTTGTAGAAAAAAAGATAGAGCGTGTTGTAAAGATTGTAAGGTAATTCCAGGAGAAAACTTAACCACCCAACATCGACTTTTACTTATAGATTTACAAATAAAAAAATGGACAAAGAAGAAAAGAGTGCATCAAGCTATTTAGACTAAATGGTGGAACCTCGAAAGCGAGAAAGAAGATATATTTAAAGAGAAAGTCCTTCAAGGAGATGTTTGGAATTATGTTGGCACACCCTATGATATGTGGAACAATATGGCTATACATATTAGAAAAGTGGCGAAAGATGTGTTAGGGTTATCTAAGAGAGGTGTACCGACACAAAAAGAAGCTTGGTGATGGAGTGAACTAGTACAAAATAAAATCAAGGCAAAGAGGGCATATTACAAATTACATCATGCAAAGAAAACTAGTGAAACTTTAGAAGCTTATAAGAAAGCAAATAAGGAAGCGAAAAAGGCCGTTAGTGAAGCAAAAGCTAAGATTTAGGATGACTTATATAAAAAACTCAACTCAAAAGAGGGTGAAAGAGATATTTTTAGGATAGCTAGGACTAGAGATAAGAAAACTAAAGATCTTAATTATGTTAGAAAAGACGAGGATAAAAAAATTCTAGTGGCAAACGATGATATAAGAAATAGATGGAAAACTATTTTTATAATCTTTTTAATGAAAATAAAGATGTTAGTATTAGTTTAGGAGATTTAGCCAAGTCGGAAAAGTATATAAACCACAATTTCTACCGACGTATTCAAAAGAATGAAGTCAAAGAGACTCTTAAACATATGAAGAGTGGTAAATCGGTAAGACCATATAATATTCCTATAGAAGTTTGGAAAATACTAGGAGAAATAGGAATCACTTGGCTCACAAGACTATTTAATGAAATATGGAAAAACCAAAAGATGCCTAAGGAATGGAGAGCAAGTACACTTATACCCATATATAAGAACAAGGGAGACATTCAAAATTGTGCAAATTATCGAGGTATCAAGTTAATGAGTCAGACTTTGAAATTATGGGAAAGAATTATCGAACATAGGTTAAGACAAGTATCAAGTACAATAGAGAACCAATTTGGATTTATACCAGGCAGATCTACTATTGAAGCAATTCACTTTTTGAGACATCTTATGGAACATTTTAGAGCAAAAAAGAAAGACCTTCACATGATATTTATTGATCTAGAAAAAGCTTATGATAGGGTACCGAGGGAGGTTCTTTGGAGAACTTTGGAAAAAAGAGGTATCCCATTGACATATATTAACCTTATAAGAGATATGTATGATGGTGTAAAAACATGTGTGAGGACTCATAAAGGAACGACAGACTTCTTTGAAGTTAATATTGGGTTACATCAAGGATCAACTTTAAGTCCATACTTATTTATAATGGTGATGGATGATTTAACAAAACATATTCAAGATGAAGTACCTTGGTGTATGTTATTTGCATATGACATTGTATTAGTGGAAGAGTCTAAGGAAGAAGTTAATAGAAAATTGAAACTATGGAGAGAAACATTAAAAAGCAAAGGCCTCCAACTTAGTAGAACAAAGACAGAATATATGGAATGTAAGTTTGATCATTTGGCTACTTCAGAGGATATAGAAATTAAAATTGGCACACATTGCATTCCCCAAAAGGAAAGTTTTAAATACCTAGGGTCAATTTTTCAAAGTGATGAAAGAATTGATGGAGATGTTACAAATAGAATTAATGCTGGTTGGTTAAAATGGAGAGGAGCATCAGGTATTCTTTGTGATAAGAAGATACCATTAAAATTAAAAGGTAAATATTATAGAGCAGCAATTAGGCCTGCCATGTTTTATGGTTCTGAGTATTGGGCAATTAATCATCAACATGTACAAAAGATGTTTGTGACAGAAATGAAGATGTTGAGATGGATGAGTGGTCATACAAGAAAAGACAGTATACATAATGAGGTTATTAGAAACAAATTAGGAGTGGCATCAATAGAGGATAAAATGAGAGAACATCGTTTAAGATGGTTTGGACATATATAAAGAAGATCAAAAGAAGAACCTGTAAAAAGGTTACAAAAACTAAATTTGGAAAGTATTAAAAGAGGTAGAGGACGACCACAAAAGTGTTGAAAAAAAACAATAAAAAATGATCTAGCTTATTGGGAGTTAACTGCTAACATGACACACGATAGGGATATGTGGAAACAAAGAATCTATGTAGCCGACCCCGTCTAGTATGGGAAAAGGCTTAGTTGTTGTTGTTGTTGTATTGTGTGTTATTTTCAACCTCTAATTGTAAAAAAAAAGTGAGATATTGTATCTATAGTTGAAAGGTAAATATTATAAAATAATTATATTAACTACGTTTTATAGTTTTGAAAGTTGAAAGATTAATCATCGACATGTAAAAAGAGGTATCACACGAGATGAGGTTATTAGAAACAAATTGAAAGTGACACTAATTAAACGAGGGAGAATGGTTTAAGATGGTTTGAATATGTAAAAAAGCGATCAAGAGAAGTTTTGGTAAATAATATGAAAATTTAGATTACAAAAAGATTAAAAGCGAAAAAAATCACAATAAAAAATGCACATGATGGGGTTATGTGAAAACAAATAATTGCCTTATTAATGCGGGTGCCAAAACCTGCTTATGAGCGTGATTCGCAAGCTGGAACTGTTGAACTGGAAACTTCCAACGGGATACTGCACATCAAGGCTGGCGTCTGATTATGAGCAGAACTAAATGTAGTTCTTGTATGTAGGTTCAGGCCTGCAAATCGAAGACCTCCTTGGGGAGCTGGGGCCCCTATCGTCCTCTTGCAATTGAGCATTGCCTTCTTAATGCGGGTGTCAAAACCTGCTTCCCATTGTGAGCCTATAACCCCTCGCGCTTTTGGTTTTCGGCAAAATCGACTCATCCTTTCCCTGTCGATTCCTTGTCACCTTCATGACTTGATAATTTTGAGCGTTAACAAATTTCTCAGCACCTGATCTTACAAAAAGGACTCGAGGCACGGGTTGTATATGATCAAACGAGTCAAGGCACCTTGTGCGGCTAAAACAAACAAGGTATGCAGAAATCCAACCACGGGAGACATTAGAGAGAGAACAACACTCAGCTTTTGGCCTCGTCATGCATTCATTGCGCTGGTCTCGTGATGAGCAACGACAGAAAGTTAACAAACCCGATCGTAGTCTTGAACTTTTGGAATATTTGGTGGCGGAAAACCAAAAAGAAAAAGGAAAATGCAGAAGAAACGCTGGTCCACATAACACAGTTCACATTCACTAACAAAAGGAACCTTTCATGTTCTTCAACAGCAGAAGTGTCATTTCAATCAACTACCTCAACGAGGAAAGACAAAACCCAGCTAAACCGAGCATCCACATGGTTTTGAAAAGGCTATCTCCGCAATCTAAGTATGGCGAGGACTGGTTAGCGCGTCAGTCAATGTAAGGAAGAAGAAACAAAAGATTGTTCAAACTATCGAGATGCCGTAAAAAGTAAAAAGAAATACAAAAGCTTCGCACCCAAAGCGGCAGATCGCTGCCAGGGCTCTCTACCTCCCATTCGATGTGGCGAATTCGATTCCTGGGAGGGTGCATTCATCTGTGTTGGGCTTCGGCTTCGGCTTCGGCTTCGGCTTCGGCATCATTTTGTAACAATGGAAAAAGAAGAAATAGAAAATCTTTCAAAGCGGTGAATCGTAGGATTGTTCTTGGTCCAATTTCCGGAGCAAGTTTAACAGTCTTTTGGGTACAAATGCCTTCAATAATTTACCGTGGATTTGAAGCCTCCAAAGAGAAAGATGTGAGTCTGGCTACCCTCCCAATGTCTGCCTTCTGACCCCGCCCGTCTTGTTTCTCTCTCCTCCTTGTGATCTGACCAAGGCCTTGACATACGTGAAGCTCAATGAGAGAGGAATACAGAAATTCTTTAAAAATCCCACCCCCCCATTTCGCCTCCGGTTGCCCCTTGGTGACAAGCAACTACCGAGAATTATAGATCAAGCCCATTTATCAGATACCCTTTTTTCTTGAGATTGACGACGACGTGGGTGTGCTTCGGGTTTCCTCTGCTGAAGAAGAAGAAGGAGAAGGAGAAGCGGAACAAAGGTTTTCCTTTTGCTACACCCACCTCAAGAAGATGCCAGATGGGTCGTAACTGCTTCTAATTGGAGTATGTGCGAGTTGCCTGATGTATTTGAACGAAGAAGAGGTTCATAATAAGATCACTCTGTCTCCGCCATAGAAGCAAACAGGAAAGCATGAATGCTTCCATTAAAGAACTGCCTCCCTTTTGAATTTGTTCGAGGCTGTGCAATGGGCAGAAGATTTACAAGAATCATAAGTAAAGATCCTCTACTTTCTTCCTTGGGCGTTTTATGTGTTCTGGGGATCACAGTGACATGGCCTAGCTGTTCAATATTGTAGAGGACAGATAGAGGAAAGGAGAAGTATTTGATCTGCAATCTTTGATCTGCGAGAGTCGTTGGTTTGTCTTCAATGAATGGAAACAGCTGCTATTATGCTGAGAAGGTAGAGGAACAATCTATTGTGTTTCCAAATCCGTTTAAGAAGACGTTAGCCTGTTTGCTTGTTGGAGCTCGATCTTCCTTTCACCTGTCAGAATTGCTTCGAATAGTTCTCAGTGTTCATCCAGGTGAGAAGTTTAAACGCCCATATGTGACCTTTACTTGATAAATGATTTGTTTTGTTTTGTTGGCCCTCTTGCAACAGCAGTTGAAATTATCTTCTAGACCTTTCGGATCTCAGTTTGCTTGCTACTAATTCAACCGCTGCTCAATCTGACACTAGTATGGAGGCGGCTTTGACCATTAGATTGAAGAGTCCAGAAGAAGGTCCCTGCAGTTGTGATAAATCTTCCCCCATTTCACACTCCATATTGTTGTCACCATCCGTCAAAATTTCTCCAGATTCGTCTACCTTGAACTCTCCTCTGGTTTCTCCACCATCCTCTGCCTTTGTATCTGCATTGCAGTCACCATATATATCTCCACGAGCGCATATCCCTACTGAAAATCCTCAGCAATCCCCTCCTCTATCACAGTCTGGTTCGCAGCATTCAGACGACATACCAAGCTCTTCTTACACTCCCCCACCTGAAAATACCACCGATTTTTCTGGTGATTTAACTGACCAGAAACTCAAGTTCTCAACATGTATTGCAGATCCGATGCCACCCCGGATCTCGTTCTCCTTCCCCGCTGTTCCTCATGTTTCGAGATGTTCCCTTTCTCCTCCTCCCCAATCTGCAAAACTCAGGAGTTGCGATGTTTATGTTGGCTATCATGGTAAAAATGTCAATCTGGTTCGCTTCTGCAATTGGTTGAAATCAGAACTGGAGCTCCACGGAATCGCTTGTTTCGTTGCAGACCGAGCAAGATTTTCAGATACACAGAGTCTTGAAATTGCTGACAGAATCATTTGTTCTGCAACCTTTGGCGTTGTTGTCATCACAGGAAGCACTTTCCTGAATCCCTTCAGCGTGGAGGAGGTTAGAGTTTTTAATCAAAAGAAGAACTTGATCCCACTGCTTTTCGAGACAGGTATAGAGGAAATCACAAATTTCCTTAATCAAAGCTTTGATGAGAAACAAGGGCTCCAGGAGAAGGAATGGAGAGAAATGATCCAAGGTTTGCTGCTGAGATCTCATGAATTCAAGCTGGAAGCTTATGACGGTGCCTGGAGGGGTTGCGTGGCGAGGACGGTTGGGATCTTGAAATCAAAGCTTGGTAGGAAGAGTGTTGCAGAGAAGGAGGAGGCTGACACGGAGGAGTTCCCCTATCCAAGAAATAGGAGTTTTGTTGGAAGACAGAAAGAATTGCAGGAGATGGACTTATCCTTCTTCGGAAGCACCGAGTGGGATGAAAGCAGGATGGGGTTCAGAGATGGTTCTGATGGTACAGTCGATGGATTTGCTGTTGAAGAAAGCGACACAATAAGGAGCAGAGAGAGATCCATTAACTTGGTCGAGACGAGAAAATGCAAGGGACCGACTTTAGATGCATGGATCGAACCTGTGATTGAATTAACAAACAAAGGAAGAAGCCCACAGAAACAGAGGCAAAAACCCAAGAAATCCAGACATGGAAGCAAGAATTTTGTAATCGAGTCTGCGTTCCACCAATATGGTGGCTCTGGTAATATTGTTTGTCTTACAGGAGACGCTGGTTCAGGCAAGACTGAGCTGGCTTTGGAGTTTGCATACAGATACGCGCAGAGGTACAAATTGGTTCTTTGGGTAGGAGGAGAGGCTAGGTACTTTAGGCAAAATATATTGAATCTGTCAGCAAAGCTGGGTTTAGATGTGAGTGCAGAAACACACATTGAGAGAGGTAGAGTCAGGAGCTTTGAGGATCAAGAAATGGATGCTTTCCAAAGAGTAAGGAGGGAATTGTTCAGGGATATTCCATACCTCCTGGTAGTTGATAATCTTGAAACAGAAACGGATTGGTGGGACGGGATAGATGTGCAGAATCTGTTCCCCAGAAGTACAGGGGCTATCCATGTCATAATCACGACGAGGCTTTCCAAGGTTTCAAGCTTCAAACTTTTGCATGTGCCACCATTACTACTGGCAGATGTTATTGGTTTGATGAAAGGGAAGAGAAAGAAAGATTACCCAACTGCAGAAGTGGATATCTTAAGGAAATTCTATGATCGACTTGGACAGTCAAGTTTTGGCTTAGGAGTTGTGGCATGTTTGCTGTTCGAACTTGCCATGTCTCCATCCTTACTGCTTGACGCCATCAACAAAGTCCCTCTGCCAGAGGCTGTGACTGACTCTTCCGCTACCTGTTCTCCGATGGCTAGCGACAACGAGTTCTTTGAAAACAATCAGTTTCTGATGAGAATTCTGTCTTTCTGCTTCACCATATTGTGTGAATTCAGCAGTAGGAACCTCGCATCCAGGATGGTTCTAGCTGGAGCTTGGCTTGCTCCTGCCCCAGTTTCTGCAAGTATTTTAGCAGCATGTGCTAAGGGCATCCCCGAGAATAGAAACGGGTTTAGTACTTGGAAAAATTGTGTTAAAACGGCTGTCTGTTCCGGTTCTAATTGCTTCATGGTGACACATACCCAAAAATGGGCAGCGGAGTCTGCACTCTTGATAGTAAAGCTAGGCCTAGCGAGAAGGTGCAATAAACAACCAGGTTGCTCAATCCGGTTCCATGATATCACTCGAACATTTGCAAGAAGACAAGGTGGCCTAACTGCTGGAAAAGCGATGGTACAAGGTGTGAGGAAAATAGGAAAGCCAATGCTAAACTTCTATCATCTATGGTCTGCAGCTTTTCTAGTTCTTGGCTTTAAATCTGAACTCATGCTGGTACATCTTAGTCCGATCGATCTGGTTCTTTTCATCAGAAGAGTGGCAATACCTCTAGCCCTTTGTTCATTTACCATGTTTTCCCGGTGCAATGCTTCATTGGAGCTCCTAAAATTGTGCACCAATATGCTTGAAGAGGTTGAGAAATCATTTGTGTCGCAGATTCAGGATTGGTGCCATGGATCACTGTGCTGGAGGAAGAAAAACAAATCCCAACACACAGTCGATGAATATGTGTGGCAAGATGTTACGCTGTTGAAGGCTACATTGCTGGAAACCAGAGCCAAGTTACTACTGAGGGGGGGACGCTTTGACAGCGGAGAGGAACTATGCAGAACCAGTATTAGTATAAGAACTGTGATGTTGGGCCATCACCATCCTCAGACTTTGGCTGCACAAGAAACTCTTGCAAAATTGGTCAGATTCAGAAGTAAGGTTTAATCTGATTTCTTTTCTCTATGGGAGGACTCTCTCTCTCTCCTCTTTTTCTTTTCTTTTTTTGAGTACAAACTGGATGACATGATTTCATGCTGAATCATGATCTCCCAGATCACTTGATCTTTGCTTACTTCTACCGGGTGCCCCTGCATGTGTTATTATACGTCAAATAGCAGAAGCTGGACATAGACCTACCTGAGTTTGAGTTAGATCGGACCCGGACCCAGGTTTTACCTTGTTAATTCACCTGGCAAGCTTCTTGAGCAATTGTACCTCAGATTTGCTTATGGAAACAGAAACCATAGAAAATGCACTAAATGTGTACTCAGTACCCGTATATTAGCGGTCATATTAATTATTTCCTAACATCTACCGTATCTTGGACTACGTTACGTATAATCTTTCTTTAGGATTATAAAATAGTGCATCATTATCATAATAAAAAGTTCACACTAGTTATTATTCAACTAAGCTTTTTTTACCGTTCTCTACCACTTATAATGTTCTTTTTCTGAACTATTCTCTTTGAGCCTTTTTTCTTCGTTGAAGTCAATGAATGTGACTTCCATGTTCGTTTAAGTTAATGAATGTAATGTACATAAGGGCACGTTAGTATGTAAATTTTGGCAGTATACAGGATCAAGTTTTCTCTTGAAAGGTTTATATTCCTCTTGTTAATGTTAAATGGTCTGCACTCAGAGCGTTATCTTACCTGGCTAGGGGGGTGGATTCACAAGTTGAAGCTCATGAGTTCCATTCGCTCTGCTTAGTAACTACCCACAAAAAAGTTTTGTTCTGCTTGTACTTTCTCTTCGTTCTCGAGTCTTGACCTTTCGGTCTGCTTAGTGACTACCCACCAAAAATTCGCGAAAGAAAGGAGAGTCCACAATCAATCTCAACAACCATTTCTTCTGCAAAATAGCTTTCGTTGATACTGGTGGGATTGAAAGAAAAAGAAAAAGGTGGCTATGGTCGGTCTGTGGATGAGAAAGCTTGGTGCCAATGGGAGCATAACAGAATCCACTTCAATATAAAATCGAAGCATCGTTTGGATTAAGATATGCATTCAGATTTGTTTTGGTCTTGTGAACCATTTTCTTTTGTAACTTCAGATCGCGTAAGATAAATGTGGTAGATTTGTAATATGCTTTGATCAGCTTGATCGATATTTATCATTGAGAAGTTTGTGTTTATCAAGTGGGAGGCTCGCTTTTATCAATCTGCAATTCCTCATCTTTTACTGCAAAATTATACAATCTTCTTGTGTGTGCGTGTGTGTGTGTGTGTGTGTGTGAGAGAGAGAGAGAGAGAGAAATCATGCCGTTACAAATTCAAATAGAATCTATCGCCATGACAGTTGCAAACTTTTCAAAAGCTAACTTCATCCCCCTGATTCCGCGCCAACCACAAGAAATTGGGATAACGTTGGATTTTGAAATTCTGTTACAGCCATATGGATGGCCCTATTTCAACTTGTAAAGGTAGAATTAGTACCCTCACCCCCACACGCCCACCTCTCTTTCTCTTGAAGAGCAGTCATGAGCACCAAAAATAGGCCAAAGAGCAAGCCTTCAATTGTGTCGATTGACTGTTCAAGAATCAAACTGTTCCCATGCTGGCGACGCCGACACCATGCCTGTTCGGACGTTGCAGCTCCTCTTGCCTCTAAAGCCAAATCATGCAACCATTCTACACTCAGAGACCTCATCGTGAACTCCATGTCTACATCTCCACTTAGCATCACCAACATCAGAAATCGCAAAATAGCCGCCAATGCCTACCTAAAATGGGCCCAGCAGTTGGAAGCAGAGCTCAACCAGATCAGTAGATGGCTGGAAGCCGAACAACAACTCCGTGAGTCAATAAATCCCAGGGCAGTGTACCCTTCTTCCAAGCTTTCATCCCAAAGCATGTTAAACTATGATGCATATTCTGATTCAACGAGTCATTCCAGTAGTGCCATGGTCCAAGAGACGGAGATTAACATAGATAGAGCACTAATGGATCTGGACTATGATATGATCAGATTGATAGAAGGAAATTATCTCTACAAAATGGAATCGAAATTCCCTTCTAGGAAGCTGATAATGCAATTTTCTGGACCAGCACTTGTTTCAACTGAAACTGGTTCAACCATCACAGAGATTTTGCATTGCATGGCTTCCCTTGGAGCCACCAAGTTATATTCATGCCTGAACCAGCTGATTCCGTTGGTTGATATCCAAAACCACATAGAGGATATCAAAGGGAAGCCCGTAACACAAGGCGACACAAAAGGATTTTTAGAGGAAATTCTTGTGTATGCAATGAACAGGATAGAAGATCTGGTCATAGAAGGATTGAGAGTTCAGATAGGAATTACCGGAGAAGCACAGCGAGAAAAGTTGAAAACCAGAACGGCGAATTATGACAGAGTGAATGTAATTTCTCTGGTCCAACTTAGGGATCCCGATCAAGAGTATGAAGCTATTGGTGACTTCATGATCATGTTGATTGAAGCATATACAGAAACAGGAAATGAGTTTTGGATTAACAGCATTAATATAGCAGGACTTAAAGCTTTTGAGGGTGGAAAGAGTGAGAACACGGGCGACGATGCCCGAGATTTTCACAGGCTACTTCGAACATCTGTTCGGACATCTCGGCCGCGACTTATTCTCCTGTGGAGCATCTGCAAGACCGTGGAGGATGAGTGTGGAAGCCGACTCTTCAGACGCAAAGATATCATTTGCACCGATGAATATTAGTAAATGCGATGGTAGAAATTGGATTCTCATTTTCTTTTTTCCATGTTTAGATCCAAGCTACAGTTTTTTGTTGTTTTAGTTCTGCGAATGTCATGTTCGAGGCAATGAGTTTCACGGCACTCTTATAAATCCACAACGATGCCTTTTGTGAATTAACTGGAAGAAATGCTGTTTCTTTTTCTTTCCCTTCTTTGGCCTAAACACGAAGACATCCTTGGGGGAGTGTTCACTTCTCTCATGATAAAAGCACAACGAATTTCAAATCAACGACACCGACGCCCAGCAATGAAAAGTCACGGTGCTTTGTTTGACATGAGAGTTTTGACGTCTAAACGGGCTAAAGTAAAACTAGGGACCGTAGAAGAGCAAAACGACGGTGCTTTGTTTGACATGAGAGAAGGGTTTTGACGTCTAAACGGAATTAAAGTAAAACTAGGGCCCGTAAAAGACAAAATGACGGGCCATTTATCAGTTTAAGGCGTTCTTGTTCGGCTCACTAGTTCCGGCGAGCCATGCCAAAACAAACATGGGCCGAGTTAGACAAGTTGAACACCAGCTGCCATTTTAAGTTAAAAATAACTTTTCGTATGTAAACTTCCATACAAATTTAATATGGCAAGGAATTAACTGAAAGTTTTACCTTTTGTACGACGTTCTTAGTGGAATTGAAAGATTACGCCTGCCTATTTAGTTTGGTCAATATGGCTTTTGTTTTTTATATGTATATAAGAACTACACAACTACAGCTTTAAAGACAAAATCACTTATTTGTGGTTAACGAATTTGTGACTTCAGTACCATGTATCTTTTACACTAGCGACCTACAGTTTAAACAAGAGGCAAGTAACTACCAACACATTAAATTTGATGTGAAACCACATCTGTATCTTTTGTTGTTTTCTACTGATGTGATGCCACATCAACATGACATAAAAGTGTGCTTCATCGAATATTCAAACGGTACTACCTATGTAATTTAATTAAGTAAATTGCCAAATATAGCATCCCGTATTCAAGTTCATGAATATTAATAAGTCAGATCCAATTAGGGCAATTTAGTTTACGAAAGAGACATAAATGAGCTCATTACGAGCTACAAAAAAGCGAAATCATGAACAGCTCGATTTTGTTTACCAGACAGGTGCAACAGTATCTTGGTCCCAGAACTAGTAATGATACGTGTTCCCACTCAACGTAGACCGCACCATTTTCCTGCCGGATTTATTTGTTCTATTTTGATGCGAAAAACAGAGAAACACAAGCCCCACATTTGACCAGAAAAAAACAGGCCTAAAACCGTAACCGCAGCTTTTCCTGTCATTGCATGAAACAAAGGTGGCGTAAAGGTAACTATAAAAGCCATCGCCAGGACAGAAAATATAGCTGGAACCTCGTCAAAAATACGTCATTAAGTAACCGAGGTACACAGACCAGTTTTGATAGCATAAGATTCCTGAACATTGGAGTCCTCGATTAGAGGTCACTCGCAGCTTTGTCGTGGTTTACCGGTACGACACCCACTGAAATCTTGCATTTCCCAACGAGAGCATCAAAAGCGTCATGCCAGTGACTTCAAATAGTGTTTGAGGAATGCAACTCCAACTGAGAGCTTCAATAGGATTCGTTGAAGCAAGATCTTTCAGACCACCTGTATACGTAATGCATGTGAACAAAGTTATATCACCAAAATGCAGTACGTGGGAAAAGAGCAATAGCCGATAGACTAGAAGGTTTAGTAATGGAAAATATCAATATTTGAGGTACTCATGGTTCCAATAATGAGCATGGGGCAGATCCATGTCAAAGTCAACAAGTACGTGGGTTCCTTGACCTTTTGTTAGCTGTGGAACAGCTCTAAGCAGCTCAAAATTGAAATTAAACGTTCAGATTACAGCAAGCTAGACGGGTTTCAGAAGCTAATGACCTGATATGAACACTACCAGAAACATGAGATAGATGGCAATTTCAGAATGACATAAAACCCCGCATTAACATATCAAAAAATAGGGTCGTCTTAGGTTTACCTGTTTTTTACATGAGCACGAAATGCACAACACAAACACAAAATTGTTGCACCTACTTCTAATGAAATGAATATCAAACTACCAAAAACTCTTCTCATCATGGAAACTACAGTTCTGCAAGTACAGGATATCTGTGTGCATCTAGTTACATTAACAGATAGAGAAACGCAGACATCGAGCATTAACACGAAGAGACGAAAAAGCATACATAGAAGGGGGCCAGAGAGAGAGCCGATGGCAGAAGGGGGCCAAAGAGAGAGCCGCAGACTGCTAGCTACTGCTTGATGAGAGAGTGGCAAACAGCAAGCAACGCTAGCCATTGCTTGCTATGAGAGAGAGAGAGAGAGAGTGAGAGAGACACCAGGGGTCACTGAGTGGTGTCCATCATAGGTGCAGGAGAGAGAGATGTGCGAGACAGAGAGACAGAGAACCGCAGACAAGCGGGTCAGTTGGGTTTTTATTTTATTTAGGTTTGGTCGATCTTAGTATGTTTATTTAGATATAGTGGACCGCTATAGCCTATAGTGATGTTAACAATGCAATTACCGTCTGTCCATTAACAGCACACTCTTATAATGCTCCACAAGCCGCTAATTCGGTATAGCGCATTATAACAGATGCTATAGCACGCTATTGATAACTTAGACTGGTGTCACTCCAAATTTGTTTCAATAACCTCATTACATATACGGTCTTTCATTATGTGGTCACTCGTCCATCTCAACAACTTCGTTTCTACCATAGATGTCTTTTGTATATGATGATTAACTGCCTAATAGCCTCAAATGTAATTGAAAAAAGTATTTCTCCAAACAGTGGAACTAAAATAGCAGCAACGAGCATCAGGTATGAATTTAATGTTTTATGGTCTTGACATGGCTACTACTTAAACTCACTGGTTAGACATGAAGTAATCAGACTCATATTTAGATCCCACCAACAAGGACGATAACAGCGTTATGAACGTTAAGCATCTCTCAAAGGCTTGCATGGTTTGCTTGCTTTGAGTAAAGGCCCAAATGGAGAATAGTGACAGGAATGGTGAATGAGTGCTGAGATCATGAACTTCAAATAGAAGGCACCAAGGCCTTTAGTGAGGCACACAAATCACAAGCCAAAGCAGAACAAACCCTCATACCATGTTGCAGCATGGAGTCAAACTGGAATTGAAGTGGGACACTAGGTACAAACCAATTTCAGGGAGATCGGACTCCTGGCAGGAAAATGTAATCCCCAGCACCCAAACTCACCAGAACTATGCACTTACTGGCCCAATTTTAACCCCTTAGGGCGTGTTTGATTCACGGTTCCAAAGGGGCTGGACCTCATTTTTTGGTGCTTATGGTACCAAGCATAATTGCGTTTAAACGGAGAACCACAGATGGGCATGGAACTGTAGTTCTATGGGCGCATATTGAGTGAAAAATACAGCTCCAGGGGGGGAGGTGGTACACGAGACCTGGACCCAAGCCTGGACCACAAACAAAACCCTTGAGTGCCCCATCTCTCGCATGCTTTCTTGCATCTCAACTCTCTCTCTCCCACTTTCCATCACCCTAACCCCTCTTTCTCCCACACTGTTGTTGCCAAATCACCACCACTTGCAGCTGTCTCCACCACCCAACAACCGACCATGTAGGCAATCTTCTTGCATTTTCTTCCCTTGTTTTTCACCCAACAGCTGACCCAAACTACCTACTGCAGCCTTCATCCCGAATCACCTTCAGAATATCTTTATTTTCAATTGCCCTAACAGCTAACCATTGTTGATGCATTCACCACCAACAGCCTTCACCCTGTCACCACCACCTGCAGCCTTCACCCAATAGCAAACCCAAGACACCACCTACAACCATCACCATCCCCATGCTTCTTCCATTTGTCCTAGCAATCGTCTGCCCATTTCTGATGCATTTTTTTGTTTGTTTTTGATGTAGTTTTCCTTTTGGAAAAGGCTTAGTTGTTGTTGTTGTTGTTGTTGTTGATGTTGTTTTCCTTTTCTTGTGCCTTCATTATCACCACCACTTAGATATAAGCCACGATATCATTACTCCATCAAGGGCTACTAAAGGAATTGCAGACAGAATTATGAGAAAATCTATCCTTTCATGAAGGTTATCAAGAAGCTACCAAAGAATTGGGAGTTAACCTACTAGAACATTCCAACCTCAAAACCAGTTGAGAAGAAACATGTGCGATTTAAAAAGGAAACTGTTTGCTACTGAAGATGTCAACTATTTGAACTCTGTATCATATCATGGTACAATGTTTTCAAATGTATACATAAATACAATGTTGGAAAAGAAAACCCAGAAAATTAAGTTCTGGCTTTGCACAAATCAAACGCAGAACTAGCAAGAATGAGGATCTAAAGTACCATTATATGTGTGAATCAAACACAGAACTATGGGTCCAAGTGACAGTTTCATTCGCAAATCAAACATAGAACTATGGTTTCTTGGAACCATGGTTTAAGTCCCATATGGGTCTGGAACTGCAGTTCCGGTACCAAAGGCATGGTACTGTGAATCAGACACGCCCTTAGAGATCTCCACATAAAGGCAAATATCGAGAATTATCAGGCAATTGGTCATCCTAATCTCAGCGCAAACAAAAACACATGCCAATCAGCCGACCAACTTCAAGTCCGTTAATTGCAAATACAAATGAAAAAATATTGCATTTAGTACTCATCAAATGTATTGCAAACACAAGCAAGTTATGGTGATCAAACGATATGAACATAAACAGGAGAAAGCAATTTAAAGTACCTCTGCATCCGTTGATAGGATGGATTCTCTATCAATGTCTAGGTGGCCATTCGCCCTCCTGTATACAGTAAGAGGTGTTGGAATCTGAGAAGTAAAAGAGCCACTAAAGAGAAAATTGCAAAAGGCACCTGGGCTTCTCAGACTTTGCAAGATGCTTTGACAGTATGGATGCCTGCAATAGATGTGCATCTTTAAGATTAAGTTCAGGGTAACTGGTTAGGTAGAGATTCACAATAAAGTCAATGAAACCAAAGACAGATGCTTTGACTATGAAACGGGATCACCTAAATAAATTGTGCCAAAATAGAAAGTACACTGTTCACACAACAAAATGGATCACTAACAAATCATAGAAACAGAAGCTCATTAAAACTATGCAACGCAAAGAATCTACAAAAAATAAACTTAAACATGAGATGTCATTTCTCAATCAATTAATAATATGTTAGTATGTAATGCAAGCTAAACATGCTTTGTGGAAAACATTGAAAGCCAAACCAATGAAACATTACAGTTCAAGATATCAGACTATCAGTTTTGCCTGTTGGCTGTCATCAAATCCTGAAAAACTTTGCATTTGTTAGTTATATAGGCAAAATCACTAACCTGCTCTTGAATGATGCTCCTAGCTTCAACAAGTTGGGCTTCAAGCTCCAATTCCCGCTCACTTGCTTCAGAAGTGACTTCTGCACCCTTTTGAGCATCGTGAAGTTGAATCATTCGCCCCTTTCAAAGAGAAATATTAGTTGTTAGGAACTTTAAATTTGGTTGATGTAAAATCCTGCCAATGAGAGCTTGAAAAACTTAAAAATGACATCACCAAATTAAATATTAAGAGAAGTAGGAAATCACCTTTATAGAAGCCATTTTTGTTCGCAGACTCTCCTCGATCTGATCTCTTGCCATGTGGAAAGGCAGGTTAAAAACATCCTAAAAGAATGATCATGTATAGTAAATGCACTTTCAGACTATATCAAGGAACGATCTATTTGCTTAGATTTATTCAAAGTTAAATACACATACCGTCCGACCACTTAGTGGCGTAGGCGGGGACTGAGAATCAACCCTCTCATTGACAGCAGTGTTCGGCTTGGTTAAGCCATTTGGTGCATTCAAGAACTCCCGCATATCCATCTGTACAACATGAACACATCAACCATCAAGGTAAAACAGCAGTTGCATACAATGCTGTAAAACTCGTACCATATCATACAATATGTTATGAGTTTATTGTATATTGTAGGGCAACACGATATCATATCGTGCCCTATGATTTATCAGGTTGTATCGGTTGAAGACTAAGCGAAACCAAAAGATGCCCGAGGAATGGAGAGCGAGTACACTTATATCCATATACAAGAACAAGGGAGAAATTCAAAATTGTGTGAATTATTAAAGTATCAAGTTAATGAGTCATACTATGAAATTATAGGAAAGAATTATCGAACTTAGGTTCAAACTAAGTATCGAGTATAATAGAGAACCAATCTGGATTCATGCTAGCCACATATATTGTTGAAGCAATTCACCTTTTGAGATGTCTTATGAAACATTTTAGAGCAAAAACGAAAAAACTTTAAATGATATTTATTGATCTAGAAAAAGCTTACGATAGGGTCCGAAGGGACGTTCTTTGGAGAACCTTGAAAAAAAGAGGTACCCCCATTGACATACATAAATCTTATAAGAAACATGTACGATGGTGCAAAAATATGTGTAAGAACTCGTGAAGGAATAACAGACTTCTTTGAAGTTAGTATTGGGTTATATTAAGGATCAACTTTAAGTTCATACTTATTTATAATGGTGATTGATGAGCACATGACATAGTGTTAGTGGAGGAGTCTAAGAAAAAGTTAATAGAAAATTAGAACTATGAAGAGAAACATTAGAAGGAAGGTAAAGGATTTCGATTTAATAGAACAAAGACATGATATATGGAATGTAAGTTTGATCGTTTGGTTACTTCACATGACATAAAAATTAAAATTAACACACATTGCCTCCCAAAAGAAAAGTTTTAAATACCTAGGGTCAATTTTTGAAAGTGATGAAAGAATTGATGGAGATGTTACACATAGTTAAAAGGTAAATATTATAGAGCAATAATTAGACCTTCCATATTTTATGGTTGTGAGTGTTGGGCAATTAATCATCAACATGTACAAAAGATATATGTGATAGAAATAAAGATATTTAGATGGATGAGTAATCATAGAAGAAAAGATTGTATACATAATGAGGTTATTAGAAACAAATTAGGAGTGGCATCAATAGAGGATAAAATGAGAGAATATTGTTTAACATAGTTTGAACATATAGAAAGAATATCAAAAGAAGCACCTATAAGAAGGTATAAAAAAATTAGATT
Source organism: Brasenia schreberi (assembly GCA_036023115.1). NCBI lineage: Eukaryota > Viridiplantae > Streptophyta > Magnoliopsida > Nymphaeales > Cabombaceae > Brasenia > Brasenia schreberi. Next base: position 396,894 of record JAYKKT010000014.1, read on the forward strand.
ATGAAAGTATTAGAAGAGGTAGAGGATTACCACAAAAGTGTTAGAAAGAAACAATAAAGAATGATCTAGCTTATGTTGAGTCTAACATAATACATGATAGGGCTTTGTGCAAACAAAGAATCCATGTACCCGACCCCGTCTAGCATGGGAAAAGGCTTAGTTGTTGTTTGTAATATATGAAGTTATAAAGTGTGTGGATATGATTTTTATTGTATTCTTAAAGTGGGAGACATTTTATTTGAGTATTAAGTGAAGATTGAAGAATTATGAAGTGTTTTTATTTTCAGGTTTTTTATTAAATTAAAGTGTTGAATTGAGATGGCAGGAAGGGATGGACTCTCAAACTTGGTCCGATGATCGAGTATGGCAAACAAATTGAAGATAAAACACACCGGTTGAGTGAAACAAATTGAAGATAAAATGTTTGTTTTATGAGAAGGTTGTTAGTGGTGGAATTTCACGATTGAAACGTCACCTAGCAGAGACTAAGAAAGAAGTTGTTCCTTCCATGACAAAGTTAGAAAATTGTCAGCAACCATTAAATGGCAATGTCTACTGATGATTGAGAGTATACTCGAGAGAAGACAACAAAATGATCATTTAGAGATGTTTGAGGAAGAGGGTGATGATGTTGTTGGATTGGGTGATGATGTAAAACCATCCAATACCTTCATTTTCATCATCATCTCCAACTCAAAGTTACAATGTCCTCCAATTTTAATCCTCTAAATTAATAGGAGCTCCTCTTCCACCCAATCATCAAGAATATCAACATTTTTATAACTCAACGAGTCATATGATACCCTTCTTATCCTTCTTGTAATCTTTTGGATTTGTACGTAAAGAAAGAATATTAAAATTATAAAGAATACCAAATGCAATATAGTCACATCAATGATTCATTATTAATAAGTTTAAGAAAGAATTATGAAGCAACAAACAATACATATTGTAAAATTATTACCTTTGCCTTAATTTCATATTATAAGCAACATATACCAAATCACGCAGTCGAGCATACTCAAGTGTATTTCACCTTTTCGTGTGAATGTGTTAAAAAAGCTTCAATTTCTCTCACACCCACTCGAAACATGTTTGGCTCAATATACGTTAAGCAAACCATGCCAAGTTTGGTGCATCTACACCAAGCCGAGCCCTCCATTCATATGAAATAAAACATGATAATGATTAACAAGAAATACTCAAAATCAATCAATTGATAACTTAAATGAATATCAACAAAAACACATAATACCAGTGTTATATGTATCGCACTGTATGTGGGAAGCCATGATACGATACGGTAATCTGTATCATATGATACAGGTTATCGAGCCGTATCGTATGACATGGCACTGTATCGTACATTACGACAGGCAATATGGTAAAAAAAATTCTTTTTTTTTGCAATTTTTTTTTTCAGGTTTCTTGCCCACGTTCACCTCTCTTCACTTCTCCCCGAGGCATCTTCCAATATGCTCAATTGGCCTTCCAAAATCTCCAACACTCTTTATATACTTGCTGAAGTAAAAATGGATATTGCTACGAATAGATGAATCTTCATTAAGGTTAATTGCATTCAATATATCCTTTTTTCACTTTTCCGTCCTCTACAAATTTGGGATAAAATTGAATAAAAGGGTTAAAGAAATATGCAACAACATGCAAATTATGATACATTTGACAGTTTCAACATACATCAATTATCTTTCAAACATTCTTTAGAAGTGACCGATTGCAGTCAATGTTTACTTGTATTTCCAATTTAGTCTTATCTAATAACATCAAATATAAGGAATAGCAGGCCTATCTTCACTATCCACCATCCTCATAACTTAACTAAAATTATAATCATACTCAAAAATTTTGCTTTTCTCAAAAATCAACATTACAAACATCTACCACAGCAATCCCCTCCCGCTTTCTAAACCAACTAATAGAGTCATCTTATACAAACAATTTTTTCAATGAATTTTTCTCTATGACAAGACTTTATACAGTAATGACATTCGTAACAAATCTTGTCAATGGAGGTCTAATAAATTCCCTTTCACCGGTATGAATTCGCATCAAATGCAATCCGGAAGAATGATTGTAAATAAACTTTGTAACATTGTTTAATGCATCTATAGGTTCCTCTTATTTCATCCATTGCACTCAAATCTTCAAGCATTAAGTCTATGCAATATGACATATAGAGTTCATACTAAGGATGAATGGTTAACACTGTTTTTTGAATTAAAACATTTGAGACATCTACTTCTTAAACAACTTTCTCGAAAATAGAGAGTAAATTATTTACAGTTTTATCAATATGGGACAAGTAATATAATTTAAAAAAATAGTGTTTCTTTTGGATAATAGACTAAGAAGTTCACCAAGGACTAGCGTTAACTATCTCTCCAACCATCAGTCATAATAAATCATCTTGTATCCTTCCAAGACTCTCTAAATTCAGAACTCCATACATTAACAATATCAACTCATTTCTGCAATAACATAATAATAGGGACTCTATAACCCGATCACACACTTACAATAGGATCCGCCACACACTGTTTTGATGAAAAAACTTAGAGAACAAAAGTTTGAATATAAAGAGTGTATTCTTGGAAAAATGCATCATCTCCCTTTTAGAAAAAGAAACTATGTACCGAACAAAGCTTTTGATTTAATACATTCGGATATTTGGGGCCCCGCGCCCATTGTTTCTAAGAGAGGATTTCAATACTATGTGATATTTATTGACGACTTTACTCGCTTTACTTGGATATACCTCTTGAAACATAAATCAAAAGTGTTTGAAAAATTTGTAATCTTTTGCAACATAATTAAAAATCAATTTGGAGCCACCATTAAGATTTTTAGATCAGATTTAGGAAGGGAATACATGTCAAATGAATTCCAAAAATTTATTGAATCAAATGGAATTTTTCATCAAAAGTCATGCACTAAAACACCTCAACAAAATGGCTTGTTGAAAGAAAACATAGACATATTATAAAAACATGTTGAACTATGTTAATTACCAGTAAGGTTTCTAAATTTTTATGGGCAGAAGCTACTCTTACTGCAGTTTATCTTATAAATATAATGCCTTCATCCAATCTTGAAAATATTTCACCTTTTGAAAAATTATATAATATTTCTCCATATTATGAAAGACTTTTTGGATGTAGATGTTTTGTATATACAGATAAAAATGATAAACTGTCTCCTAGGGCTAGTGAACGTGTATTCCTTGGTTATGGCATAGATAAGAAGGGTTATAGGTCTTTTGAGAATACTGATGTTCCGAATAAACTGTTGATTCCCAATCCATTGTTGAACCATTTCCTTTACATTATATACGACGTCTTAGAGAACCTGATGATACATGTCTAGAACCTAGGGTCTCAAAACCTCCCCAACGTTTTGTTTCCTATGAATCTTTTGAACCCCAACGAAAAAACTTGATTGTTACTCTTCATCAAGTTAAAGAACCCAAGTTTTATTATCAAACTAAAGGTATTCTAGAATGGGAAGATAATATGAAGGATAAACTCAATGCTCTAGACAAAGCTTAGACATGGACAGTTGCACCTATACCAAAGGATAAGAAGGTTATTCGATGTCGGTGGGTCTACAAAATCAAAACCCATAACAATGGTCACATTGAGAGATATAAAGCTCGACTGGTTGCAAAGGGTTATACCCAAGAATATGGAATTGATTATGATGAAACATTTACCCCGATTGCTAGGATGACCATAATTAGAATTCTCATAACTCTTAGTAACATTAGAAAATGAAATATATATCAATTTTATGTTAAAAATGCTTTTCTGAATAGTTATTTGAATGAAAAAGTTTATATGACTTCTCCTCCTGGTTTTAATGTTCCTCATGACCATGCTCTTAAATTGCGAAAAGCCTATGGTTTGAAACAAGCTCCTAAGGCTTTGTTTGATCGATTCGAAAAATTCATGCATTTGCATAATTTTATTACTTGTTATACTGACATTGCCTTGTTTGTACACAAAACATAATCAGGTATTGTTATTCTACTATTGTATGTGGATGATATGATCATCACAGGAAGTGATAAAGCAGGGATTACAGAGGTTAAACGTAATCTTTATCAAGAATTCAACGTGAAAGACTTAGGCCTTCTTAATTATTTTTCAAGCATTGAAATTACTAAAAACAATTGTGGGTATTTTATATCTCATACAAACAAAATAGTAGACACACCAGAAGTTCTAGGTACCAAGTTAAGATCCGCTCATGGTGAAAAATTAGTTGATCCCACCCCGTAGCGACAACTCATAGATGCTCTTACCTATCTCCTTATTACCATACCAGATATTTCTCATTCAGTCCATACATCGAGTCAATTTCAGCACACACCAACTTCTGTTCATATGTGTTTTACGCATCATTCGATATGTTAGAAATACTTCTAACAAGGGGGTTCTCTTAACTTCTTCGTCTTTTGATTTATCTGTATATACGGATCCTGATTGGGTTAGAGATGTCAACAATAAACACTCTATGACTGATTTTTGTGTTTTTCTAGGTGAATCCCTTATCTCCTAGAAGTGCAAAAAGCAACAGAAAGTGTCACTCTCATCGACTTAAGCTAAATATCGAGCCATTGCTACTGTTGCGATGGATATTTCCTAGATTACAGCTATTCTAGGGGACATGGGAGTTACTTTGCAACATCCTACCATCATGTATTGCGACAACAAAAGCGTCATGTATATTGCCTCCAACAATACCATCCATGAAAGGACGAAGCATATCGAGATAGATTGCCATTTTGTTCGTGAAGAATGTTTGAACAAGAAGATTACACTGTGTTATGTCACATCTGAGATGCAGTTAGCAGATTTTTTCACTAAATCTCTTTCGGCCACTCGTTTTCAATTTTTGTTGGACAAACTTTCGGTATATATACCCCGTAAGTTTGAAGGAGGGTGTTAATGTAATAGGGTAATAGCCGTTGGAGCCCCAACGGCTAGTGGTTGGGGGGCCAGCCAGCAGCCCTCTCTTTATTTGCTTTTCTAATTCTTTCTCGCCTCTTATGTAACCTATGTATACTATATAAATACCACTCTAATCCATGAATAAAGTATGTCATCGTACAGCTTTTGCCTTCTATGTGCTTTGCTTCCGCTCTCTTAATCCCTATATTTGAAGTTTGACACCCATACTCGGGTGACTTGGGAATCTTAGCGATTTGTCGAAGTTGTATCGTGAGCATCAACCTTCGATCATCAACACCAATTTACATAATTCACATCTACTTTCTCAATTACCAACTTTAAAGCCATAGATGATCTAATGTCTCGTTGAGCTCCAAGAGTCGTACGTGGGTGGAAAAATAAAGGCATCCCACTACCTCTAGCTCCTCCTCTAGTACCCCTCGTAGGCATCAAGAGAATAGGAGTTCTTGTGGTGGAATAAGAGTCTACCACCAGAACCTACACTTTTCCCCCTTTCCCGCCTTCTCCTCTCTTCGGTTATCTCTTCTTCAATCTCAATTATACCATAAAATTCACCATACATCCCTTCATACGCATCTTCAAATGGTTGAGACATATCCCAACCACCTATTTATGCCCTCTCTTTCACCCTTAATCTCTTCTCTTTTGAAGCCTATAACACCTACTCAATCCCGTACTTCACTACTTTCGGAACCTGAGAACAAGCATTAACATCCTTCTTGGTTTTCGTAAGGTGTTGTTTCATACGAAAAATACCATCATACTTTACTACATAGCAAAACATGCACGTTTCTCAAGCCTATTGCCTTCGTACAACGGGGTGCAATATTTCTATATGAGATCGACTTGATCAGAAGTCATTAAGACAATAATAGACAATCAAGAAAAAGAAAAAATCTTTTTAGAGGTTAAGAATCACAAAATCTATACAAACCACAAATTTTTAAGTGAAAAATCGGTTAGAATGCAAAAAGAAATGTATGCCACGGATTTGACAAATGTCCTAGAGATGGGGAGTTGGATTGGGAGAAATACTTTAGAATCTTCTGAATAAACCACGAAATCAACCAAACAAGGATAAAAAAAGATCTGAGAGCAAGGAAATGGCGTGAAAAATGGTTTGAGAAGAAGCATAAATGATTTCTACAACTTCGGATTTTAAGAATTTATACCTAAAAAATCAATGTCAACTCATATGATAGGGATATATCATACAATACAGCACAATACTGCTATGTATCGTACGACACAACACAATAAATCGCATACTACAATACATGTGCTTGTATCGTACCGTATATGTGTACGATACGATACGATTTTTATAACATTGATTATGACAAATGGATGGATAGATAGACGGAGAAGAACTTTATTAAACTTTGTTTTGTATTATCCTAAACGACTTATGTTTTTGAGATCCCTAAATATGTCAGAAGAGAAGCATATCGCAAAGGTCCAACAGAAAGAGTTTAATAAAGTGATATATGAGGTTGGGCTAGAAAATCTAGTCCAATTCATTACAGATAATACAACTACCTATAAAAAAGTTAGGAAGGAGTTAGCAGATACTTATGGGACTTTCTATTAGACACCATGCATAGCCTATTGTTGAGATAAAGGCAACAACTGAATGTTGCAAACATAGCACCAAATTTATCTACAACCATGCTTTTGTATTATGTATGATAAGAGATATACCGATGGTGTAGAGCTCCTTCGTACAGTTGTAACTCGGTTTATAACTAATTTCTTATTTGTACATAGCATTATAAAACAAAAGCAAGCCTTGAAGAAAATATTTTACTCAGATGAATATCAATAATTTGATAGTTGCCTCAAAATAGAAGAAACAGAGAGCTAAATGAAATTTTATATAGTCTTTAAGAGTATATTTTGGAATGCATGTGTTAAACTATTCAGGATTACATATCTTTTATTGAAAATTTTGAGATTGATTGATAGCGAGGAGAAACCATCTATAGTTATCTTTATAAAGTAATAGATAGGGTAAAAGAAGCCACTAGAAGTAATTTTAATGGAAGAAAGAAGGATTATGTGCTCATGTGGAACATTATAGATAACAATTGCTTCAGCTTATTACTTAAACTCAGCATTAAGGTTATACTATACATCGAGAGATGAAGATATGCGACAATGCTCTTCGGTTGAAGGGATTACGTGTAGCAATACACAACTCTACTAATATGCGCCCAGGTAAACTTTTATCTTCATATTTAAGTTTCTTAAATCTTATATTTATTATGAAATAAGTCCTTGATATTTTTTTTCTATCATATGTTTGGTAGAATAGAGTTGGAAGTGATTACCCAAACCTTAGAGATTTTACCGGAAGAGTTTTGAGTCAAGCTTGTGTGCAAAGGGTTGTAAAAGGACTTAAAGTGTCTTTTGAACACATTAACACAAAAAAGCGCAACATGTTGGAATATAATCGGCTCAATGACTTAATTTTCATCCGGTGTAACATGCGACTCTGACAAAGTTAATCTTGTATTAGTTACTACTTAAATATTCAATTTAATATATTATTTGACTTTAATTGTTAATATTATTTACTAATTACTTTTCTTTCTTTCTTGCAAATAATTAAAAAAGTTAAATAGGGAAAAAAACCAAATTTGATCCAATAAGTTTGGATAATTTTAATATATATCCAATTAGTAAATGATGAATATGTACTACATTTTTGTATTATATAAATTCTTTACAATTATTATATTTTTTGGATTTTTACCAATTTTTTAGTATTTAATTATGATACGAGGTGATACAATACGATATGATACGTATCGTGGACTAAAATGATATACGATACGATACGCATCGAACAACACCGGTTTCCATACCTTTCATTTACTTGATTTCATAGAGAAATCACACTTTTTTTTTTTGTGAAACCCTTGAAAATCCATACGATTTTTCTAAAACTCATGGCATACTCCTTTGTAACCCGATTTTTCACTTACATGCCTAATATCCTATGTGTGTGTGTAAGGATAGAAACTTAAAGGTGTGCTTAGACAATTTTGCTGGGTACCGATTCTATTCCTCTTGTCAATGAATAAGGATGGATCATCACACACTTTTTGGTTATATTGGCACTTAAATGCTAGTTTTATAATTCAAAGGTGCACATTAAAGAAACTTTCCTTCTCTAAAAGCAAAATCACTTAGATGTGAAAGTTTAAGGGCAAAACAAAACCGAACCTGAGTTCAATATTTCACTGTTTTGCTTTCTGCTTTTAGACCCTAGAAGTACCCAGCAAACTACATCACAATATCATACCAATTTCCTTATTTCTATCAAAAGTCCGGTTAGGCAGAAACCACACAAGATGCCCATCTCGGATATGGAACTGCTTACTTAAGGCTTATGAGGCAAACCCCCTAGCAGATGAGCAAATGCCCATCCAGCCCTAAAGCTCAGATCCTTGGACACAATACTAAACACAAATTGCATGGCACTTAGGTCCTACACCGGGACTAGAGCACTTCCTAGTAATGTGTGTGAGACACCATACTTAAAGAACTTTTTGACTTATTGATGTAGTATCACCTGCATTGAACGCAATAGTGCTCGAAGATCTGCATTCTCTGCCATCAATTCTTGCTTCTTCACCTCATATGCATCCACCTGGTAGTAGAACATAAGAATTAAAGTCCTAAATGTAATGGGAACATGAAACGTCATCAATAAATTTTCTTACAATCATTTTATAGAAATCACTATCAGCTTTCTTCCCATTCCACGTCCCACGTTGTCGGCCTTCTTTCTGCACAAAGGTATCATGAGAAACCATGTGAACCTCACACAAGCATTAGAACCATCGTTGACTATTTAAATAAACTCAGACCTACCTGAAGCAGGTTCACTATTTCCATGCCTGACCTAGATTCTTTCTTTTTTTCCATTAAGACTTGATTAAGTTTTTCCTGCAGAAAACACATTCTGCGTGTAGTCACCAAGCTAAAAAGTAAAGAAAGGCATGCATCTTCCTCTTTGAATTAAGAATCTGCAGAACAGATTTGTCAGGCTTGTACCTGCAACTTTACATACTCTTTCTCCCTCTTCTTCATTTCATGTATTTGTTGAGTGCGTACTTGCTTCACATAGAGTTAAGATAGGTCAGAATCCAACAGTAAAAAATTTGACACATCAAAAGTCAACAACACAAAAGACAGTCATCTATCTCGCCAATATTTTAAAATGTCATTGTTATTCACAGTTTCTCCAGAATAGTATATCAAAGACTGAAAGGGAGGCATGCCAAATAAAGTACCATGATACCATCATTATATTTTAAACAAGTTCTTATCTTGTACCTGTTAAGATGTAATGGGATTGGTTGGGCCAATAGGGCCCAACCTGGCTAACTTTGAGGACCAGGACAATAAACACTGGAGTCTCTCTCTCCTCTCTATACAACAACAACTAACAACAACTAAGCCTTTTCCCATACTAGACGGGGTCGGCTAGTCTCTCTCCTCTCTATCTTGTATAAAATTTACTTATTCATCTGTAAATATGATAAAAATTTCAATTCAATAAAAAATGCATATTTGATTATTTACATGGTATCAAAGCATGTGATGGACGAGCGGTGACGATGCATCGATCATTGTGTGTCTTAATGAATGGTGGTCGAAAAAAGGCGACACCCGATTGGCTCATTTGGTGTTGATAGTTCTCGACAGTATTGTTCGACGCGTATCGTATCGTGTACCATTTTGGTCCACGATACAGGCGTATCGGAGTGTATCGTACTTTAATATTAACAAAATAGTGAAAAAATCAAAAAATATTTAATAATTACAAAGAATTCATATAATGCAAAGTTTAGAACATATTAATCACTCACCATTGAACAATTGAAAAAAATACATATTTTGAAGCAAAAAATGAAATATATTTACATTTACATACTATAATAAGGATCATCAACTAAATAATCTTCCTCTTCTCCTTGCTGAAGATCCTCACCACCTTCTGCTTCAAAATCAAAATTTTCATCTCCTTGATAATGTTGTTGCGCTCCTTCCAAATTAATCATGCAATGTCTTCTTAGGTTAGGAGGGTATTTCCTTCGTTATCAGTTTTGATAAACTCTCCTGGGGCTATTGAATGCGTATTTCTTGGTTATGACATAGACAATAAGGGTTATAGGTGTTTTGATCCTATTGAAGACAAATTATATGTTTCTAAGGACGTAAAAAAATTTGAGAATAATGCCTACTATAAGTCTAAATCCTTAAAAAATTCTGAATCTTCCATATTTCAAGATTTCTTTGATCTACAAGAAGCCGATGATTGTGACTCAGTAGATCATCACGATAATTCTTTTGAGAATAGTGATGTTCTGAATACAACTGTTGAACCCTTTCCTTTACATTATACACGATGTCTTAGAGAACCTTATTATACATGTCTAGAACTTAAGGTCTCAAAAGCTCCCCAACGTTTTGTTTCCTATGAATCTTTTGAACTCCAATGCAAAAACTTGATTGCAACTCTTCATCAAGTTAAAGAACCCAAGTTTTATCATCAAGCTAAAGGTATTCTGAAATGGGAAGATGCTATAAACGATGAACTCAACGCTCTAGACAAAGCCTAGACATGGACAGTTGCACCAATACCAAAGGATAAGAAGGTTTGTCGATGGGTCTACAAAATAAAAAACCATAGCAATGGTCACATTGAGAGATATAAAGCCAGACTGGTTACAAAGGGTTATGCCCAATAATATGGAATTGATTATGATGAAACATTTGTCCCGATTGCTAGGATGACCACAATTAGAATTCTCATAACCCTTAGTGCCATTAGGAAATGTGATATATATCAACTTGATGTTAAAAATGCTTTTCTGAATGGTTATTTGAATGAAGAAGTTTATATGACTCCCCCTCCTGGTTTTAATGTTCCTCATGGTCATGCTCTTAAATTGCGAAAAGCCTATGGTTTGAAACAAGCTCCTAAGGCTTTGTTTGATCGATTCGAAAATTTCATGCATTTGCATAATTTTACAACTTGCTATACTGACACTGCCTTGTTTGTACGCAAAACAGAATCAGGTATTGATATTCTACTATTGTATGTGGACGATATGATTATCACTGAGAGTGATAAAGCAGGGATTATAGAGGTTAAACGTAATCTTCATCAAGAATTTAACATGAAAGACTTAGGCCTTCTTAATTATTTTTTAAGCATAGAAATTACTAAAAATAATTGTGGGTATTTTATGTCTCAGACAAAATTTGCAAATGATATCATTGAAAGGTCTGGTCTCACAGATAACAAAATAGTAGATTCACCAGAAGTTCTAGGAACCAAGTTAACATCCACTGATAGTGAAAAATTAGTTGATCCCACCCCGTACCAACAACTAATAGGTGCTCTTACCAATCTCATTATTACCAGACCAGATATTTCTCATGCAGTTCATACAGCGAGTCAATTTTAACAGGCACCAACTTCTGTTCATATGAGTGTTGTTTTACACATCATTCGATATGTTAGAAATACTTCTAACAAGGGGGTTCTCTTAACTTCAACTTCGTCTTTTGATTTATCTTTATATATGAATGCTTATTGGGGTAGAAATGTCTACAATAGACACTCTACAACTGATTTTTATATTTTTCTAGGTGAACCCTTATCTCTTGGAAGTGCAAAAAGCAACAGAAAGTCACTATCATCCACTGAAGCTGAATATCGAGCCATTGCTACTGCTGCTACGAAGATTTCTTGGATTACAGCTATTCTAGGTGATATGGGAATTACTTTACAACATCCTGCCATCATGTATTGTGACAACAAAAGCGCCATATACATTGCTTCCAACACCTTCTATAAAAGGACGAAGCACATCGAGATGGATTGCTATTTTTTTCATGAAGAATGTTTGAACAAGAAGATCACATTGTGTTATGCTATATTTGAAATACAACTAGCATATTTCTTCACTAAATCTCTCTTCGCCACTCATTTTCAATTTTTGTTGAACAAACTTTCGGTATATACCCCGTAAGTTTGAGGGGGCTGTTAATTTTAATAGGTACGGGCCACTAGGGCCCGTGTCCCATGTTTGAGGCTGGACTGGCTCAGGCCACTACGGCCTGAGGGGGGCAGTCAACTAGCCGTTGGACTGTTGTGCAGTCCAGTGCACAACAGCGAGCCTTCAAGGTTGGCTTTCTTGCTTTCTTTTGTTTTCTCTTAATATCCATAAACATATGTAATCTCTATAAATACCCCTCACTCATGAATAAATCATGCGGTCATTGTACAGCTTTTGCCATGTGTTTGGTTTGTTTCCGCTCTCTTGATTGCTATATTTGAACTTTGACACCCATACTCGGGTGACTTGAGAATCTTGGCGATTTGTCGAAGTTGCATCATGAGCATCAACCTTCGATCATCAACACCAATTTACAGGGTGACCGCGAATAAAGGGATTGTGTATGCAAGTGTCAAGGAAACTAGACGTTGGCATCAAAGATTGGGTCATCTTCCTTATTTAAAACTGAAAGATCTTTTTTTAAATTTAGACGTGGGTAATTTGTCTCTTGAGTATGACACTTGTCAAAAAGCTAAGCATTATAGAGCTAACTTTCCCAGTAGTGAGTCTAGAAATTTGAGCTTGTCCACTTAGATGTATGGGGTCCGAGTCTTGCAGTTGATATGTCTCGTTACAAATATTTCGTTACTTTTATGGATGATTGTATAAGATTCACAATGGTTTATTTAATGAACAATAAAAGTGAAGTTTCAACTATATTTTCTATATTTCATAAGTTTGTGGCAATTCAGTTTGAGTGTTCTATTATGTATATTAGATAAGATAATAGTGGAGAATTCAGTAGAACTTTTTTGAAACAGTATCTCAGAAATCATGACATTATTTATCAAACTACATGTGCTTACACACCTCAGCAAACATACCTCAACAAAATGGAGTAGTTGAGAGAAAAAATCGTCATATTTTAGAGATAGCTAGAGCCCTACTAATTGAAAATAACGCTCCTAAGGTATTTTGGAGCGCTGCAATTTTGATGGTTGTCCACCTTATAGATAGAATTCCCTCATTCGTACTATTATAAGGAATAATCTCACTTGCCCAACAAGAAATTGTTCAATATTCCTCTCAAAATATTTGGGTGTATTTGCTATGTTCTTGATCACTCCAAACATAAAGATAAACTAGATTCAAAAGGCATCAAATGTATCTTTCTCAGATATTCCACCTATGATGACATCAAGGAGGAGAAATTACTCACATAAAATCCAAATTTATTCGTCATGCCTATCAGTCATGAGTTAGAAGAAGGAAGTAAGGTTAAACCACAACAAGAAGAATTGGAACTAGATAATCAGAATAGGCGTGAACTGCAAGTGTATAGCATAAGGCATAAGGAGACTCAAAGGGAAACCGTGTCCCAAGAAGAGGATCTTCTATCCGATCTGCAATTAGTTGATTTTGTACTAGAACAGTCTACCACATTACTCACTAACAATGAATTAGATATTCCCATTGCATTGAGAAAAGGGAAGAGATCTTACACCTATCCTATATCCCAATACATCCCTTATGCCCTTAATTATGATCTTACCATGTACCAAGGAATTATGAGGAGGTGAAAGACTCTAAATTTTGGAAAGAAGCGATGGAAACTGAGATCCAAGCAGAGAAAATCAACACATGGGAGATTGTGAAACTACCTCCTAGAAGAAAACAAGTGGGATGCAAGCCGGTCTACACTATCAAGTATAGAGATGATGGCAGTAATGAGAGATACAACAGTAAAGCCTATGGTTTAGACTCTACAGAGACTTTGCATCAATAGCAAAATCGGCTACCATCATAGTCATTATTAGTACATCTACTAATAAAGAGTGGACACTTTGGCAACTTGATGTTAAAAATGCATTTCTCTAAGGGTACGTGAATGAATTAATTTACATGGATGTACTATCTGACTCTTGTGATAGATATATGGATGGCAGGGTATACAAACTCAGGAAGGCTATATATGGACTGAAACAATCACTTGGAGCATGATTTTAACGTTTTAGCGATGGTGTTACTGGTCTTAGATTTACAAGAAGTGTAAGTGATCATACTATGTTTGTAAGAAAAGGTAATGATTTGCATTCTAGTAGTTTATGTGGATGAAATCATTATCACAGGAGATAATGAAAATGAAATCAAGGAGTTAAAAGGTCAACTGCTTAACTTGTTTAAAATGAAAATTCTATGACCTCTACATTATTTCGATCGAGGAACTCAGGGCATATTCCTAACTTAAAGGAAGTATACTCAGGACCTAACGAAGGATACTCACATGTTAGAGTGTAAACTAGCAAATGTGCCCATAGTTAGCAACTCAAAATTGAGTGTCAATAATGATGAACGGTTGCAGAAAGTAGATGAATATCAAATGTTGGTGGGATGACTTATATATTTGATGATCACACGTTCAGATATCTCCTATGTTGTAAGTATGGTAAGTTGGTTTATGCACTGTTTTGCCGATCTCATATGAATATTGTGAGACAGATATTGAGATACTTGAAACACACTCCTGTAAATGGTAATTGTATGTAACTCAAAAACAACAACAACTAAGCCTTTTACCATACTAGACGGGGTCGGCTACATAGATTCTTTGTTTTCACAGATCCCTATCGTGTGCCATGTTAGCAAAGATCATTCTTTATTATTTCTTTCCAACACTTTTGTGGTCGTCCTCTACCTCTTCTAATACTTTCCAAATTTAGTTTTTCTAACCTTCTTAAAGGTTCTTCTTTTGATCTTCTTTCTATATGTCCAAACCATCTTAAATGATGTTCTCTCATTTTATCCTCTATTGGTGCCACTCCTAATTTGTTTCTAATAACCTCATTATGTATACGGTCTTTTCTTGTATGACCACTCATCCATCTCAACATCTTCATTTCTGTCACAGACATCTTTTGTACATGTTGATGATTAACTGCCCAACGCTCAGAACCATAAAACATGGCAAGCCTAATTGCTGCTCTATAATATTTACCTTTTAATTTTAATGGTATCTTCTTATCACAGAGAATACCTGATGCTCCTCTCCATTTTAACCAACCAGCATTAATTCTATGTGTAACATCTCCATTAATTCTTCCATCACTTTGAAAAATTGACCCTAGGTATTTAAAACTTTCTTTTTAGGGAATGCAATGTGTGCCAATTTTAATTTCTATGTCCTCTGAAGTAGCCAAATGATCAAACTTACATTTCATATATTCTGTCTTTGTTCTACTAAGTCGGCGGCCTTTGCTTTCTAATGTTTCTCTCCATAGTTCCAATTTTCTATTAACTTTTTCCATAGACTCCTCCACTAATACAATGTCATCTGCAAATAACATACACCAAGGTACTTCATCTTGAATATGTTTTGTTAACTCATCCATCACCATTATAAATAAGTATGGACTTAAAGTTGATCCTTGATGTAACCCAATATTAACTTCAAAGAAGTCTGTCGTTCCTTCATGAGTCCTCACACATGTTTTTGCACATCATACATGTCTCTTATAAGGTTAATATATGTCAATGGAATACCTCTTTTTTCCAAAGTTCTCCAAAGAACCTCCCTCGGTACCCTATCATAAGCTTTTTCTAGATCAATAAATATCATGTGAAAGTCTTTCTTTTTTGCTCTAAAATGTTCCACAAGACGTCTCAAAAGGTGAATCGCTTCAATAGTAGATCTGTCTGGCATGAATCCAAATTGGTTCTCTGTTGTACTTGATACTTGTCTTAACCTACATTCAATAATTCTTTCCCATAATTTCATAGTATGACTCATTAACTTGATACCTCGATAATTCGCACAATTTTGAATGTCTCCCTTGTTCTTATATATGGGCATAAGTGTACTTGCTCTCCATTCCTCGGGCATCTTTTGGTTTTTCCATATTTCATTAAATAGTCTTGTGAGCCAAGTGATTCCTATTTCTCCTAGTATTTTCCAAACTTCTATAGGAATATTATCTGGTCCTACCGATTTACCACCCTTCATATGTTTATGAGCCTCTTTGACTTCATTCTTTTGAATACGTCGGTAGAAATTATGGTTTATATACTTTTCTGACTTGGCTAAATCTCCTAAACTAATACTAACATCTTTATTTTCATTAAAAAGATTATAAAAATATTTTTCCATCTATTTCTTATATCATCATTTGCCACTAGAATTTTTTCATCCTCATCTTTTATGCATCTAACTTAATTAAGATCTTTAGTTTTCTTATCTGTAGCCCTAGTTATCCTAAAAATATCTCTTTCACCCTCTTTTGAGTTGAGTTTTTTATATAAGTCATCCCAAATCTTAGATTTTGCTTCACTAACGGCCTTTTTCGCTTCCTTCTTTGCTTTCTTATAAGCTTCTAAAGTTTCACTAGTTTTCTTAGCATAATGTAATTTGTAATATACCCTCTTTGTCTTGATTTTATTTTGTACTACTTCACCCCACAATCCAATTCCTTTCACAACCCGTTTCGCTACGGGTTTGGCTCAAAACTCTTACTGCAAAATCTCTAAGGTTTGCTCAATCACTTTCAAACCTATTCCACCAAACATCTATAGAAAAAGGCAAACATTAGAGACTTAATCCACAATAATATAAGATTTAAGAAACTTAAATACGAAGATAAATAATTTACTTGTGCGCATATTAGTGTGGTTGTGAATTGCTACAGGCAAACCCATTAAGTGAAGAGTATTATCATAGATCTCTATCTCTCGATGTATAGCATCTGCTCTACTCTCATCAGGGACTAATCTGTCTACACAATCAATAATGACTTATTAACCTCACCATTCCTTTTGAAGCTTGTTGAGTACCTGAATGTTGGGTTTAGATAATATGTTGCTGCAAGAATAGGCTGATGCAATTTTTGTTCCGTATATTATCTATAATTTTACAATGGGCACATAATCTCTCTTTTTTCTATTAAAATTATTTTTAATAACTCCTTTTACCCTATCCATGGCTTCATAAAGGTAACCATAGATGGTTTCTCCTCGCTATCACCAATCTCAAAACTTTCACTAAAGGACATGTAATCCACAACAATCTAACACATGCATTCCAAAATGTAGTCCTAAAAACTGTCTCTAAAATCTTATTCAACTTTTTATTTATCCTATTTTTAGGTAACTCTACAAATTGTTGTCACTCATCTGTGGAGAACATTCTCTTCAAAGCTTGCTTCTATCTCACAATACTCTGTACAGATAAGAAATTAGTTACAAACCGAGTTGCAGCTATACGAAGAAGTTTTGCACCATCTTTATATCTCCTCATCATACATAATACAAAGGCATGGTTGTAGATAAATTTGGTGATATCTTGGCAACACTCAATTGCAGCTTTATCTCATCCATCTCACCAATATCCTCAAGGATAAAATCTAAACAATGGGTTGAACATGGTGTCCGATAGAAAGTCCCATAAGTATCTACTAACTCCTTCCCAGCTGCTTTATAGTTAGTTACATTATTTGTAATAAATTGGACTTCCTTCTCTAGCCCAATCTCGCATATTACCTTATCAAATTCTAGGTTGACCACCAGGTGTAGGAGGAAAAAATAAATGTATGCTAAAAGCAGCTCTTCCTCTACACCTTTCTGAGCTTCCTTTTCTACCGCTTTCACTTACAAAATCTTTAGCAACCCTCTTTCTCCTGTTTAGTGGTCGAAAACTACTACTACCAATATATGTTCTATCGTATCTTGGTTGCCCACGATACGATACGTATGGCTAACACTAGTTCTCGATGGTTCGTTGAGGATGGTGACAGTTGTGGGATTCTTTCCACTGGAGGTCGTCATTCCCCTGCACAATAAAAAACAGCTTGAAAGACGCTCCCATCCATTATTGACCTGCTGGTGTAAGAAAAGCGTTGATTCATCAAAGAAAGATGGTGGTGGCTTCGCGATGGGAAAGGCAATGCGTGGGCTGTCGGGCTTCATGAAATTGGTGGAATAAGTTGGCAGCAAGCGGTGATGAGTGGTAGGAGCAAAAAGATTTCGGAAGCGGTGGTGGTTAACGGCGAAGGCACATAGGGTAAGATGGTGAAGATGGCCAAGGTTTCTTTCTTCAGCTTTTCCATGAGAATCGAATGCCCGATCAAGTGTGGGTAACTCTCCCACCCCATCTTCACTCTTGACATGACCCAATTTGTATTAGCTTGTAGCAAATGGCGATAAGGTTATGAGTCGATAACCAGAGGTGGTGGTCACAATCACGTACGATGGGCAAGGATTGGTGAGGTTGGTTGTGAGAGAGATAACATGAGAAGGAGAGAGAGAGAGAGAGAAAGAGAGGGCTTCAACCTTCATTACTCTACGCTTAGTAGAGAGATAGAGATGCATTTATATGCAGTCGAGTCATAGATTTGGTCCTAGATACAAACCCGTTCTGTATTAAATATGAGATTCTTGTTGGATCCAAATCCATACATGGTTGTTTGATCTGATTTGACCTAGCTTGGTATTCATATTTGAGTCTATCCAAGTGTGCTCTTTTCAACTTGTTTGTTTTGAACATTTGTTGAATCAACTGTTTAGTGTGTCATTCAAAAGAAAATTTTGTTTGTTATTTGTTAGACAATAAGTTGCATCTCTTAGTACGATTAAGATTTGTATTATAATTATATGTCATTTTTGTTGGCCTTCTGTTGAAGACCTTTGTGATTAAAGTGCTTCATGTTTGGATATTGGTTGGAGATTAGTCAATGTTTGAAGATGCACTTATTGTTCTTCGATAATTTGTGATCTTAATAACTTTGAAGTTGTATTTTCATGTGATTAAGATCTCCATGTTATGGCTATATGTCACGTTTTTTGCCTTTTTGTTAAAGACCTTTGTGATTAAAGTGTTTCATATTGTTGGCTATTGATTGGAGATGAGTCAATGTTGAAAATGCACTTATTTTTTATCTTGATAGCCTTGTGCTTGATAAAAGTATTTGAATATAATGTATAAAAAGTGTTTTGCCTTGAGTATTGACTATTTATTTGCTATATTTTGAGAATTTTATATGGATGATAAAAATTGCATTAAAGGAATTCTCGTTTTATAAGACAAACATTTTATGTTCAAAAGATTCTTAGAAAATATTAAGTTGATTATAAATCTTTTCGTATATATTTAAAACTTTTTTTTATCATCTTTATGGATTATCTTATTCTTGGAATCATAGAATCACGTTTGAGATTGTGAGTTATTTAAGGGCCTTAGCATTTTATTGATTTGGATGGTTTGAATTTAGCCTTAAAGCTTGTTTGATTTGAATGGTTTGAGCCAGTGTTATCCGTATCGCACTGTATCGTACGATACGGTAACCTGTACTGTATCGTAAGATAAAGGTTATCGTGTCGTATCGTATGATACGGTACTGTATCGTACGATACGGGCGACACGCCCAAAAAAAATTCAAAATATATTTTTTCAAAAAAAAATTCAAATTTTTTTTGCATGTTTCTGCCCTCTCTTCTCCTCTCTTCACTTCCCTTCAAGGCATCCTCCAATATGCTTATAATTTGGGTTTATAATTTCATTTATTTAATAAGAATAATGTATGAACAAAAAAAAATGTGACAAAATCATTTCCCTTTCTGTTACAACTTTTAGGTATATTTTTGCTAACAGTTTCTAATTTCATGAGAGCGCAAACAATTAAAAACATTTAGTTATCTCGGTTCATTGAGTGGGGATTTCACAACTTCACTATTTTAGGGTTCACGTTACATGACTTCCATTAAGTTGAACATGATCAATGTGTGTGAGGCTTAACTCAATCAGTGAAGTGAGAAATGGAAGCATTAGTTAAAAAGCTAGTCTCCAATAAGAGAAAAAGGAGATATCATCAAGTAATAATATCATATCATTGAGGTATCATAGACTCAATAATCAAAGAAATGGAGCTCATTGTTTTGCTCACATATGAAAATTAGCAAATATGACAACTACACGTACAAAGATAGCAGTTTGTTAATTTTGATATATTAGATGAGTAGATTATGGAAGATAACGAAGAAAATGCACTCCTAAGTCCTAACCGAAAGACATTGCATGAATTAATTTGAAGTGCAACAACATCATCAAGGAGAAGATGAAGATTATTTAGTTAATGATCCTGATACAAATTTACAATATGTAAAATGTATTTCATTTTTTTATTCAAAATATATAATTTTGGATGCAATTATTCAATATTGAATGTTCAATTTGTGCTAAACTTTGCATTATATGAATTTAAAGCAATTACCAGATTTTTCCAAAATTTTCCAGAAATTTTATTATTTTTTTCAGATTTTTACTAATTTTATTGATTTTTTAAATAATTTTTATAGTTTTTTAATATTTAAGTACGATACGATATGCCCATATCGTGGAGCCCAGCGATACGCGATACGATACGCGTCAAACAACACTGATTTGAGCTTAGTTTTAAAGCTAGTTTGAGTTCAAGTTTGTCTTTAAAACTCGGGTTTGAGCTTACTTAAAGCTTGTTTGATATACAAAGGCCTTTTTGTAATATCATGAGTTTGTGGTGATTCATGAAATTATTTGTTATATTTGACAATCCTACTTAGATGCTCAGTGTTTTTCATTAAAGAATCTCTTTGAATTAGAGTAAACTATCTTCTTAGTTTTGTTTCTAGTTTGTTTTGTATTTTGGGTTGGAATGAAAACCATGAATTGTTTCATTATTTTTTGATATTTGGAGCTAATTTAATTGAGTTTTTGAGATTTGGAGCTAATTTAATTGAGGCATCAATTTTCCTTTGGTGTCGCTCTTTTATGGTTTTTGGGCTCTTGCTTGTTCACTTTCAGTATGCTTTGCAGGGAGAAAAGATCAATTTCAAAAAGATAAGGTAAAAGAGGCATGCTCTTCAAGAACTGTAGTCTTCACTTTTGAGTGAGCTTCACGCATCAGAAGTTGGAATTATTATAGTGAACAAATTGGTGCTCTGCAAGTAATGTCTCTCTCCAACAACCTTGCTAATGTTTGCTTGAAGTATAATTGTGTGAGGTTCTATCAAATTGCAAAGATAGTAGTAACTCCAACTATTGTTGTGGCAGAATTCATGATGTTTAAGAAATGTGCCTAAGCTCAAATATTAAAAACTGAGCTCCCACGGCGTTGATGTGGAAGACAACATCGATTACTTTGCTCTCTTTGGTTGCCTGGTCTTAATCCTCCCTGATGGTGCTACAAAATCGACACTCTCATATTCATGTTATTTTGTTGTTAAAACAAACTTTCGGTATACATACTGTAAGTTTGGAGGTGATAAGATGTAATAAGATTGGTTGGGCCAACCCTGCTAACCTCGAGGATCGGGCCAATGTGGCATGGTCATTAGGACTAGAACAAGTCCTCTAATGCCTAGCCAGCTAGCCGTTGGAGAGTCTCTCTCTCCTCTCTCTATCTTGTATAAAACTCACTGATTCATATGCAAATATGATAAAAAAATTCAATTCAATAAAAAATGCATACCTCGTTCTTTACATTTCCTTCTCATAATATGTTTTGTGATTCATTATTTCCTTCCGTTCAGAAGCTTATCGCAGGCACTATACTTCTAAAAGAAGATTACACTCAAACATGTTAGCTCTTTTATTTTATTTTTGTTGCATCCAACTTATTAAAAATTATCCAAGGTTTTCCCAAACTTTCAATAAAATAACCAGGAAAAGAAGCACTAACAAATTCTTTAGATTCAGATCCCCATGACATTGATGAAAAAAAGAAGGATGGTAACACTTATGCAATTGATTATGAATATGATCCAAAGGAAAAGAAACACATAGAAGAAAATCCATTTTGTCACTTAATACAAGGAGAAAAGCGCACCTGATTCCCAATAACCATCCTTTGAAACTCGTCACGCTCCTGCTGCAACTTTTCAATCTGAGCCTTGAAAGCGGCAGTAGATTTTGCTTCCTGGTCAGCCAAAATTGTAGCAGTGCATAATCACAAGAAGAAATGTTTGCAGAATCTATCGTTAAAAAAGAAAGATGAATTCAAGCATGGTCTAGCTAACTGTGCGTGTCAACGTGGCTATCTCTCGGTCCTTTGCAGCTAGTTGTGCTTCAAGCCTCTCAATCTTAGCCTCTAGCCTTGAAATATCTGATTGTAGTCTGGAAGTAAGTACAACCAAAGATGTCAAGTCTTGAACAAGAAAGGTTCCAGGATCCAGTAAGTTACATAGAGAAGAAAGCAATAACTGCTCATCTGCACCACAGAATATCCAAGAGGATAGCCTGAACAACATGATTTGAAATAAAAGTTAATTTGTACCAGATTCAGAAATGGCCTATTCTCTAGTTCATCCTAGAATCCTGTCAAATACTTCACGAACATGGTAATCTCAAAACACAGCAATTATTCTACATCACAGGGAAGGGACTGAAAAGCCAATGAAGTATATCACTCTAACCGCAAAATAACACCATACAAAAAGCAAATAAGAACAAAAGAAAGGAAAAAGGCTAAAGTTCCAGTAAACAGCCAGTGACATAATTATCAAAAAGAAAGCACCAATCACTTTATTCAGACTTGAGGCAAACGGATAGTTTTGATATACTCCTAAATCACCTCTTTCACAAAACCCTGTCCTTCCTCAAAATTAGTACCTCTCCGGAGCATATGATTTATTGGAAATTTGGAACTGAAGCTTTTCATGGGACTTTAACACAATCTGTTGTTATCCTAAGTTCCTAACACACCTGTTTGGTTTCGATCAAAAATTTGTTGTGTCGACCATCATTTTATACATAGAAGAAAATTCAGTGAAAAGTCGCATTCGATCAGTTTAATGGACCATGTTTTTTTTTACCAAACAAATGAATATAGAATGAGTTCATTTTAGTGGGAAGAACATCCAAGGTAGCAGCTTTTAGCAGCTCGATACTACAATTTTAGTCGCATCAGTCTCTGTGCATTTAATGTTTTCCTTTCAAGAAACAAATCGTAATTTAACATGATAAGGAGAACCTAAGAGGACAGACTTAAAATTCTGTATCGGAAACCACCCAGAAAAAATTGTTAAAAGATGAACCCTGTCGAACTTTGCTGCACAGCTCACCTCTGCTTCTGCTCGTTCACAGACTCCCTGAATTCTATATCCCGTTGTTTTTGCTGGATCAGCGAATACATACAATTGCATGTCCGGGCAATGGAAACCTACAACATTCCACTTTAAGTAACATTACGACAGAAGCTCTTCGAAATGGATCAAGTGCAATATCCATGTTAGCAAAGATGAAGCGCAACTAGACGAAAAGCACGCAACTAGCAGTGCACTTTGAAAGTTGTGAACAGCATAATCACCATGTAAATACAAAATAAGATCAAGATTATGCGACAAACAAATGTAAATGTGATCGTGAAACTTAATATCACGACATAGAGATCAAATCAGTTGCTTCCCACCGACTTCTCTAAAGGAACACGATTGCGTTAGAATATTAGGTTATCCTACCTACTTGTACAAGCAGATGAGGTTAGATTAAGTGAAAAACCTCTTTAACTACGATTTTGCAACTGAATAGCCTGGCGAGGAGACTGAATTGGTTCACATCTTCGGGTTCCTTTCCAGATACAGAATGCCTAAAACATAAGCTAAACGAAATCGAGAATATTTTCACCCTACATTCACGCGAGGGGCTAACCGGATCGTTAGAGAACAAGTCAAGGGACGCCGGGAAGCCAAAAGTTACGAGAGTCTGGTTCAGATACTTGATGCAGTGCTCTAGATTCCCCGAATCGGCAAACGCGAACTCCCTGTAACAGCAAGAATCACACTATCAAACGATAGAAAAGGAACACATGTACAAATATTCAACGCGATGCTCGAATTTGTCGCACGAATCGATAATGCAGCCCTAATCTCCTCACCCCGTGCCTAATCCAGGCTGATTCATCGCCTGCATTGCGCCACGAAAAGAAGATGCCGAAAAAGAACTAGATTGAGCAGAACGGAGAGATTTAGCGCATCGCAAGGAATACGAAGAACTCGGAAGGAAGATCTCAGCGTCTCCCTTGCTTCACCGAGAGACAGAGAGAGAGAATATCGGGGTTTGGGGTTCTTGAAGGGAGGTGAAAAAATTGGGGAAAAAAAAAAGAAAATACTATCTTTCATTTATTTGACCGAACTAATAAATGCCTAAGTCTGCTGTTGGGCTGAACTGCCCAGAAATTCAAAAAAATCCGCATTTATTTTGCTCGTACTTTAATGGCTGAAAATGATCAGTAGATGACTAGTTTACCCTTCTTGTGGTAAAACGTGAGCGCCTCTCAGATTCTTCCTTTCATAGAGAAACCGAGCGAGCGCAAGTTCCGAAACCATGAGAAGCAACTTCTTCTGTCATTGGATATTTCTTTAGGGGGTTTTCAGTAATTGAAGCGATTTGAAAATGGGACGCTAGTGACCGTACGACGATAAAGCCGATTGAAACGCACGTAAGGATTCAAAGCTTTCCGGGGTGGGTGGAACCCGGACCCAGACCCAGACCCAGACCCGACCCGGGAAAATTACAACTCTCACTTGTTTCCTGTGGATCCGTCTCATTAATTTGGTCCGACTCGATTTCTTTAAAGAGAAAACCCAGCCAATTTAGTTTACCATGGTGAACCGAGTTGGTCGGAGTTCGGTATGGCTGCAACTAAGCTACAACACGAAAACCCGATATCAAGATGACCCAAAGAGTCCATGTTTGCATACACCCAAGTAACAAGAAAAATAACCAAATCGTGTTTGGGTTGGCCTAACGAGATAAACACGAACCAAAATCGATGGTGATTAAAATTTAACACGAAAACTTTGCACTGACATAAAGTAAAGTCTGTCTTTGTGTCCATACAAAGCTATATGGATAAAAAAGGTCGTGTTTGAGTTTGACCCGATCGCTTTGTTATACTAAGCACGACCACACCCAAAACATGAGATTGCCATAGCTAATCATGTTGAGCTAAATTTAGTTTGGTTGGTCAATAATAGCTAAGCACAAACACCGCACATTCAGTTCAACATGTATGCATGTATGTGTACATATATATATATATATATATATATATATATACATGTATACAACATACACACACACACACACACACACACACACACACACACATATATATATATATATATATATATATATATATATACATATATAGCTTGTCGAGTTTGAGAAGGTGCGAATAAACCTAAGAATGTTGGTGGTCAGGTTTGCTTTGGTTACCTCGAACCAAACCACTATAATCGTTTCTCAGTTTTTTTATAACCTAACCAAACCATGAAATGCATGGAACCGAACCAAACCATCAGTCCTGGTTTCGTTTGGTTCTGAATCAATGTTCTATTAAAGTTTTAAAATAAACACCACTAATGCAATCGAAAATAGTGAGCGCTGATCATCCTACCTCATTTCCTTCATAATACAAGGGGGAAAAGAACTCAAAACACCAAACACCGACAGTGCAATCTGGTCCATCTTCTCCTTTTGCCCAGTAAAGATGAGATATTCAACAAAGCTCATTAATATATATATACTGTGTGTGTGAGAGAGAGAAAAGCACACCTGGTCATACACTTACATATACACATAATAGTTTATATGTATATGTAAATATATAAGATAAAATAAATTATACATGCATATATATATCTATATATATATATATACGTTTGGTTAAGTTCTCATAGTTTGATTTCAACCCTGGAACGAGAACTGAGGAAGCTTTTTGGAACCATGAACCGAACCAAATCAAACTTAAAGCTTTTGGAATCAAACCAAACTATCGGGCTCATCAGTTCCAGAAAGACCCCTAGATATGCCCAAGATCCATGCAAGAAGGATCAAACATGCGGAGGTTCCTTAGGCTACCATGTTGAATCGGCTGATCGAACGGATCAATGTGTAGTCGAACTCATTCAAATGAATAAACCAAAGTCTGGATCCAAAAACAATTGGATTCTATTTTACATATAGGATCTGGCTAGCCTTGATCCTGGTCCAAAACAGAAAAGCAAAACCTGCTTTGGCGTAAAATGGAATGTTTTTATCCATGTCGTGTCATATCACCCCAAGTACGCGACCAATATAACGAAGGAAATGGTACCTAGAGAGGAAATAAAGTCGGGTGCATTATTAAGAAGCACATGTAATGGGTTAAAAATTTAAGCTTATAGTGCTTCATGACTCGCTGCACTATGTGGAAGCAATTTCTCATATGCATTTGGAAGCACATGTAATATACTAAACCATTTCAGCTTGTAAACCTTCTTGATTCCCTGCCCTTGGAAGCAACTTCTCATATATTTTAAATTTAATTAACATTCGGAAGCACATAAAATAGACTAAATTATTTAAGCGTATAATTTTTCATGATTCCTTGCCCTATATCGGAAGCAACTTCTCATATGATTTAAATTTAATTAACATGCGGTATGCTTTTTACTTTG
Source organism: Brasenia schreberi (assembly GCA_036023115.1). NCBI lineage: Eukaryota > Viridiplantae > Streptophyta > Magnoliopsida > Nymphaeales > Cabombaceae > Brasenia > Brasenia schreberi. Next base: position 423,424 of record JAYKKT010000014.1, read on the forward strand.
ATTGAATATATATATGTATATATATATAGAGAGAGAGGCAATATCTCAAGGTGGATATTTATTAGTCTATGGTGATGCCAAAGGCATGGCCAGGGATGTTCACCGAGCACTGCACACCATTGCCCAAGAGCAGTTACCTTGACGAGTTCATCGTCATCAAATATATGACTATTCCGTCTCTTCCGACTGTCATTAGTTTGGTTCTAGTAATTCATCTGCATCGCATGTGCATTGGAGTTCATGATGTGTAATTCAGTTTCTGCAGGGATCGTTGGTTTGCTTAGAGGCCGAAAGCATGGTGAAGTCACAGAAGGAAATATCTACCACCATATGAGATACCTTGATTCTCACAACAGTCACTTATGATTCTATAGAGGGAGTTTCTCATATGATAACAACTTAAAGAATTATGTAATTTTGCATTGAAACCTTACGTAAGAACATCCCTTTATACTACACATTCCATAAATGTGGTGTGGAATTTTTGAAACACAACTGTCTTAAGAGTTGAAAACTTTTCTCGAGAATTGAGAGAATTTCTCAATAATTGCAAGACTTTCACAAGAAATGGGAGAGTTTCTCAAAAAACAAAAGATTATCTTGATAATTGGAAAGTTTAAGTTAGATAAGTAGTCTTTATATTAAAAATTAGAATATTTATCCAATAATCTCCAACTCGACTATTTAATTTATCTTATACTATAAATACTTTATGTGGAGCGATCACTATCCACTTGTTAATGAAACTCACTAACCTTATTTTGAAAATAATCATCCTCATGAATACTAATTATAGCAATAGTACAAATGTTTATGTTATATGTCCCTTTCATGTACCAAGATATCTAAGATTGAAATTATAATCCAATGATTTATATAGTGGTAAAACTTTACAAATAAACAAATCAAATGTTATGACAAAATAATAAAGTTTATTTACCTGAATTTATCTCATGATAACAATTAGATATCATCAATACAAGTGATATCACATAGTAGATTAATGTCCACATTGTCAGAGCAAAACCTCAAAAGAATGAACTAAACCCATCTTAAGCCCATGACCATTATAGATATCCGATGACAATGCTTTAGTAAGAGATCAACTAGCATGAAATGAGTCTCAATATACTCAATAGATACCAAATGATCTATAATTCTCTCTTTTACAATTAATAACTTGATCTCTATGTGTTTGCAAGCACTAGAGCTCTTGTTGTTAAAAAATTTTATGGTAGCTTCATTAGCACAATATATCTATATGGGTTTTTGTATAGAGCTCATGACTCTCAAATATAAAATGAAGTTTTATAATAAAATAGCATATGAAGATGTCATATAACAAGTTATATATTTAACTTCCATGATGAATATGACAATTGTCTTCTGATTGATACTAGACTGTGAGATAATACCTTAGCAAGTAAGAAAACATACTAGAAGTAAATTTTCCAGTATCAATATACTCAGCAAAGCTTGAATTAGAGAATCACACAATCTCTAATTTATCTTAATATTGGTATGTGAGTATGAGATCCTTAGTTCCTTATAGATATCCCAAGGCCTTCTTTGCACATTGCCCAGTGGTTTCGGGACAGTTTTGGTTTCAAATCTGAAACTACTCCAAAACTGATTTAAAGATTTTTTTAAAAATATCACACATGAACTTCATACTTAATTGAAAATGATGGACTTATATTGTTAGTCCAAGACGGTTCTTGCGGCTAAAAACATCAGAATGCCTATATATATACCTCATATATAAGTGTTTCAAATCACAAAATGCAAACCACAAGTCGAACTCTCCTTTTACTTCTACATACGCAATACATTCTATTGTTAAGCCATGAACATTCTTGTGAATGTAAATATTAAAATTAATATATATATATATATAATAAATAATGGTTTAAAACAGTTGGTTATGGTTCTGGGCTAGTTTCTAAAATTCATGAACCATAACCAAACCGGGAGGTCCCCGATTCCGATTCTCAATCTGAAACCATTGGTTATGGGTCTCCGTAGTTTCAAGGTTAGTTTGGTTTCCATTTGAACTTGTCATGTCTATCAGTATCATAATTTCAGACACTTTCCTGTTCAATTAGCAACAATATAACCTCTTTAAGGTTTCCTATAATGCACATAAAGATCAATAATAAATTAAATGAAGAGGAAAGACAAGTCAATAACAAGATGAACCTCATAAGTCACTATTCCAATTTAGCAACTCACAAATTGGGAGATCAGGCAACTAAGTCAAAAAAAGTCTAGAAGAAAAAGTGGAAACACAATATGGTTGACAAGCCCATCGATGTGGTCTAGTTTTTTTTGTAAGAAACCTAGACATTTAAAGAGCAGTCGCCAAAAGCATAAGGTCGGGCTTGAAAAGAGAAATTAGGTAATGTTATATTTATTGTAAGTCATGAATCAAATGTAGCTTATGTTCCTAGTACTAGCTTGTAGATTGATTTGGGTACCACTACACACATTTCAACCACTTTATCGGGCTTTCTAATGAGGTGTGCTCTAACTGAATGTGAAAAGTTTATGATATTGAGTAACGTGATGTGTTCACATGTAAAGGTAGTTAGAGACTAGAGAATTATCTTAGATTTTAAAAGATTATTTTTATATTTCATCATTTTAGAGAAACCTAATTTATGTAGTCTAATTAGTTAAAAACAATTGTAGCATTTATTGAATACATCAGTAGTGTTTGTAATTGGGGTTATGGTTCTAGGTTACACGTAACCCGTAATCAGACATATCTAGATATTGAGATCATTCGGTTTTCTTGCAATGTCACATGTTTTCTTTTCCTAAGTATCACATGAAAGTAAATTTTTGAATCAAGACACCTACTTTAGCTTTATCAAATCTAACAAATTGTTTCTCAATAATATCTATATAAACAGTCACCTTGATGTTAGGAGCCACAAGATCCCTAATATCCCTAAGCATATGTTATAGCATATTCGAAAGATATAGTCTATTAGATCTTTCCTATTTAGCATACTTAGCCTTTGTATCCCAACTGTTTTCATCAGCGATTGCTTCAAGAGCCTCCATCCAAAAGGAAAGGTCTCAGTCCATCATGTCCAATTGATAGTTTTCGTAAGAAGATTGTATATAAACATATAAACATAGAAAATATACATGTCTAATCTTTAACAATAATATTATTATAGCCTTACATTGGTAGATGAAATAACATGCTAGTAGATAAAGGAAAAACATTAACCTAATTCTGTTTGAATGTGCATCTATGTCACATAGTATCATTAGATACTAAAATATCACATATTATGTATGCAAATAAAACTATTTCACCTATTTATATATAAGCATAACAATCTATATTAGTGGATAACTGTTAATCTAATTTATTTAAATATCAATTGGAAATATGATATTCACTAGATTTTATATTCCAACAAAATTTAATCTACACTTTATATAATTAAACAATTAATTCTTTTTACTTGGCATCATTTTGTGAGAATACCAAATCATCCAAATTAAAGGTTGATTACACGATGTTCCCTAATCCAGTAGCAAATTGAACAAAATATATAAAAACATTTAAAGCATGCTAAGATCACTTTATAACATGTAAAAATCAACAATACATGTATATTATATCATAAAAAATAAAAATATTGCACTTCTTTATGGATGTCCAATTTGTCCTTAAATATATTTTTGCATAATATTTTATCCTTTAAGCAAAATGCTAAGAAAATACATGAATAAAATAACAATATTGCCTTTAAAAAGCCTTAATTATCTTAAAATAAGCTTCATAAAATCAAATTAACATTGAAGCATAATATTAAAGACTGAATTAAAATAAATAACATGGTTTATTTTATTGTAAAAGTTTCTGAAATTTAGAAATTCACTATTTTTCCAGTGATTTTTCATCATTTTTTTACGATCATGATAAAAAATTATCTCTATGTAAATAAATTGACCTTATTAACAAAAAATCTCATAAAAATATTCAGGTAAAAATTAATTAAAATCAACAACAAGAACCTCCTCTAATACCACTTGAAGCATCATCCTTTTCAAAGCCAATCTTATAAGGGCCTCGGGTTGATTGGGACTTCCTCCAGGCGACACTACTTTGGCTTTGACGTATGAGATATATTGATACACCATGTCGTTGATCCTTGATGCAGAACGGTACCTTTTCTTTTCAATCCATAAATATTATAATTTCCAACAATTTGGCGACTCATCTCAGTAAACCCCAACGTGTTGAATGATCTAAAATTTTGAGGATGCCTCCTGAAAGATAGGGCGTATGCTTCATAGGAGAGGGTGCTTGTAATTGAGTGGTGACCTCAAACACGAATCTTTCAACAGATAGAGTGGCTATTTTGAAAAGTCTTAAGAAAGCAATTCTCCTGTCCATTGTTATTGGCCGGTTTTAGTTTTGTAATTGGGTGATGATATGTATATATATAATACTTTGGGGGTACCATGCGGGTGCTTTATGATTCCAGCAAATCTCTGGCTAATTTATATATATATATATATATGAAGTATATTATTAATTTTCAAAGCTCAACCTTCAATTAAAGCCTTTCTTTTGTTTCAATGGTAGGCCGAAGCTGGGTATGGTTGCCCTGGTATCGAGCTCACAACCATGGTCTTGTGATTCGGGGCCCTGCCAAGTGAACTAATGCTAAAAGTCCAACACTCACTACAATCGTTACCTAGTTTTAGTAACGTAGAAATGAGAATGAACAAAGAACGGTAATAATTCAACGCAAATGCCGCAAACTGAACAATCCAAAAGGAATTCGATCTCCTTAGAAATATAACTCAAATAAATAATGAAAGGCTTCCAGTGGAGTATTTTATTGTTTAGTTGCAGCATATTCACCTTTACATTGCATCTAACGTGCCTTACAATCAACAACAATAAGATGGGGTTGGTTAAAGGGATTCTTTATTTCGATAGAACACAATGACGTGCCATACTAATATTAATTCGACTACAAGGATTCTTTATTTACGTAGACCTCGATCATGCTAATGTTAACTCAACATAAGTTAGATCATTGTTTTCTTTCAATACTTTTGTGGTTTTATTCTTTCTCTTTTAACATTTTCACCTTAAAGTTTCTTATACTTTTTTTACAAAAGCTTATTTTGATCGTCTTTCTACGTGTTAAAACCATATTTTTCTTTATCTTATCATCTATTGATGCTACTCTCAATTTATTTCTCATAACTTCGTTACTTATATTGTCCTTCCTTGTGTGACCCACATATCCCTCTCAGCATCTTTAGTTCTACCATAGAACGTGCTTTACAATCATAACTAATGATAAGTAGGCAAGATTCTCAAAACATTTCTATTCTAGTGTCGCCTTTAAGATCATTTTTATGTGAATCTTCAAATAGTGAACTAAACCATGCATTTTTTTTCTTCAAACTGAAATATACCAAATAAACCACAAGGCAAAGGAACCAAACCAAACAATCAAATCAACTTGGATCGGTTTAATGGATCTTTTAACATCCTACTTTACAATCATACTACTGATAATTAAAGATGACTCTCAAACACCTCCATGTTTGTACTGCCTTTATCGTTTTTGACGCCCGGTTAAGGCCGCCCATGCATGAACAATCACGAATGATAAAAGAGCCAAACGAATTTAATACTTGAGGAAATTGACTTTCTTAGAAAAGACATTAGTAAAAATATCAAATATTGTAAATGAAAGTGAGTACGTAAAGTAGAATTAAAATTTCCAGGAACCTAACGTGATCATTTGACACATAAACGTACTATATCTTCATCGATGATCATGTGACCTTTTTTGTGTCTTATGTTGCAAATGTGACACTAGATATACCTGCATGTAAGATCAAAACCTTCTTGGGCAGCGAGCAATAGCTCACTTGGGTAGGAGGATGACTCTCAAGTTGAAGGTGATGAGTTCGATACCAGTGGTGTGCATCTAGCTTTGGCCTCCCCAATGTCCAAAAAGATCAAACCCTTCTCTGATGAGGAACTACAGTTCTCTTGGCTGGGGGCAGACTGAAGATGAATATTGAAGTTGGAAGTCCACAAAAATCGATACCCAAGGGATCTAGTGGATGGTCCATCAGCTTGCCTATCATAAAAAAGAAGAAAAGATCAAAATCTTCTTGATGGGATTTTCTCAAAGCTCGTATACCAAGGTTCAACTAAGAGAATTTCTACTAGAGAGGATAAATGCCAGTAAGACAGGGAATGGCCTTCTTCTTCCTTTTCGGCCAGCTGAACATAGGCAGCAGACTAATACCAGATTCCGCACACCTCATGTATCGAACTTGGGACATTCAGCTGAAAGGATCTTTTGAGCTGACCCTCCAGCCATGAGCACCGAATCCCCTTGTGCTAAAGAGATCGTAGAGGTCGTTGTCTTCCCTAGAGTTGAGAGAATAAATTTTATTCAACAACCAACAGTCCCCTTCTTTACACTTCGTCAGCCATGTACGAGGAGCTAAGAATAAAAGAGCCCTACTTCAAACAGAGTGACCCAATATCTCTGCACCTGCCCCCTATATTTTACTTCTCGCTATCAGTGCAATTAAGAGGCAGTGATGCAAGCTCAGTAGAGAAATTCTTTGATTTAAATTGCATTATAAGTCATGAAAGAAGTGGTGATGCAAGGATTGCAAAAGATAAATCTTTCTATTCAGTTCATAAATGAGTTAGTAAAGTGTGCATACCCTTTAAAAGGTCACTCAACTAAATGAGTTACTGCAGTCATAGAGTTAGCTCACCCGGACAGGTTACTCCACTCACAAGTTAGATGAGCTAATCTTCTCAATATCTTTTTCAATTGCCTAAAGTTCCACCTCAAAGAAGAATCGTATATTATCCTGTTGTTTATCTTCTCAATGTCATGTACATTCTTCCATATTATATATAAAGTACATGGTATATACTAGAAACATTACATGCTAACATATTCAAACAAATCTCGACCTTCCAATTTGGAAAATAGATTTTTCAAGCAAGAAGTTTTTTAATTAATTATACTTGTAACAAGTACAATTGTACTTTTTACTCAAAATCTCAATCATCTATCTTTTGGTTGAATTTTTTTGGATTTACTAGCATATGTCAAGGTTCATGTATATATTGAAAATACTTTGCGAAACTACACAAATGCAAAGCGGGCCGTTCGCCTTCCCAGGCTGTAAAATGTTAAGGTATAGTTGGATCCTGCAAAATTATACTTGAATCAGTCATCATCCCATTTTCAGTACAATTTCTGGCAAAATTGCCGGCTTCCGGAGCCTGTGGTGGTCATGGATGGAAGAGAGACACTGGGCCGGCGGACAGAGACCCCGGCGCAATGGCCAAACCCAGCTCAAACCGCTGGCCTAGGACCGGTTTCTGCCGTCTCTAGAAAACCGAGTTATCAGGGCAGTTCATCCCAGTGAGATAAATACTGAAACCACCACATAAATGTGGGCTGTTCTCTAAAAATACTCCAAGAACTGTCAATGAATAAGATCTATAAGCATGGGAGAATTATCTCAGGTGGTTCTAAAGGCAGCTTCGTCAAGTCATCGAAGAAAAGCTCACCTGGCTAGGGGTTTGACTCGCAAGTTAAAAGGTTATGAATTCGATACTAGGCAATGGCTTTTGTCTCCTCATTATAACATGCAAAGAAAGAAAAGGAAAAGACGAAGAAGAGTAGGTCTAGTTAAGGCCAGTTGCCCTTGACGAACTGTTGATAATATGGACGAGAGAGTTTAAATCAGTCAAAAACAATATGAAAGAAATTAGACTTGCTTGTCAACAGTTTACAAAAAAGTTTTGGCAGTCAGTTTGTAAAATCCAATTGTTCAAAACAAAACAGAAAATGAGAGAGAGGGAGGTTTGTAAGATCCGAAAAGTGAAAACGATGGTCCCGAACTATTTACAGAAAACGGTTGTCTTTTAGCGACCACCCTTCTACTTATTATATTATGTTAATGAATACAAAGTCACAATCACCTTTGCCTCTTTTCTATGCAAAATCAATCCGGTTGTGGAAAAATTCAAGGACGGATCAGAGAATTCGTCCATATTTAAAAGAGGGTCAAATGGTTAGACCGATATGACCCTGAGCCCGTATGGCCCTGATAGCCGACATGGCTGGATCTGCCCGTAGGACCAAACCCGTTGGATATTGGAATGAGTTTATAAGACTTAATCCAAATTAACTTGAAATCCAAATCCAACCATAATGTTTTAGGCTTCAAGAAGCCATATACTCATACACATATAATGAAAACCATATATACATATATATATATATGTGTAATGAAAAAAATATACATATATACATGTAATGAAAAAACTCTACATCGATGCATGTAATATAGTATATATAATACATGTAAATATATAATTGAAAAGCTCTCTCTATATATGTGAATATATATGTGTGTGTGTGTGTGTGTATATATATATATATGAAATGTGGTCCAATCTGATAAATGTGTGTATATTAACGGATGTAGCTACATGTTCATATAGTATCTATACATGTAAATATATGTATATATACATGTATATATATAATTCATGTCACAATGAAGCCAAAAATTGACTATCAGCTTGTGCTTTTCTTTGCGAGCTTCACAAGCCGAGCAAAGGAAAGCTAAACGCCATGAGTTCGATACCATGGCATTGGCTTTGACCTCCTCGTTATAACACGATTATAATAAAAAAAAAAAAAGGAAAAAGAAGAAGAAGAGTAAGTCCAATTACATTTGACGAGCTGTTATAATATGAACGCCGAAAATCTCTTTCTCTCTCCTCTTGAAAAGAAATATGGACGCCGAAAATCCCTCCCACATTCTCTCTCTCTCTCTCACCTGAAACCTCCGCTAATAGATTGTCTCTTCACCATCTCTCCCCAAAACCCTAAACTCTATCTCTCTCTGCTCTCTCTTAGCCGAACATGGGAGATCAGAACAACCACAATCGCAAGCGAAAATGGGCCGACTCGCTCTACGGAACGGCGGAGGTGGATTACGGCATCGGTGCGAACGGCAGTATGTACTCCCGGACAATCGAGATGATCCCGCCGGTGACAGCTCCGGCTAGCAACAGACACATCGACGACTCGCTGAAGAGCTTCTCCGAGATGGACGAGTACGCGTCGTCCGTTGTCCCGCCGGTCACCGTCGTGATGGACGACCGGTCCATCTGCCAGCGGATCGACCTCTGTCGCCTCGGCAGCTACGAGAGTTTCTACCGCGCTCTTCGCCGCATGTTCGTTGACGTCGAAGATAGCTCCGCCGAAAACGAGTGCACGCTCTCTAACGCTATTCCGGGCTACATGATCGCCTTTGAGGACGTGGAGAAAGATCTACTTCTCGTCGGAGACCTCGATTGGAGGTAAAAGGAGAAAAAAACTTAAGAAATCTCTCAATTTCGTGATTTTTTTTCTTTGGTTTGATGGCTGAACGTGATCGGTAGGGATTTTGTGCGGGAGGCGAGGCGGATCAGAATCTTGCCGGTGAAGAAGAACTCGCAGCAGCTGCAGAGACAATGAAGTAGGCGGAATCCAGGAACCCATAAGAAGATGAATTTAGAGCCACGCTTCAACTAGCCTTGAAGAATTCACACCAAATGTGCTTCTTTGCCTCTCACCGCCTTCGTGTTCTCTGTCTAGTTTGTTATCCGTGTTTAATTGTTTGAATTCGTCGTTCTTTCGTCCATAATCGAAAGGAAATTGGGCCAACGTTGTCTTTCTATTCCTCAGTTTTCTTGAAATTCCTGTCGCTTTCCGGTCTGATCGTTTGGTTTACAAAAATTCCTTTTATTTCGTTCTGAAATTTCCAAACGCGCGAATCGGAAAAAGAAGAGAGGGCTAACTTCACGAAATCGCGGTGAGCAGTTTCAATATATGTGCTGGCGCCGACAACCGCGCGACATGAACTTCCCTAGCTTTAATTACTAAAGTGCCCCTTCTCCCTGCCTCGTAGTCATAGACGACAACAAGATCCTTTTTCGTCATCAGCGGAAATGCCCTCATTTGATGATTCTCAAACCAGGGGTGAACCCAACTGGCAGGTTGTATTGGACCTGAGCCATTTTAGAATTGTCTGGAATTGGTTACGAGAACCACAACCGAACCAGAACTGGAGAATTCCACCGTTTAAATTGAGTAGATATCAGATAGGAATTACAAACTGAATTATCAATTTCAAAGTTATCTTTGTTTCTAGCTTTAGAATTCCACACTTGCTTCATAACGAAATTGAAACCAAACTAATGCCGAAAACGACTTAAAACCGAAACCAAACTGCATCTATGTATCTTGGTTTACCGGGTACCGACCTAAACAGGGATGATTCAACACAATTTGAAGCCACCAAAGGCAGGAAGTTCACTTGGCCTCGGCCTACTCATTGAGAGAAGCCGTAGAGAAAGAGGTTTTCTATGATTTTGTTTATCTCAAGAGATTAAAATAAAACAACTTGCTGATGACTATTAGCTAACAATGTCTATCTTTGTTGCACGAGCTATATTAAAGAATAATTAATTAAAGTGGAAATGACCCAAGGGTCCTCTTGGGGAAATGACTTCGCCCCCTCGGATGGAACCGGGCACGAGCTATATTAAAGAATAATTAAGCAAAGTGGAAATGACCCAAGGGTCCTCTTGGGGAAATAACTTCGCCACCCCGGATGAAACCGGGCACGAGCGTACTTTGATTGAAAGGCTTTGGTATTTACGGTAGAATAATCTGGAAGTTGTGGCTTGTGCTACACGATACCCGCACGTGCGGTTGTTATACTGGAGAGAGAAAATAACATATGAAGTGTACGCCGGGGAGTTGCGGAGTTATCCCTCGCAAGTTATTTCCAAATCACTCCCGATATTTTTGTAAGGACGTAAACGCCCTTGGAAAAATAAATGACTTCGAGTTCCAGTTGTTTCGCTACTCAAACGCCGTGGAAGCAAAAACCGATTTGGACTCGAAAATAGATGCAGTTGGAGATGGGGTTCCTGCGAGAAACCGTTTCTCGTGCAAATCAAACACGAAGAGTAGAAGCGGTGGACTTTAGGGGCAACTTTGCTTCGTCTTTCAATCTTTTTCTAATAAGCAAGACGAGTTTAATAATATGACACAAGATGGAGATCTACGGTATTAAAGAATCCATGTAGCTAAGTGCGTTAGCGAGAAAAAGGCTTGATTGTTATTCTAAGATACGAAAGAGATATGCCGCTCCCTAGTATTTTATTTGTGTTCATTAACTTGAAAGATCTGTCGAGTTGCATGCTAACTGAAGTGACCTCTTTGTGAGAAAGTTCTTACATTGCAAGTCCATTCTAATCAAACTTCAAGGTGAAGGATTCTTGGGAGCATTATTGAGATGGGGGGGCTCATGTATCCATCCCTATTTGTGAATTCATTCACATGCAGGGCCCGCGTCATACTGCCCGGTCATAGTTTCACTTGCATGATCATCCATCACAGAGTTCCCTTTACTTCCATCGTGAAATCAGTCAAGCTGCTCCCATTACACATGCTGGCTACTAAGACAAGATCTTCAAATGTTCGTCTGGAAGTAAATATTGGAGTAACATACATATACATATATATATAGAGAGAGAGAGAAGTGGGGAATAATAGTTGTATACAGTTCAAAATTACATAACTTTACTAAAACATTGCAATTTTTTCATTTTTTAGATCAATAGCAGAGATATGATTAATGGTAGAGGTTTTAATTATTTTTTATTTAATATACATGATGTATTAAACGTAAAATAAATATATAATGATATTTTTAATTTAAATATTTATTAATGATAACTTTGCCCATGTAAGATATCACCCTTGTATTGTCGGTACCAAGCTTGGATAAATGAGGAGGGTTGTGTTAGGCTTCCGACAACCAACGTAAAACTTTGTCAGATTTTTATATCATAGATTACATAAATTATGAGCATTGCTTTGGGGCATCCCCGCCTAGCGATGCGCTGCATAACTTGAATGCAGTGATAAGTAAGCAAAAGCCACTACATTTTCGCCTGAATGTAGTGAATCAATTGTAGAGAGGGTTTCCAAATCATGGACGGGTGTGGGTAAAGAGGTTAGTCCCGCTACATTGCTGCCCGGATGTAGTGAAAAATTTACAGAGAGTCTCCGTATTTTCAATATGGACGGATGTAGGTGGTAAGAAAGCTAGTCTCAGATAATAAGATTCGTATTGGTTCTTCAAATATCAGAACATTATCCGGTAAACTAATAGAGGTGGTAGATATTATGATTCGAAGAAATATTCATATTCTATATTTACAAGAAACAAAGTGGGTTGGAGAAAAAACAAATGAGATAAAGGATATAGGTTTTAAATTATGGTACTTAGGTAAGGAAAAGGCTCAAAACGGAGTTGGTATTATCATAAATAAAGATTTAAAGGATAGTGTACTAGACATACAACGATATGATAACCAAATCATTATGTTAAAATTAGTGTTAGGAGCAGAGGTTTTGAATATAGTTTGTGCTTACGCACCCGAAGTAAGACTAAAAGATAGTATAAAGACAACTTTTTGAGAGGAGTTAGATAAGGTGATTCAAAAGATTCCACAAAGGGAGATGATTTGTTTAGGAGGAGCCTTAAATAGACATATTGGTAAAGAGGCATTAAGATATCAAGGTATTCATGAAAACTTTGGTTTTGGAGATATAAATGAGGAAGGTAGGGAGATTTTAAATTTTGCTATGGCATTGGATCTCTTCATAGTCAATACAATTTTCAAAAAATGAGATGAACATTTAATTACTTATAAGAGTGACTTATCATAAACACAAATTGATTACTTTATTTGTAAAAAAAATGTGTTGTAAATATTGTAAGGTAATTTCAGGAGAAAGCTTAACCACCAAACATCGACTTTTAGTTATAAATTTACAAATAAAAAATCAAGGAGATGTTTGAAATTATATTAGTACACCTTGTGATATGTGGAATAATATATCTTTACATATTAGGAAAGTGGTGAAAGATGTGTTAGGTGTATTTAAGGGAGGTGTACCGGCACAAAAAGAAGCTTGGTGGTGGAGTGAAGTAGTGGAAAATAAAATAAGGTAAAGAGGGCATGTTACAAATTACATTATGCTAAATAAACTAGTGAAACTTTAAAGACTTATAAGAAAGCAAAGAAGGAAGCGAAAAATGCCGTAAGTGAAGCTAAAACTAAAATTTGGGAGGATTTATACAAAAAAACTCAACTCAAAAGATGATGAAAGAGATATTTTTAGGATAGCTAGGGATAGAGATAAGAAAACTAAATATCTTAATTATGTTAGATGCATCAAGGACGAGGATGAAAAAATTCTAGTGGCAAGTGATGATATAAGAAATAGATGGAAAAACTATTTTTATAAGTTTTTTAATGAAAATAAAAATGTTAGTATTAACTTAGGAGAGTTAGCCAAATCAGAACAGTATATAAACCATAATTTTTACAGACGTATTCAAAAGAATGAAGTTAAAGAGTTTCTTAAACATATGAAGGGTGGTAAATCAGTAGGACCAGATAATATTTCTATAGAAATTTGGAAAATACTAGGAGAAATAGGAATCACTTGACTCACAAGACTATTCAATGAAGTATGTAAAAACAAAAGATGCACGGGGAATGGAGAGCAAGTACACTTATACTCATATATAAGAATAAGGGAGACATTCAAAATTGTGCGAATTATCGAGGTATCAAGTTAATGAGTCATACTATGAAATTATGGAAAAGAATTATCAAACGTAGATTAAGACAAGTATCAAGTACAACAGAGAACCAATTTGGATTCATGCCAGGCAGATCTACTATTGAAGCGATTCACCTTTTGAGATGTCTTACGGAACATTTTAGAGCAAAAAAGAAAGACCTTCATATGATATTTATTGATCTAGAAAAAGCTTACGATATGGTACTGAGGGAGGTTCTTTGGAGAACCTTGGAAAAAAGAGGTATTTATTGACATACATTAACTTTATAAGAGACATGTACAATGGTGCAAAAACATGTGTGAGGACTCATGAAGGAATGACAGACTTCTTTGAAGTTAATATTGGGTTACATCAAGAATCTACTTTGAGTCCATACTTATTTATAATAGTGTTTGATAAGTTAACAAAACATATTTAAGACGAAGTACCGTGGTGTATGTTATTTGTAGATGACATTGTGTTAATGGAGGAGTCTAAGTAAAAAGTTAATAGAAAATTGGAACTATGAAGAGAAACATTAGAAAGCAAATGCCTCCGACTCAATAAAATAAAGACAAAATATATGGAATGTAAGTTTGATCATAGATGTATATGACGGAAATGAAGATGTTGAGATGGATGAGTGGTCATAAAAGAAAAGACTGTATACATAATAAGGTTATTAGAAACAAATTAGGAGTGACATCAATAGCGGATAAAATGAGAGAATATCGTTTAAGATGTTTTGAAAATATAAAAGAAGATCAAAAGAAGAACCTTTAAGAAGGTATGAAAAACTAAATTTTGAAAACATTAAAAGATGTCGAGTACGATCACAAAAGGGTTGGAAAGAAACAATAAAGAATGATCTAGCTTATTGTGAGTTAACTGCTAATATGACACATGATAGGGCTCTGTAAAAACAAAGAATCCATGTAGCTGACCTCGTCTAGTATGAGAAAAGGCTTAGTTGTAGTAGTAGTAAATATTTACTAATGACCTTAAACAAAAGAGATGTTTGTGCAAGATTATGTATTTATCATTTTTCTTATAAAAGCTGAAGCTAGGTATTCATGCCAAGCAAGTTGAGACCTTGTAAGATGGGCTAATGCCCTGACCGCTGTTTGAGTAACGTCAGGACATCTTGGCTTTCTTTCAACATGAATGTTGCTTTCATGGTGACGATGCTCATTATATAACTATGTTTTTTGGGTACGATGGAGAAGCCCAAGCCAGATGCACGTTCAGGGTGTTGAACCACCTTCAACTTGGCAGGGTCCCTCTTTATTGCTCGTCGTGAATGTTTGCATTCATCATCAACGTACCACGAGCATAGATAGCACCAGGTGGCCCACGATTCCGTTTGTGAAAGTTCCCATTTCAAGTGCAATGCTTGTAGCCTTTTGTGCCGGGTGTCTGTATCGTACGTTGCTCCACAACCCGAAAATTTCATAAATCAGTTCTTCTCTTGCAGATAAGACGGGTCCATGTATGACGCAAACATGCGTAAAAGCAATTCAAATACGACCATAAAAGGGTCAGAATCGTACAAGGGCCCGAAACTGCACCTCCGGATTGCAACCAAATCATTCAATCACAATGCCAACTTCGTGTCCAAGCCCAAAGTCGGAGCATAATCTCAAGCCAGTTACGTTGCATATTAAGGTATTCGGGTTGGATCAAAATATTGTCTCGAATGTGAATCACGGCTTTGCTTTTGGAAAAGGAAACCGTTGGTTTGATGGCTCGGAGGGTAATTTGGTAATTGGATCATCAACAAAGTGCACCCCCAACTCCGAGTGATCGGGGCAGCACAGGTGGGAAAGTGACAGCTGTACATGACCAATAGTAGGAAGAGCTGCCGGGGGGAACGTTTCATTCACGTCACGCTCATGCCAGCCTTGCCCCACATAGTCAAATTACTATACAATCCTCTGGATCAGTTCTATACATCTCCTGCTAGTGAGAACGGATCGGATTCCTTTTTGGGCATATGACAAAACCCGATCTACATTTTAGATCTAAAATTCAAATCAATTCAGTTTTCCTTTCTTTTTAAAGTTCCATATAGGAAATAGAGTTTCTTCTTTAAAAAAGTTACAGTGTTGATTCTCTTCGTATGTGAATCATCAGCATTTTGTGCTTTTGACGTATGTTTTGGTATTGCATATAGAAGTGAATTATATATGGTAGATTTGCGTTCCTGAATCTGATGGTATTGGTACCGTATTCAGAAGTTGCTTTTCGAATTCGGACCACAATGTTCGATCTGTTTTGTAATTGGATTTCAGTTTGGAATTATGGGCGTTGTCGACACCCGATTTGGCAGGTTTCAATTACAAAGCCATGTAGTTTAGATCCAGGGAGTTGTTGTAGATCAGGCACTGATCCTTCTAGGAGATCCGTACAGGGTGATCTGAAACCAAAGGGTTGTACTGTTAACTAGTTTACTAATAAGTAGTGAGAGTTTCAACCCAGGCTTGGTGGATCAGTTGATCTGTTTTGGCTAAAATGCCAAACTGTTCAGAAACCCAACTTCCACAGACGTGGGGTCACTTCACAAACATGTATTGGATGGGTTCAGACAGATCCGTCTTCAATCAAACTCGGCTTGTTTAAGAAGTACTCGGGCTTGGGCTCGAACTAGAGTCTCCGGGATTGACCATGGCTCGTGCTATACTCAAGTAGCTTGAGCTCAAACTTGTTGGGCTCATAGGAAGAAAGAGAGGCAGTGAAAATTTTAAAAGGTGGGTGTACCCACAGCGTTAGCTCAACTGGCAGGGCTCCTGACTCTGCTAGTTTTGCATGAGCGTGTGTATGTGCGTTAGGCTTCAGCCTCCCTTTGTTTATGAAAAAATCTGTAAAAAATGGGTGAGGACCATGTGAAACAATAGAGCAGGAGCATGATAAACTAAGTTAAAAGTGATATATATATATATATATATAGAGAGAGAGAGAGAGAGAGAGAGAGAGATTGGTAGCACACTTAGGTTTTAGCAAATCCAAAACTATCTCAGCCACTTATCTTTGATGATTAAAATTTGAATTTAAAAAAAAAGTATCCATATGAATAAAGTATACTTGCAAAAAGTATACATGAAGTTTTTGCTTTTAAAATTAAAATTTCAACAATGAGCGGTTAAGATTTGTTTAGATTTGCTAGCACCTAAGTGTGCTAGTACATACCAGTTTTTTTTCTCTCTTTCTCTCTCTCTCTCTCTCTCTCTCTATATATATATATATATATATATATATATATATAAGTACTGGTGACCTCAAGCTTGACTCATATGTCAAGCTTGACAAGACCGAGCCAAGTTCGAGTTATGGTTGATAAAGTCTCATTTAGCTCGACTGTCTTACACCCCTTCAAAAGCCCAACAGCCATTGACGTAAGAAGTTGCAGATCCTCAAATAAGTCAAGTACCAATTTAAGTCTCTAACACAAACCTAACAAAATAACTGGGCCTGTGCCACAATTTGGACCCAAAATCTCGTACTGTTAGGTCGCCTATAGTCTATCTAATAAGGGTACAAGGCATAAATCACACCCTGATTACAGAGTACAAGTAGTCTGCCCACTGATTTATAAGCACCAACTAAACAAGGGGGGGGGGGGGGGGGGCAATGATGCCTGAATTGGATCTTCCAATGTAATGAGAATTGAAAAGGTTTGGCAACTGCTCTCTACCACCATTATTATCCTTGAACCACTTCTTCCACAATTGACATTATTGCATCTCAATGGAGTCATTCTCCAACTCTTCACCTCACATTAGCTGCAAAAGTTTGTTCTCGGTGAAAGTTTACCCCGGATAAGAATCTTCCATACCATCGGGGTCAACTTACTCTACTCTCATCACCAGACTAGAATGGAAGTGGGCGAAGACCAAGCTTCGTTCTCTCCTAAATCAACCTATTACTGGGCATTTTGAAGACCTGCCATCACTGAGAAAGGCAGTTGCCGACCTATACGTAGCATCGACTTTTTGCACTTACAAGAAGGGTCTCACTTTTCATTACAATGGAAGCAAAGACCTTCCTTGCATGTGAGCTAAGCCTAGTCGAGTTGAATTCTGAAATTTTCAGGTTCAATACATTTGGTACCATGCCCAGCTTCTTCTATCCTTAAGCAAAAACTTAAATGAAGAGTCACGACTGTCCTACATCACCAAAGATTGCAGGTGGAGATCATCATTTTATGCAGATTTTTTTATTGCTGAAACAATGGTGCATGAATGAATACTCCAAACAACAATTTACTTGTTCAAGAATTTTTACATTGAGAGACCACCCTCAATAAGTTTTTACCCGGATGATGCAGTATAATACACCAAGGCTAGGACCCTCGCACCAGGGCTGACATATAGTTAGCTCGGGTACAGGAGCCGCCATTAGATTTTCTTTTTCTCCAAAATTATCCTTCCGATACGATATTTCTCAATTCCTTACATATCAGATAAAATGCTCTACAATTCAATGAACAGAAAAGACAAGTTTCTACTAAGTAGACAACATAGATTATGCCTGTAGAACTAAAATTACTTAAAATCATAAAACTGACATTCAAGATGTTCATTATGAGTGACATATTAATAAAAGCAAGCTTTTGAGGATTCCCACTTGCTTGAGTCAGAAAATGCAGGGAAAATATCATCATAAGCATTTAACAATCTCTGAATTTTGAAAATTAGTGCATCAAGTTCTCATTGCCATAGAGATGCAAGTAGTGGAGACAATCAGGCTGCAGCTCACAGAAGGCCTTCGACTTATGGTTATTCTTCTTCAGCTTCTGGGAATGGGGGTAGGCCCCAGTCGCTAGGCTGGAAATCTAGAAGACTGGTTAAGACTTGGTCTGCTCCTACATGAAGTGAGCTGTCCAAACCTGGATCGGGGACCATAACCACAGACCTGCTCAAGCAAAACTCCGTTAGAACCTTAAGAGTTACTGGTTGTAGAAATAGAAATGAAAGATCAGTACAGGGAGAGTTCTCATCCACAACGATTAACTGGACATAGATGACTCTGTGGTATCAATACTTTGAAGTTAAATCTCCTGAGAACCAAAGGCATCACAAGGTATTATGATATGAAGCAACATATGGAGCTGCAAAGTCCAGTGCTTCTTGGAAGAGTGCTGACCTATGTTACCAGGGTGTGACTTCTATCTATCTGCCATACCCATTCCCAGAATATTGGGTAGTGGTACTATCGGTTTGAGTCAGATATAGGTCCAGGTTTAACTTGTTTAGTGACCCTTTTAAATGATCTTTTAGGTTTTGTAGCGCTATTTATTTTATTTTGTTTTGGTTTTCTTTTTATTTCTGTTGTGCTAAACCAAAAGATGCCCGAGGAATGGAGAGCGAGTCCACTTATACCCATATATAAGAACAAGAGAGACATTAAGAATTGTGCGAATTATCGAGGTATCAAGTTAATGAGCCATACTATGAAATTGTGGGAAAGAATTATCGAACGTAGGTTAAGACAAGTATCAAGTACAACAGAGAACCAATTTCGATTCATGCCAGGCATATCTACTATTGAAGCGATTCACATTTTGAGACGTCTTATGAAACATTTAGAGCAAAAAAGAAAAACCTTCACATGATATTTATTGATCTAGAAAAAGCTTACGATAGGATACCGAGGGAGGTTCTTTGGAGAACCTTAGAAAAAAGAGGTATCCCATTGACATACATTAACCTTATAAGAAAAAGAGGTATCCCATTGACATACATTAACCTTATAAGAGACATGTACGATGGTGCAAAAACATGTGTGAGGACTCAGGAATGCTAGACTTCTTTGAAGTTAATATTGGGTTACATCAAAGATCAACTTTAAGTCCATACTTATTTATAATGGTGATTGATGAGTTAACAAAACATATTCAAGATGAAGTACCTTGGTGTATGTTATTTGCAGATGACATTGTATTAGTGGAGGAGTCTAAGGAAAAAATTAATAGAAAATTGGAACTATGGAGAGAAACATTAGAAAGCAAGGGCCTCCGACTTAATAGAACAAAGATAGAATATATGGAATGTAAGTTTGATCATTTGGTTACTTCGGAGGACATAGAAATTAAAATTGGCACACATTACATCCCCTAAAAGGAAAGTTTTAAATACCTAGGGTCAATTTTGCAGAGTGATGGAAGAATTGATGGAAATGTTACGCATAAAATTAATGCTGGTCGGTTAAAATGGAGAGGAGCATCAGGTATTCTTTGTGATAAGAAGATACCATTAAAATTAAAAGGTAAATATTATAGAGCAACAATTAGACCTGCCATGTTTTATGGTTCTGAGTGTTGGGAGTTAATCATTAACATGTACAAAAGATGTCTGTGACAAAAATGAAGATGTTGAGATGGATGAGTGGTCATAAAAGAAAAGACCGTATACATAATGAGGTTATTAGAAACAAATTAGGAGTGACACCAATAGAGTATAAAATGAGAGAATATCGTTTAAGATGGTTTGGACATATAGAAAGAAGATCAAAAGAAGAACCTATAAGAAGGTATGAAAAACTAAATTTGGAAAGTATTAAAAGAGGTAGAGTACGACCACAAAAGTGTTAGAAAGAAACAATAAAGAATGATATAGATTATTGTGAGTTAATTGCTAACATGGCACATGATAGGGCTATGTGGAAACAAAGAATCCATGTAGCCGACCCCGTCTAGTATGGGAAAAGGCTTTGTTGTTGTTATTGTATATAGAAAAAAATAATTTTGATTATATGGTCTGTGTATTTATGTATGTATGTACATACATATGGTTTGAATCTTGTACCCCATAAATGTAACCCAAGTAACTCAGATCCAGAGGCTTCACAACATTTAAACACTTTTGAATTCAATAAAACTGCTGTCTGCATGGTTAAAACCAAGCCCAGGGATAAAATGCTACAAGATCTGCGTGCCATATCAAGCTGCTTGTGAGTTGTGCAGGTTCAATAAATTCAAAGATTTTAACTTCGACCAATGGACTCTAAAGCTATATTTACAATGTCCACACTGTCAAAAGTGCATATGCAATTGCATAAGAAGAATAGAAAATATCACCAATATGTTAGTCTTTTAATAATTAGTGGCATTAAGAATAGAAAATATCACCAATATGTTAGTCTTTTAATAATTAGTGGCATTCTTTGTCACTCTCTTGAGCATGTCTGAGGTTACTATTTGCCGACAGAACTACACAAAATGTAGACATAACTGGTTTCTTGACATACATATTACTTAAGATGGGTAGGCAATAGGAATGACTTTCATGCTACTCAAATGGCAAAAGGGCCAGCAAAAGGCACAGTTAGAACATGGATGATTGGACCTCCATAGACATAATGCTGAACATATTTTTCATTCCAAGACAACAAAAAGTCAATTCTCTGCACAGTATCATTATCATAAACTTGCATAACAAAATGGTTCGTTACTGTACAGAATCAACTTAGAATATCATTTCAGATATTCTAAGTATCATTTCAAAGCAATCTATAAGGACTTCCAATGTGCAGAAAACTAGGATAAAGATTCAGTAATGTGTACAAGCACACCACTATCATGTCTGAAAATCTGCAACAACAGGCAGGACAATCTGTAACGAAATGATTGTGTGACAGTACAATTCGATTGGAGAAAGGGTTGCTACAAATATGCACTGGGACCTGCATATTAATGTATTTTTCCAATCGTGACCTCAACCTCTTGGTTAATCACATAAGTGTACCTTTGACCATACAAATACACGGCGTTCATGAGTTGTATTGACCTTTTTCACAGATTTCATATCAGTGTGTAAGGTATGACATAAGTTCACCCATTAATCAAGGGATGACATGTAAACCGACCTATCTTTCTCAAATAGATTGTGTATGTAGGAATATAATCTAGAAAGATCAGGTAGCCTTACAATCATTCCAAACTGTTAGACTTTTGTTTTCCCTTTTCTTGAAAAGAATAACCCTATGCAGCTGGATGAGCAGGGGAAAAACTCTCTGATCAGAGCAAGGTAAGGAACAATTTTCACAAAGCGAAAACTATAGAAACACTTACATTCCAGCATTCTTAGCAGCAACAACTCCTGAAGGTGCATCTTCGAACACTAGTGTCCTCTCTAGATCCACAGAGCTATCCTGATGAACGATTTTCAATGAGTTTACAAAGCACATTGCATATTCATAATGACTCCAAGAATAAAATGGAAAAAAAGGAAACAGATTGAAGAATAATTGTACGTAATGCTAAACGCAAGAAAATGCATTCAGCAGCCACATAGTAATATTAAAATGAAGAGTATGTCTACCTGAAATCTTTTAGCCGCTATGAGAAATATATCTGGGGACGGTTTTCCTTGTTTAACCTCAGGATCATCGCCAGTAACCACATGATGCATTAAGGCAAAAGTTTCACCATGATTTGTTGTCATTAGGTTAAAATGTCTTCTGTGTGAACTGTCAAATAACACATGAGGCTGTTAAAAAGGCTCCAGTGGATTGCCAACAGCAAAGAACAAAAAATTCGCAATTTCCTGTTAATGAGGTCTGAAAATATGGTAGTCATGGAGAAAGAGATTATGTATGAATGTAACCATAAGCACATCAAGACATGAACTTATAAGTATCAGCTCCATATACAGATAAAGAAAGAAACTTTTACCTTGTTGCCACACACATGGGTACTCCATTAGCATACAGATGATTGATCAAACGCTTGGCTCCTAAAAAAGAGCAAAAAAATATTTTGAATCATATTTCACATCCAAGATGCAAGTGCAGAGTAAATATTTTAAGGCAAAGCTTTAGAATAATATTATTGAAAGCAAGTGTAAGATTAGGCGATAAATTTGTCCTAGAAAGGTTGACTTCCACAAAGAAAGCATGCACAAAAATATTTTTCTGAGTGATGGAAGAATTAATGGAGATGTTATGCATAGAATTAATGCTGGTTGGTTAAAATAGAGAGGAGCATCAAGTATTCTTTGTGATAAGAAGATACCATTAAAGTTAAAAGGTAAATATTATAGAGCAGCAATTAGGCCTGCCATGTTTTATGGTTCTGAGTGTTGGGCAGTTAATCATCAACATGTGCAAAAGATGTCTGTGACAGAAATGAAGATGTTGGGATGGATGAGTGGTCATACAAGAAAAGACCGTATACATAATGAGGTTATTAGAAACAAATTAGGAGTGCCACCAATAGAGGATAAAATGAGAGAATATCGTTTAAGATCTAAGTCACACAAGCACTTCTAAGAGGTGGAGTGTCGACCTCGATGCAAAAAAAAAAGATTTTTTTTTATAACTCATGGTTCTGCCATCTATGGTGTATTTATCCTCGAGAACCCAATCAAAGAGGGAGTAATCCATGAAGACGATGAAACCGAAGCCTCTTAGTCGACTTGTGACCTTATCTCCCATGATGACCACCTAAGTTACCTCACCATAGTTTCCAAAATGCTCCTTCAGCTTGTCTTCCATAATCTCCCATGAAACTCCGCCGATGAACGTAGAAAAATATCTCAACGCGGACCTTCTTCGCTTCCTTCTGTGTGGATATTCCACACTTGTCTTCCTTTTGAAGTTCGGGTCTTTTTGGATAAATGGGTCCAGATAGTGAAGATTGATTTGTGTATTATGATGAAATTAGTAGTTGTCTACAGTTTATGTGTTTTGCTTTAATATAAAGTTGTGTACTTGCTATTATCATATACTTATGTTAATTGACGTCTCACTTGTTGTAGCTTGAATATTATATATAATATATAATATTATATACCCTAGTCATGTCATTGCACCCAAAATTTTTGAAATTTGCCGTATCCCGCACCCGTGTGACATAGTTTAAGATGGTTTGAACATATAGAAAGAAGATCAAAAGAAAAGCCTGGAAGAAGGTATGAAAAACTAAATTTGGAAAGTATTAAAAGAGCTAGAGGACGACCACAAAAGTGTTGGAAAGAAACAATAAAGAATGATCTAGCTTATTGTGAGTTAACTGCCAACATGGCACACGATAGGGATATGTGGAAACAAAGAATCCATGTAGCCGACCCCGTCTAGTATGGGAAAAGGCTTAGTCATTGTTGTAGCAACTAACATGATTTACATACAGAAAAGTGACCAAAAGATCAGGTCCCAGTGTGATAAAGGAATAAGGAATATTTGGAGGATCTGCCAGGGCCAGTAACCACAGCCATGGAGTAGTTCTCAGATGAAGAACCTTGTACGAGAAATAAAAAATCATGGCTCAAGTTAAAACCAGTTTTTACCATCAGCTCTAACCAATCTCATATCTTCTTAAATATAAAGCAACTATCTTATGTAAACTATAGTACTGGACGGTCAGTTTTTCAAAAGGCAACTGATTGCATCAAATGAAAATCAACATGATTTTCAGCCCATAATGAGTTCAGTAAAAGCCTTTCTCTTGCACGGAGAACAAACCAGACAGGACGTATATGAACCACTGAAACATACAATAAAAAAATTTTTGAATGCAGGCATGAACATATTGGTGGCTAATACGTGATATGGCATGGATATATAAGAGAGAGCAACAACAATAACTAAGCCTTTTCCCATACTAGATGGGGTCAGCTACATGGATTCTTTGTATTCATAGAGCTTGATCATGTGCCATGCTAGAAGTTAACTCAACATAAGCTAGATCATTCTTTATTGTTTTCTTCCAACGCTTTTGTCATATTCATCTTCCTCTTTTAACATTTTCACAATCTAATTTTTCATACCTTTTTACCGGAGCTTCCTTTGACCGTCTTTCTCCATGTTCAAACTATATTAAATGATTTTTCCTCATTTTATCATCTATTTATGCCACTCGATTTATTTCTAATAACCTCATTATTTATATGGTATGACTACTCATCCATCTCAGCATCTTCATTTCTATCATGAACATCTTTTGTACATGTTGAGTACAAGAGAGAGCAACCAACTTGTAATTTGTTTTCATTCACATATGGTTTTCACAAAGTAGTGGGATGGAGCCAAAGTTGTACTTTAGTAAAAATAAACCATGTAAAGAATATCTCACACCTAGTACTCACCCTACTATAAACAAATAAACCTAGAGAGAATTAAACACAACTCCATTGTTTCCCAGTCGTTTCAACTCCTAACAGAGAACATGGTTTGATTTTCATAATGAAATTTGGTTTCTTTCTAGTCCGTTCATAAGCATCAATCAAGAATGATGATCAAAAGATGATTCCTGATATGGTGCAAAACTATTTGAAGGTTCTGCCAATTTAGTGATCACAGCTATGGAAGTAGTTCTAGGACCAGGAAGCTTCCAGAGACAAGCCAAGAACCGCAGGTTTCTACAAGAATTTCTTTACATGCCAATGAACATGGCTGGGTTCGACAAGTCAATGCAGTTATGCAACTTTGTTAAAAAGCACACTATCTGCCCTCCTAAAGGGAATGTAGAATGGGTGGTTTGGGTTCTACAAGAAACCTCTAGCAGCCCTTTTCTTCAATTATCATGTCATCTTTCTTTATCTATATAGATCATGCTCCAAATGTATACTGTGTTATTGTTCTTCACACCTTCACATTTTCTCTTTGCACTAATACAAATTGAATAAGCCCACTACAAGATCAGGGGATATCAGACATTGCTGTCACGGTGTCACCCATTATCTAAACTAAATTTCAAGATTAACAACAAAAAAGTTAGGCTTAATTTACCATTGTAATCTCTTCCAAAGATACAGGCAGAGGTGCACAGAATTGCACACCCAGATTTAGTTGCATTTTGTAGACGAAAATAAGATAGATCACATATCAACATCTTATTAAATCTCGCATGTCTATCTTTTGTGGTGAATGGTTGGTTGTTGTTTGAGTTTTAATTTCAATCATCTAATTTAAAAGATGAATAATTCATATTTGAATTCAAAAAGCAAAATGTTAGGTTTTTAATTAATCACATACAAAAAAAATATAAGTAAACTTGTTTGTTTTCAAATTTTAAATTTCAAAACAAAATGTTGTCAAAAACAAAGTATAAGTGTACTTGTTTGAATTTGAAAGATGAATAATTGATATTTGAATTAAAAAATAAAATATTATCTTTTTAATTAGATGGTTGAGATTTGTTTGAATTTGCTAGTAGGTAGAGCTCGAATATTGACTTAAATATTTTGGGTCGACTATCAGCTGAAGTTGCAAAGCCAGAGAAATGTTTAAACTCACTCACTATAAAGATGTAATAAAATATTCGTTGCAAAAATCTCTACCCAAGATATAGAAAAGCCTCAATTGCCTGGCTAGATAGTTTCTGCAGAGTAGTTATGAAAAATGGTCGTTGTAGAGTAATAATGATAACTTATGGCAATTGGAAAGCATGCCTGTTAGCATCATAGTATCTGCTACGGATGACAGAAAATAAGTACCAACATCCTGATAAAAATCACTTCCTATATTCGTGAAGAATTTGAGTGTTTTACATTAATTTCTCGCAACGAAGTGGACAGAAAGTTGACTTATCACACTCAGCATAACTATCCCATCAATCTAGTTATTATCATGATGTTTCCTGTGTGTGAACACATGATCCAACATGTGTCATACGCAAGGCATGTTTTGTTATATGTATTTTCAGAACTGTCATGTTTATTTCATTACTTGAACCTTGTTTTTTTAAAAATGTAATTGGTATTTCTTATTAAAATCTTACTCTTGATTTGTTAAAGTATGACAAACTCATTTAACTGAAGAGAACATTTGAAAGGACATGACATTATGCCTTACTGCTGAAAGAGATAGAACTCATGCCCTGAACTAGAACCAAATATACATACAAGTATGATTCCCAGTGCTATATATGGGTAAATTTCTTAAAGAACTATGAGTAGATATTGTTAAAATACATGTATTTATCTCTGTATTTTACTGTATTTTCTCATTATGAAAGTATACATATATGTAATTACTGTATTTTTCTCGTTATGAAAGTTTACATATATGTAATCAAGCACCACGGCCACCTGGGCTAACAGGGAGGCCCAATAGCTACTTTAAGCACCCAACAATTGAATGCTGATGGCTGCCACTACAATTCTCTCTCCTTTTCTCTCTTCTCCACTATAAATACTTACCTTGTACATAATAAATGTTAAGCCTTCTTGACCAATTTATATACATTCTTTTGAGTGTATTTGCTATTATTCTAGCATTTTCTAAGGCTTTTCATAGTCATCCTCTAGTGACTCACGATTGTTGTATACGTGTATTGGATATCTATTGCTCCATTCAACACAGTGAAGTATCATTCTCATTGAGCCTATATGCTCTTCGTGATTATCCAAGTAAGTTTATTCATTTGAAGCTTCTACTCCTTGAAGATGGAAGAAAAGAGTTTCAATCTTCGATTAACAACTTCCAACTATAAAACATGGGTCCAATTAATAAAAACTTATTTATATTTCAAAATTTTTTGGGACTATTTGAATGGATCGAAGGTCGAACCGTCTATAAACGTCACTTTTGAACAAAAAGAAATTTGAAAGAGGCTATAAGACGATCTTATGGGTTCTTATGAACAATGTGAATGATCACATTAGAGACACCTTGCCCGACTTTACCAATGTCAAACAAAATATGAGAATATTAGAAGAAATCCCATGTTCGAGTGATGTGACATATAGGATGGCATTATATGATAAAAATGTTATCACTGAAACAAGAAGACAAAGGGGTGAATGAGTTCTATAGTGAGTATTTCAATATTTGGAATCAATTAATAGATATAAAAAGAAGTGTACACAATGTCTTAGTAAAAGATAATATGAAAAAAATAAAGACTTCATATATCAATTTTTGATAAGTCTTAAAGACTAAAGAGTAATTCAAAGGGGTAAGATCTTATCTTATACATTGTAAACCCTTTCCAACTAAAGAAGATGTTCTTACCGACCTCCAAATGGTAGAAACAAGACTTAATGAAGCTAGGCTTCAAAAAGATTGCGCCTTAGCTGCATCAAGACCCGGAGCACGTATTAAGACATATCGAGTCATCGACCTCCACATTTCAAGATCGAAGGATCAAGTGAGACAAAGAGGGAAGTTATTTGCCATTTTTGTAAGGAGGTCGGACATAGGGCCATAGGCCTAATTGCCCAAGATTAAAAGGTGGTCTTGGTAGATGAATAAAGCTCTTCTTTCTTAATTCTTGCTCTTCGTGAAAAAGTAAAGCTTGTTCAAACACAATTGAAAGAGAAGGCAATCATTGGTGTGGTATGCTCTACTTCCACCCATCTTTCATTTTCAAACAAAACACATGTTACAAGCAAACTTTTGAAAATGTACACTCGGATGTTTGGGGTCTCGCACCCATTATGTCAAAAGGAGGTATCTCCTATTATGTCATATTTATTAATGACTTTACTAGATATACATGTGTATATCTATTAAAGGTAAAATCCGATGTTTTCAAAAATTGTCACATTCCACAACTTTATTCTTTCTTTCCGTTATACCATTTTCCTGATGAGTATTTAAGCATGATATTTGGTACATAATCACATGTTTACGAAGATAGTCTTGTAGTCTACCTGGCATGTACTCTCCATTATTATCGAAACGAAGAATGAAATTGGGTTTTAATAAATTTATGAACTAAAAAGATTGCAAAAACTTATCTTTTGATTTCATTAAATAAACTATAGTAAAAATAAGTACAATCATCGATAAAGAAGACAAAGTACTTATGACCACTAAGAGAGGTGATTGGACTAGAACCTCAAACATGAAAAGAATTAATTCAAAAGGACGAGATATTCTAGACTCACTACCAAGAAAAAAAGACACAATGATATTTGCTCTTTTGCCAACATCACATTGAAGAATGACAATATTGGGCTCTGGAGAAATACTGGGAATGAAACATCTAATCTTGACACTAGTAAATGTCCCAAATGATCGTAACATAATTTGAGTTCAGCTTCAATTGTAGTCATGGTTGGAAAGTGTGCAGTTAGAAGGTTTTGCCAATAAATTTTCAATTACGTATAGTCCTTTGTTCAAGCTACCATTACCAAAGATTCTTACCATCTTCACATCTTAACATACAACTAGAGGGAGAAAATGTAATTGAATAGTTGAGATCCTTAGTTAAAGAACTTACAGATAATAAGTTCCCATCATAAATGTATGGGATCTAGCTGCCAATCTAATTGGTCTCTTGTTATGAAGAGATTGATAATTGGATAAACAAGTTATATCTCTAACCATATGATTAATTGTATCAGAATCTATAACCCAAATCCGTGACATAGAAGAAGAATTACCATTCAACATGTATGAGGTTTGAGCTATCATGGCTTGATATTCTGAGGTAGAGGACTGATCACCAAGTCGTGACCCTAAACCCTCTATATGCTTCAATAATTAGTTCATAGTCATAATATTTGCACCTTCTGATGAAGTTTTTGACATATTAGCATAGTATTTCTTGGCAAAATTGGGCTTATCAATCAAATCCCAGCATTTGTCTTTTGCGTAGCGATTCTTAACACAATAAGAGCATTTTAGTTTTTCCTTTTCTTTAAAAGATAGGTATTCATGACTTCTACCTTAGTTATTGTATCCTCCTCTCTTGTGATTAGTCTAGTGTGAATTCTTTTCAAAGAATGCAATTTTATCAGTTTTGGTAACATCATTTTTTTAAAGTCCTCTTATATCTTCTTCTCTAAGAAGTAAGGAGTAAATTGTGCCTAAAGGAGATTTATTCTCTTTTCACAATATTAACCTTAACACACATAGCCCCAAGGTGACTCTCCTTACGTTTTTCAGATCCTTCATTTCTTTTCTTGAAGCATACAAGACATTTGATATTAGTATAAAATTATAATTCATCCTACAAGCCATGTCATTCTACATAATATTCACTAATAATTTGAATTCCTTGTTTGCATTTTCTAATCTTTTGCAACATTCTTTCTCCTACAGTAGGCCTTAGATACAACTCTCCAAATTTATATTATCAATAGCATGCGATAGCATCCGCTATGTTATTGATAGCATACCGGGTCGTGTCGATCCAATGGATATGGGTTGACCCAACCCAATTCCCTAACCTAATACAGGTTAGGTCATATCCCTCTCTCTCTCTTACTTCCATTCACCCCTATCGTGCCTTCTATTGCCTAAGAAGATAGAGAAATCCACCACCGCCACCAGTCTCTCTGTTTCTCTCTCTCCACCACCACCACCATCTCTTGCGACTTCCATCACCGCCACCACCCCATCACCATCTCTCTCTCTCCCGCCACTACCACCATTTTCCTTCTGAGTTAAATGTTGAGCCAACTGTCTTGGATGGGTAAATAGCATTCCTTCCATGAACATGTCATTATCAATCTGCTCCATACCAAAAGATTGTCTAATATCATCAACAATGAGCTTTTAAATGAGCGTGATTGGTTTTCCTATAGAATATAAAATATATAGCTTTTCTGGTTCATGTCATCTTAAACAATTAAGTGTATATTGTAATCACATTTGATGAGTGTTATGTTTTTTACTTGTTATTTATTAAGTTATTAGTTGTTATATTTGATGCATGTTACACTTGTTACTTCAAAATTATTATAGTCATTATTTGGTGGATGTTGTATTTTGATTCTTGAACCAATTTTTTTTTTTAGTTATATTTTCTTGTGCATCTCGAAGATTTTTTTATGGTTTAAGAGCATAAGATTTTTTTATGGTTTAAGAGCATTTATTTCTCTGTTCTAACATTATTTTATTCTCTTTGCAGGTAAGTATAATCCATTCCACTACTCAAATTAGATTAGACCATAGTCACTATAGTTGAGCAGATATGTATAATATATTAATTTATTTTAATTCTTCTACTTATTACTTAAAACCAATTATATTTATATTTTGTTTTCTAATTCAAGTTTAATAATTCAATATGCATATGCCACATGAAATTTATTGTTTCTCTTCTTAGAATTTGTTTATTTAGTTTGATTCATATTTATGAATGTGGTGGTTATGTGTTTTTTGATATTTTTTAGAAATTATAGAATATTATATATATATATATAATTTAATTATAAATGAAAGTGTACTGTTGTATCCCTGCTACTACTATATTAGGGTCAATCACTAACAACCTACTAACCAATATTGATAATATAGCTCCAAATATTAGCTTTGGCTCTAAATACATAAACGTTCTTCCTATTAATTGAGCCATTGACTGCAAAAGCTAAGAGGACACTAAGGCATAATCCTTTCTCCATTTTAAATATAGGAGATTGCTATTATCAGGTCTTGATTGAGCTCCTATGAGATACTCCCATCGACCTTATGGTAATACAACCAGTTCTATATAGATCTAAAACATTCTAAATAATTTTTTCCATCAAGTTTAACATTTGTGACTTGAAATGGTTCCACTTTATCACTTGATTGTCCTTTGAGATTTGGATGCAAGGCTTACACATGTTTGATGCTATCTGCCATATCCTGAAATTTGTTTAAATATAGGGGGCAGCAGATTGGCAGCAATGTTTATTGACAGTATGTTCTTTTCACGGTTATCAAAAAAGATCTTAAGAAAAAGATCTCACAATGTGGGTCTGGATAATGGGTGTGAATATTAGTTAAACCAGGTTGCTGTCCCCAAGAAATCGCAAGCCTCTCACCTACGACTTCAAGTCTGCCACCTACAATCTGATCATCCAAGAATCCAACAACAACCTGCGAGGACTATCTCACCCACGAAACAACTACTTCTGGCCCTCACAGCAACTTGAAAAAACTCGTCCACCGAATGTAGAATGCGTGAAGTAAGAATTTCTCAAAAATAGATTTGTGCTTGTAGGAAGCTCTGATACCATGTTAATAAATAGACTTTATTGATAAATCATGAAAACATACATATACAACAACCTACTGCCTGTTCATGAGGAAACACACATGTTTGGAGGCTCACACCTCCAATCTGTTAATCTTCCTTTCTCTCTTAGGGTTTTCTAGTCTAATCACAAACTATATATAATAGTATTTTAACTTGAAAAACTAATCTACCTTACTATAAAACACAATTAAAACATAGAACACAGAAACAGATAATAGGTTCAAAGGAGCAAGAACCGAGCAGGAACCGATCCAAACTCCTCTTCAACAAAAATGAACCGGGAAAAGCTTTGAAGGGCACGAGAGAAGGCTTGTTCCAACAAAGTTAGTTATCCCCTACTTCAACAAAGTCGAGTTGAATAAGGAAGATAAACAAGCTACCTATATAGTAGTAGAGATGACTTTAACTTGTGAAAAGCTAGAGGGCAGCTCTTATAGAAAAGGCTAGACCACAATGAGAAAATCCTAATTATAGGAATTGGAACACAATATATAACTCAACTAAGAAAAGGCAGAGAAGGAAAGAATAGATGTCCAGAAAGATGTCATAAACAATCCACTTCCAATTTATGGTCTAGGAAGATTAATATTACCTGGTAAAAATTCACAATTTGGAAATATTGTAAGCAACATTGCCTCTCTTTCTTTGAGAAAATCCCCAGGTGAAAGGATGCCATCAAGGTCTGATTCATGAACAAACACCTCAGCAGCTTCCATTGCTTTCTTCCCCATCATCTTAGCTTTTAATGACCAGTCAAAATGTTTGCCATACCTAGACAGGATAGTTTCTTGCACAATAGTATAAAATTTTTCAGTATCTGCAGCATAAGAAGTTAAAATGTGCTTTAGTTTCAATTTGAGTTGGCATAGAACATAACGCAAAAGAAACAGTTTCTCCAAGTGTACCAGCAAGAGGATTTCTCAGGAAATAAACAAAAGTATACCAACCAATTATTATAGATGTAAGGAATGATGCTAGCAACTTGCAAGAGAACTATATAACCACAAGAACATAAGTGATGATGAAAACATTACAGGGAAAAACCCTATACCAACACTTAATAAGAAACAAGATCTATACCTTGATATTGACCAAACTACCTTCAGTACACCCCCAGCAAAGTAGACATGATGGCGAATATCTTCTCTAACTACAGATGCACACAAGGGAACCACTCTTCTCGTAGAAGCACTGAGCTCACATTACATGTTAAGTGCATCATGAGTTTGCAATGGAGGATGTGAGTCGCTTCCCACATAACTGAAGGTAGGAAGGGGGTCTATTTGATGGTCAGGTTGTCCCATTTGAGTTTTATAGCTAGCACGTTGAGCTGAACCCAATTAGTTCAGTGTTGACCAACAATGCACGACCACTCAAACAAGATAAATGCAATGACATTCATAAAGGCAACATTAAAATTTCTTCCATCCAAATGCAATGCCTGATTAAAGATGTGAGAATCTTTTGTTAAGGCCATGATTCTTTGAATATCTGGGGAATGGAAACTAATCAGGAAAACAAAGTGAATTTCCAAATATAAATAAAATTTAGTATGCTTCCAAATCACAAAAAAATGACAGATCAAGAAGATTAATTATGAGATTCGTCGCTAGATCAAAAACAAGAAAAGGATTAAGCCAAAACATAAAATAGATTTTCGCTGTGATCTTATAATGGAAGTAGTTAATTCATCACTATATTATTAAAAACAGAAAACAGAAGAAACAGAAAGAGATCAAGGAAAGAAAGAAACAGACAGTTACTAAACACTTGCAGCTTGATGTGCATGCATTGCCTTTCTCCTGTATATTGCTCTCAAATGCTGAAAGTGAGAACACACTTGCCGAAGCAACAAACTTGAATGTTAAATCGTGTACCCAAACTTCTTTTCCATGCAGTGCTGGACTTTACATTATAGGAAGAATGGGATAACGATTCACTTTAGGGCGTTACAAATGAGGCTTTCCTTCTGCTATAGGTAAGCCGCAAAAGAAGAGACTTGCCATGACCAATATGAGCCTGAAGCTTCCCTCGTAACTCCCAGAACTTCTTTGCAGTGGATCCATTCTATGCCCCATTTCATAGGGAACCTCAAAGGACTTGTGTTTCATTACATTTCATCCATTCCCTTTCTTTGGTTTGAGTGTCATCCAATTGAAGGAGATGATATCATTGTCATAAGAGATGTCATTTCTAGCCTCTCTTTTTCTTTTCTATATATGGAAAGTTAAGAAATTATCATATAGTAATCGAGAAGTTGCAACAGAGAAGGGCACAGAAGATGAACTAAACCTTTTCTCTTAAAAGGTGCGAGATAGTAAACCCCTTTCATGGTTCCTACTACTGGTGCTCTATCCTCATTGTATGTCTAAAGGGGAAAGAGTGAAACTAGTGCAAAAAGAAAATCCCCTCGTGTTGGTTGCCGTTTAAATACATGTTCAGACAGATTCTTGTAAGAAACTCTAAAGCAATGAATCGGTAAAAACGCCAATTAACCCATTCTGAGCTCCTACTTGTCTCCGCGAATCAGGAAACAAGGAAAGGCAATGCCTTGACAACAGGCCTATACAAAGTTACAACATAATGTCCATTTGATGACGGTCTAAATAACTGAAGCCTGAGATTCACAAAGAAAACCTGTAACTTGACCATTGATTGCCGAGAAATCAATTCAAGGTGTTACTGGAGGAAGGTTCGGAATCCAAAGAAAGAAAAAAGAAAGCCAAAGTTTACCGAGAAGAAGACCATCCATGTCAAAGATCACGTGTAATTGCTCTGTTTGAGCTTTTGTCTGAAACATCTCCCATTGTGGTACCTCCAACAGTTGAGCGAAAGCGCGGAAACTTGTTCAGGCTGAAATCTTTGAAGTTTGAACTACCTCCGTTCACGAATGCAGACTTTTTCGTTTTTCTGGTTTACAACAGGGAGGCCATAGACAGGTGTGCATACCCGGGTATCGAACTCGTGACCTGCATCCTATGGGTCAACACCCCTGCCAGGTGAGCTCTGAGTGCACGAATGCGGGCTTATGCCCAAGTAGAGAGATGCCTTGCGTCCATATTAGAGGAATATGCGTTTGTTAACGTTAATCAGCTACTCACCTGTCCAGATTGTTATTTCCCCTAATGATGCAACAATCAGTGGACGACACAGATGAAGAGTGTAGAAATTCATGTTGAAAAGTCATGTAAAAGAAGAGGAGAGAGGAGAAAGAAAGCATACATAACAAGTAGAAGAAAGTAGCAAAACATTGATGAAGACCTGTCCGCTTCAATTTGAAGACGCCATGAAGAAAAAAAATGGAAAAAGGAACCCAAATAAAATAATAAAAGAGTTACTTTATACGTATGATTACAGTTTAGAAGATACACAAAAGGGCAGTACGATAGGTGTGTATATCGGATCGGGTACGGATATAGGACGTGTTCGTGTTATCTAGACCTACACCAAACCCCACCAAAGCATTTTGCATGATCCCCATACCCGAACCCAATCAGATCGGTCATTACCCAGCTCATTCAGGTTTCGTCGTGTCAGGGACCCAGAGTTCGGTTCGACGTTGCCATCCCTACTCCTTAACCTCACTTGCCCTTCCATTGGTGCTTTAAATATCAAGAAAATAAAGAAATCACTCTCCGTCAGAATCGAGCCCTAGCAACCTCGAAAACCATGCCCAAGCATTGTCGAATAGGTTTGTGATGCAACAACAACTAAGCCTTTTCTCATACTAGACGAACGCGTATAAGCTTGGCTCGTCTCTCTCATAGCTGATCTTTCTCCTCCAAAACTCAAGGAGAAACACAAGAAATCTCAAACGTATTGCACAAGAGTGCACAATGAGATCATCTACAATAAGGAGCATCCTTATATAAAATGGGGCCAAAATGCTAATAAAACCTAATTACACACATATATTGACATAATACTAATGGAAAATGGACACTTGGTGACTCCATGACACTAATGAGAATCTCAGTTAATATGGATCCAAATCCATTATTAGAACTACGATCTAAATTATTCCAGATGAATCCAAATGAAATCCAAACTACTCTAAACTAGATCAAATCCAAACTAAGTGTGATGCCTCCAGGTTCGAATCCATGCCCCATAAAAATCACGTGCAAGCCAGCCAGCATTCCGTGTCACTCTCAGTTAATGAAATTCAGAAACCTATGATAGGCCCCTTCATATATATATTCTAAATTAGGAAAATCCTAAGGATTGAGAGCTCTAAGTAGTAGAAAATGATATTGAATTTCCTATTCCAAACTTCTTATGTTCTAAAAGTCTTTCAATATTGGCTTTTTCTTCTTTAAGAATAATAGTTCGCAATTTTTCAGAACTTGAAGGAACATAACCATGTAAATTACAATTATCCAATGAAGTGACAAGATCTTTCCAATATAGATTTATTGCTACATTAAAAGAAAGTGAACTTGAAAAGAAAAATCTTCCAACCTTTCTATCCATCTCCTCCCTTCCAACTACATTAAATGATTTTTCAATTGCTCCTCCTCTAAAACCTTTAAATTCACTTTGCATTAACTTTCTTTTCTTTTCTGCATCTTCTTTGTATCCACCAAATAATAGAATATTTATTTATTTTTTCACTTCTTCCGTTCTTTTTTTCATACTCATTTTACTTTTTCATTAATTGTCTTTGTAAATCCTCATCCACATTCGGACATGCTCTTATACCATGTTTTGATAATTTTAAAAGATGTGCCTTCACTCCGGTATATGATCCTGTAAAACTCATAATAAAAAACTTATACATAAAATGTGTATTACCTCCACCACCTTCGTATGATTCTCTCCTTTGTACATACATCCTCAATAGTGCCTTATCACGAGGTATTAAAATTGAAGGTTTTGTAACTTTTGTTGTTGATCATGAACTTGAAGGAACACTTCCACAAGAACTCTCAATAGGGCCAATACCAATTGATACTCCTTTTTCTTTTCTATTGTCGGTCATTTTTAGGATCAACTCAATTCACAATCTTATTGAAAAACAAAATATAAAAAACAACAAATAGGAGATAGAGTCAGTCATAGTCATTGATATGTCAGTAACCAGAAAGCTTAATACAATAAGCAATTAGAATATGAGTCAACCAGTATATAGAAGGAAGACATGACTCTGTGTGTAAGAATGAGGGTTGAGGGGCAGCTCTAGCACAAACAAGTTCTCATACAACGCCAGGAATCTTGCATAATCTTGACAGAATAATATAGAAGGGCACTCTTTCTTTTAGTTTTTATATTTCAAGATTTGTACCATAATCAGTTTGTTTTTCTGAAATGTACAATTAGGTAAGTCACATGTAACCTAATTAATCATCAGAACGGTAGCTCGCATGTACCATATAGAATGTACAACATTGCAAAGCAGTGGTCACGGAGGGGGCAGGAGACAACACCATTAGCCGTCGATTCATAGAAAATGAAAAGAATGGAGCGTGACTGCCTTTGGCCACATACCATAGAAGGTTCAGCAAAAACGTCAAAGATTGGAATAACTCAAAGAAGGCATCCAGACAGTAGAGACAAAAACCAAGCAATGTGAGAAAGAACTGGATACCTTGCAGAAGGAAGAGGAAATATGGTGGGCGCAGAGGTCGACAATGACTTGGCGGGGACAAAAAGACTGATTCCACACAAAGGCCTCTCAACGAAGGCTCTCAATTACTGATGATAAGTTGATAACGACCACTTGTATGAAGACGAGAAAGGCATAGAGAACGACAACCTTTTTTCAAAATCACTATTGAACACACCGAAGTGATAGAGGAGGTAATAACAATGATCGAAGGAGAGAGAGTCAGGGACAACAAGAGAGAGTCGAGAGAAGGAGAACCTCCGAGGTTGGTCAGTAGCAACACAACGTTTAAAGATTGAGGCCTTGAGGGTCGAGGGCAGCCGTAACACAGCAACAACACAGAAGGGAGAGAGCCGAGTGTTTCAAGATTGAGGTTCAGAAGCCAATAGAGCCTTTTAAAGATCAGACCTAAAAATAGGACAAACGTGACCTCAGACACGTCGACCATACCCATATATTATGTCGATACGTTGACCGTGTTGACAATACACGGCATCGTGTCGATGCCGCATCGAGACGATGTCGATGTCGCACCCGTGTTGACGCTGACACCCCACCTCCTAAAGGTGTCTGTGTGACATAGGTTACAACAACTAGCCATTGGAAACTCCCAACGACTAGTTGTGTAGCCGTTGGGAGCAACTGCTTCCAACCTTCACTCTCAATGACTTGTAAAGCCTTCATAAATAGAGGACATTTGTTATCAATAAAATTCAAAGCTTTTAATGCTCACTTGACTTGTTTGTTGTTTATTATTTGGTTTGGCTTGTACACCAAGTATTTGGTGGTTTGCTTGGCGATTTGGCTTGTTGAAGATCTTTGGGAATCACTTGTGTTTGAATTTGTGGATGACATTAGCAAGATATTGGTATTATTTTTAAATGGTATCAGAGCCAAAAAGGTGTGATTATAGTTCCATTAGGATTTGTGTAATTTATGAAAAGATCCTCAAAATTTGGGAATCGTTTGAATATCTTACGAGAATCAATTTTGTTGAGAAAAACAGAAGAGAAGAGCGAAAAATTTTGTTGCTTAGTGGTGCCCAACTCTTATCCAAGTTGAGCACGTACTATGAAAAAATATTTTATCTCTAAAGACTATTGAGATTATATTAATGGTACCATCAAAGAGCCCAAATGGATAGAGGAAGGGTGTGATGATGAATTTCTTAAGTTATAAGAGAAATATAAACAAGTATTGAAAAAATAAGAGAATTATAATACCAAAATCACTTATATTATTGGCTAAAATGTGGACGAAAAGCTTCATAACCAAATTAGTATGTTTAATAATGCTTTTGATACTTGGGAATATCTTAGGAAAACTCATTCCCAAGACAATTTTGTTTTTCAAATAAACTTGACCGAAAAATGATAATGCTCAAATAAAGTTCCATGAGTATTAAGGATTATCATAATAATTTTTCGATCTTTGAAACCAACTTAGAAGCTTTGACAAATTCGAAAAACTTCAAATTATGGATGAGTTTCAAGAGTACCTTAATAACCAATATTTTTCTTCTTTATAAGAGGATTGAGAGACGAGTTTGAAAACATTAAATCAAACTTGATTTATAGAAAACCAAGACCCAAAAACTATGAGATTTTGAGCAATTTAGTTGTGGAGAAAACTAGATTTGAGAATATAAGAGACAACAAAGAAGTGATTCTTACTACCTCTAGACCCAAAAATTATTTAAAACTTATAAACCTCCACATGCAAAAACTAGCAAAGGCAATGAACAAAGCAAGAGTAATATAGTGCCTTGGCCCAACAAGAGCACAATTTGTCATTATTACAAGGAGAATGAACACATCAAGACTACGTGTCATCTCTTATTGAGGAGGTTTCCCATGTTGTTGTCATTGACCACAAGGAGAAAGTGTTACCATGGAAGAAGGCCTACATTAAATAAATGTTTAAAGAAAAGGCAAGCATCTCCGGGTCGACACTATCATCTTCTTCTAAAGGCCAAGATATGTCATGGTTTTTAGATTCTGATACTTTTTTTCATATGACTAATGAATATAAATTGTTAGACAAATGCACACAAGCTAGAGCTCTAATTGTTAGACAAATGCACACAAGCTAGAGATCTAATCAATATAAATTGTTTATGACTAAAGAAATTGCTAATTTAGAAAGTAACTCCTTTAAAATACCTCAAATACGTTTTATACCAAAATTAAATCTTAATCTTCTCTCGATTTCTCAAATTTGTGATAGTGGTTGTTTATGACAAAATCAAAATTGTTATTTGGTTTGGCTCGTACACCAAGTGTTTGGTGGTTTGCTTGGCGATTTGGCTTGTTGAGGATCTTTCGGAATCACTTGTGTTTGTTTGAGTTCCTGGATGACATTGGTAAGATACTGGTGTTATTTTTAGCGGTTGCACCATTTATCATTCATTTTCCTTTGTCTTGGTTTTAAATGAAACTGAGTGCAAGAAAATTGAAGAGAGACTCGTAGCAAGATAGATATGGTAAGAAACCAAATACTGGAAGAGACCATACAATCAAGAAGACATGGCCCAAAATGTTGTACATGGAAGTTGGTAACTGTTTTTCAACTAGGAAAAATTAGTTAGCCACCACAGCACATATGAAATCTACAAACTAATCAGGGTAAATTCTTTTTATATGATTCTACAGCCTTGAATGGTGGCATTAGGAATGCACTAAAACAACGCACTTCTGAAATTTTCTCAAGAGAATGCTCTAAAGATAAAACCAAACCTTAACTTGACCCAAGCCTTGGCCACACTAGTTGGGGTCATCTGGGTGTTGCAAGCAAGGGATTTCCTAGGACGTAACTCATCCTAGTACTCTCTCAGGAAAGGTGTGCTCAACTTTGGAGTCCTCGAAGTGGATCAAATTATTAGTGCAATAAAGATCGCACCTTCTCGTACAAGGATCTAAAATGTTTTATACTAGATGTGCTACCCAACACAACTCTCATTTCCGGGCTTGGGACCATGTAACCCTTACCATAGGAAGAGTAAATGGTTATAAACTCAGGTTCTACCAATAACAGAAATATGCTTAAGAGTAAATGAACACATGATTTGACATCATAGGCATCACACATATAACATTTAACGACACCAGATGTTACCAAGAATATGTAGAAAGCAATCAATAAAGATCAACATGGAAATCTTCTGTGTCTCGAGCTAATATCTATCATGTCAAAGATTGCATCTATATTTACTACATTGACTAAATCCATCATCTAGAAGGAAGAAGGAGGCTGCACCTGACTCAGTCACTGAGTTACTTTTAGGTCCAGGTCTCTAAAGATATTCCAGCATTCTCCTGGTGACAATCAACCTTCCATTTTCTAAAGCTGCTCCTACATAAACTTAATTTGATTCTGTACTCCATACTTCTAAGTAAGCCAAAAAAGCATGAGATTTCCGGTGAGTGTGCTTCCAATGCCTTTCTATTCGCATCTTCATCAGCAATTGCAATCTTCCAAGCATCTATTTCCGATGAACTCAAAACTCTCTGAGAACCATCGAGTCTTTCCATGGAAAATTGAACCGCTTCCTCAGCCTTTTCAATATCTTTTTCTGCGAGTTCTATGGTACATGTAGGTTCTTCAGTAATAGTTAGAGCCTCTTGAAAAACAATCCCAGAAACTGGAATTTCTCCAGCGTCTATGCCACTTATGTTAGATTTTTTCTGGACAAAATCAGTCCCCATTGAGATACAAACAGAATTCTGGTTTTCTCTCGACCCCTCTTTGGTTGGGCATCCTGAATTGATATTTGCATCATTTATATCTTTTAAACCTTCCGGTGTCCCAGAAAGAAATAATGCTAGATCATCTCTGTCTTGCTTATCAAGCTGCATCCAACGGAATGGTTGTTTCCCTTCCTCAATGAGTGAGTACCTCAGTGCCTTCTCAATGCGAGAAACTTGAAACTCAATTGCTCGGACAAACTTCTTATGTCTGGAAACCATATCCTCCGCAAAGTTGTCTTGGTGACCCAATTTCACAGCCCTCTCGAATTCCTCCAACTGTTCCAAGCAGCCATAACAATTTCAGAAACTCAAAATTTTCATTTCGTAAAAAAAAAAACCTCAAATAAGAAAGGAGAAACCTTCTATCTTTCTGAAAATCTAAATCACAACTTTGGGGGACTGAACATTACAGCAATCTATGCCAGAGATAACTCAAAACTAACTGACCAGAAAACTAAAAGAGATTCTCGTGGACTGATCATTACAGCAATCATGGTTTATTCAATGGAACAAGCGACAAAGTTTAGGTTTTCAAACAGAAAGAGAACCCGACAGGCACTAACTAATAGTTTAAGAAAGCCTATTTCTAAAGTTAGTAGGTGCGAACTCTACGTCTGCAAAAATAAGGATGGTAGCTAAGAAAGTAAAGATTAAAACAAGAAGTCAACCTGCCATTTAGTGGTACCAAGGGCGGTATGAAGCTCCCTTCCCAATTCAACCGCATCATTTGTTGCCAACCCTTGTCTCCGCTCCCTCTCCCAAATTCTGTATGCAGATTCCATTCTAAAAACCAACACAAACGAATAACGTGAAGAAAATCAATTATCAACCTCTTAAGGAACAACACAGCAACGAATTTTAAAAAATCAAACCAGAGACCGCTACCCTACTTCTATAGAGAATCCAATGCTACCAGGGAAATGTACCGCCGAAAAGGAAACAATTCAATTCAGAGAGAGAGAGAGAGAGTCCCAAAAGACAAATAACGACAAGATACCAAATCGAAAGTTTACACCGAGCAAATGACAGAAGAACACCGTCCGAATAGACGAACCCCAGACGAACTCGGACCAAGCGAACCGAAAATCTTTCAAAACCCATGTAAAGTGTTGATCAACTCAAATCACCCAAAAGAGGAGAAAAATATCAGTCGAGGAAAAGCTTACATGTCAGCGGATTCCTGCACCTCCTCCGCCGCCGAGAAGAAGGCATCCTTCCTCCACCGATCGAACTGGTTCGCCATATTCGTCTTCTCGTCCCCCAATAACCACAAACAGAAAAAACGCAAACCCGTCCGCCCGAGTCTCCACACACCCGGACAGACAGGCTTCCCTTCCGCTTCACCGGCTATAGAGAGAGAGAGAGAGAGAGAGAGAGAGAGGCTTTTAAGTTTCACCGTGGGGGTCGTCGGCAGGTCGACGGAGGGGAATGGTGGGACTCACATGTGCGCCTTTCCAATTTGCCGACTAGCGAGCTCCTACCGGGGGGGAGCCCACCGTCCTTACCTGCAAGAACCGTGTTGTTTCTTGGCGTCCCTGGAAACACATTCTCCAACTTCACGTGTTGCGTCATCCTCAACCACCCATAACAATTAGAACAAACCCCTAAACTCTTTCCTTATTGACAAGTTAATAGAAAAACACATCATTTACTTCAAATGCCATATAATTTAGCTTAAATAAAATATTTAAGAATGTCATTTTAACAAGCTTTCATGAGCTCATGGTCCAAAGAGCCGAATACCAAACGAACCCAGCATCAGCCAAACAAGAAACAAATAGATTGTTGTTATTGATTGTAAATTAAGCTTTTCAACTGATATAATAAAGACATAATATATTGAATGCAAACTTCAACCCAATAAGAAACAAATAGATTGTTGTTATTGATTGTAAATTAAGCTTTTTGACTGATATAATAAAGACATAATATATTGAATGCAAACATCAACCCAATAAGAAAGAAATAGATTGTTGTTATTGATTGTAAATTAAGCTTTTC
This sequence comes from Brasenia schreberi, assembly GCA_036023115.1. Taxonomy (NCBI): domain Eukaryota; kingdom Viridiplantae; phylum Streptophyta; class Magnoliopsida; order Nymphaeales; family Cabombaceae; genus Brasenia; species Brasenia schreberi. The sequence goes on from JAYKKT010000014.1 coordinate 466,427, forward strand.
GACTGCTAGAATAAAGACATAATATATTAAATGCAAACATCAACCCAATAAGAAACAAATAGATTGTTGTTGTTGATTGTAAATTAAGTTTTTAGACTAATAGAATAAATATATAATATATGGAATAAAAGTTTGATGATTTGGTTACATCATATGGCATACAAGCATACATTACATCTCTTATAAGAAAAGTTTTAAGTATTAAGGTAAGTTTTTCAAAACCATCTAAAAATTGACAAAAAAAATTTAAATATCTAAAGTTAGAGTTATGAAAAAATATTGATAGAGATATTACCCATATAATTAGTGCATATTGGTTAAAATGGAAAGGTACATTAGAGATTCTATGAGACATGAAAATATCATTAAAGTTGAAAGGTAAATATTATATAGCACCAATTAAACTCACTATATTTTATGATTCTAAGTATTGGGTAGTTAATCATTAATACGTATAAAGATATCCTTAATATAAATAAAGATTGTGAGATTTATGAGTGTTCATATAAAGAAAGACCGTATATATAATGAAGTTATTAAAAACAAATTGGGAGTAGTATTAATACATAATAAAATGAGAGGATCATTTAATATGGTTTTAACATATAAAAAGATTATCAAAGGAAGTTTTTATAAGAAGGTATGAAAAACTAGATTGTAAAAATATTAAAAGAGAAAGACCACAAAAGTGTTAGAAAGAATTAATAAAGAATAATCTAGCTTATGTTGAGTTAACTTTCAGCATGACACATGATCGAGTTCTATGAAAACAAAGAATCCATGTAGTCAATCCTATTAGTACGAAAAGGCTTAGTTGTTGTTGTTGTTGTTGTACTTAACATCACAAACAAAAAGATTTCAACATTTTATAGCATTATGAAATTGATTCCTAAACTAAAAACAAAAGGCATGCTTTAGATGGCTTGGACATTTGAAAAACAGTCGGCTCCTCTAAAAAGGTGCAATAAATTAGATGATAATGCAAGCAAGAGGTTTGCCAAAGATAGTTTGAACACTCATTAATCCTTCAAAAGTTCTTGGTTTAGACTACTTGGAGGGAACACCTACACCGAAACATTGCAAGCAGGCATAAACTCCAAACCGAAGTGTTAGATCTAGAAAAGTTTTTCGGGTGAGCTCGAACAGCCATGGCCACAACGTATGCACGACCTGGGAACCATAGTCACCACCCTGAGGCGTGAAAGTCACAGAGCCCTGCTAATGCTCTGCATGCATAACACAACAAATGGTGGTGCTGGCAGCGGCGGACTGATGGTGATGGTGATGGTGGCGGTGGCCCATAAGGGCACTGTTATATATATAAGTGTAGCGGCAGGGGGTTCAGATGTTGGTTGTAATTTCTTGGCGCAGTTTGCTTACTTCCAGCTTGCCAATAAGTTAATAATAATAACAATAATTGTAATTATTATAATTGAAAAAGCTTAGAATTTTACAGGACAGCCATTGAATTGCATATCAATACAAGCCGAAGACAATTCCTTTTTATTTTTCAAATAGAAGCAGCACAATAATTTCCGACGTAGTCATTTATGAGTGAGCTGGCCATATCATGTCAATGATCTAATGTGCATGATAAATCGATCCCTGACCAAATAAAACTAATCAAGATGAAGCCTTAGAAAAAAAAACTTTTTTCACAATAGTTTAATATAATGTCTATATTCATATCAAACACAACGAAAATATAAGTTATTATAAAAACTACAAAAATAATAAGTTCAAAAGAAGTTGCCCAAGTGTGGCACAAAATTTTACGATGGCCGTTGGATACCAAACCAGGGCGATGCTAGTAGCCCAAAATTAATCCACGGATTCAATTCAAGACTTCATATCTGGCAAGCCAAGTAGTAAATGAATTGGTATTAGGCTACATATGCAACCGTGGCGTTTACAGAATTTTTGTTAACCTTGAGTACTATTTCGTGCGTACGTGAATCTTATAAATCTATTCTATCGTTACATAAGGATCAAGCTTAGCTTTTTGTGCACTCAGCGCATGATGTTGGCTGCAAGTTCGAGTCCCGGGGCGTGCATAGAGCTTCGGCCTCCCACTATAACTATAAAAACTTGGCTTTTCTTAATGAGCAAAGTGCAATTAATGAGGACCAAGATAGTACCAAATTGGGTGCTTGCATATCCTAGCAATTGTTGTGCTTGCACACTAAAATTACTATGGTAAGAGTCATTTATGCATATGAACATTCATTAATTCACCAAACTTACCGGTAAAATGACTTCGCACTGAACCTTCTTCTCATGAAACAATACAATTCATTGACCTAAGTCCTTGGTTTGCTCATCAAGCCCAACGATGCTGATAACTTCCACTATAATTGACTTGAAACTAAGGAAATAGAATGATAATATAATCGAAGTTTTGATCATTTGCCACAAATATTGCAACCATTTTCTTATAAGCTAAGGCATAAAAAAATTCTGTTTCTATTGAGCTTGACCGACCTAACTTGAGTTATGAACTTGAGACTGTCAAGTGATAGCTCCACCAACTTGCAGCAGCATAACTTTAAATTGGGAAAAAAAACTTAGATCGAGAAAGCAGCATATCAAGCATATATGTATATGTACACATATATATGTATCTATATATATATATATATATATAAGTATATATATGTTAACATATGACATAAAAATGCGAATAGATGCTTAAAGGTAATCATACAAACATATGATGATGTGAAGGGAAATTACCTTGCACCTTGATATCTGTTTGGAACCAACTTGATATTCTATTGAAGCTGGCCTCGAGAATCTTGAGTTTCAGAAGAAGAGATGAATTAAGCACCGTGATACGCTAGTGGATCCATTGAGGGATCCGATTCCAAAGGGTCAAAGTTACCTCAAACTAAATGGAGATGACCAGGACTCTTTCAGCAGCCTATGAGCATACCCTGCTTCGGTCATGACATCAAGTCCTTTTACAAAACAGAAAATGTACTAATTTCTTAAAAAACTGAAGAAAAGGAATTAAATTAAATTGCTAACGATGAATGTGGTAGAGTTTTGATGGCTTCAGTTTCTTGGTGAAGTTGAAGTAGTTAAGGGTCTCCACCCATCTCTGATTGCTCTTCAGCCTATGGACGGCAATGGTATTCGGGATGAAGTCATGTGCGCAGCCATGAGTTGGCTCCGGCTGCGGAAACTCGTACATCTCCGGCTTGTTGTTAAACCGGTGATTAACGACATGTCCGGCTGCCAGCCATTCTCCGGTCTTCATGTCCTCCTCTCCAACCGTATGATTCTTAGCGTAGCTAGAGTTCTTAATAAACTCAGCCAAGTCCCATGATAATATGTAACCCATGCCAGACATGTACCGATTGATTGGATCCATGTTAGAGCATGGTATCACAAACCCATAATACATGTCTAGTTTAGGCTTGTCCTTCAAGGACTCCTCCAAGCGATTGATTCGGAAGAAAGTGTCGTCGTCGTCCTTCATGACATAATCATATGGCGGCGAGCCGTCAGCCCGGCGGTCGAAGATGTCCGGCAGGCTTGAGAAGTAAGTGTACGTCTTGCCGTCATTCATGTTCTCAGAGCAATTCAGTATGATAATATCATCGTAGCGCATGATTTCCAAAGCCACCAGCACCTTCTGATCTTCCTTCGTAAGGTTGCAGAAGACAAACTTGACGTCGATGTGCGAGATCTTTGGTGTCTGCGTACCGTAGATAAGGCGGAGCAGTCTGCGGCGCTCGTAAGAGTCAGGGAGGGTAAGGATTCCGATCAGAAGCCGAAAGGCAGGAGCTGCCGATCCCTTAGGAGGTTGCAAAGGGAAGTCGGTGGTCGTGTTGCTTTGGTTGGTCAAGGTGGCGTAGGCTGAGCGACTGGAGATCATGAGGCGATGGAGTTGGACCTCGTTCATGGAGAGGAAGACGCAGGTGAGGCCGATGAGGAGGAAGGCTATGAGGACGAACGCCGCTCTGATTATGGTGCTTCTCTCTGTACGTGTTGCCCCTACCTCCATCTTTCGTTTCCTACGTGAATAAGCAAAGAAAAAAGAGGAGGAGAGGATATACGGCGAAAGCATAAAATGGAAAGGATAAAGGATGAAAACACACACAGACGACTCCAACTCTTTTTTTTTTTTCAACGGGAAGCCGAAGCCTAACAGACTTGGCATGCACCCCCCGCGGGAATAAAGCTCGTCACCTGGGTCGTGGGAGTCAGGGCTGCTGCCAGGTGAGCTAACGATCTGGTTGCAGAGTTGACTCCCACTCCAACGTCGTGGCGAGATGATTTTGGGAAGGGTTGGAGTGGAGACTGCGTGAATAGCGATCATAAGTTCTTTGGAGTTTATAAACCCAACTTTTCAAGTCAAAATAGGAGTCTTACGCCGTTTTCTCAAATATATTTTTTATGGTGTCACGTTTTCTCAAATATTTCAGAGAACGAACGAGTGATGTGCATGCGTTCTTGCCTCGCTGTTTACACCCCTATTTGTACCTTTATTTTTTACACATCCATTTCCTAACTTGGTTATGCATATTCAAGAGTTTCAACTTTAATTACATATATTCCAATGACAGCCCAAGCATTCATATTTAATGCTATTCATTCAAATTCATCGGGCATTTCTATAATAACATCTTACACCTTAGTTTCTCGCCCACAAAAAAACACCTTAATTTGTAAAATGTATCGTATATGTTACTTTGGTTGGCATCAGGATAACTTGGTAACTGCCTTCCGGGCCCCTACAAGTATTTTGACCCCGATATAAATCTGGACAACCTGCCGGAAGAACCATGCGCAGCCGGTCAAGTTTTTCTAACTGTTTTATCTTTACATAGCGATTTATTTTTAGATTAGCTAGCTATGAAACTGTGCACCCTAAGGTTTCCCGATCCAAGCACTAGACACTGGAACCCGTGTTACTCATTTGAAATCAAATGCGTAAATATATTTGGAGGTAAATATCTCCACATACATTCAAGGTTCTTATTTCGTTGATAATTTTACGTATTATGAGGTAAAAGTATTACACTGAAACATTAAGTTATCAAATGGAAGGAGGGCAGCTAACAAAAGTGGCCACTTTGTAGTGCCTCGCCGCATGAACCGAACACTTCCTGCTTGTGTGACTGGTATTTTAGAAGAACAAGCGAGCTAATTCCTAGCCAAATAATTACCTATGTTGTAATCAATTCACAGAAAACAGTATAAAATGTTGGCAGTGTGCAGAATTCTCATAACATCTGCACTAGTTTTACAATATGCTGTCCAAATTCGCTATTTATATCTTATCTTTTGCTAATGTTTTACTAAATAAATAACAAATAAACTTTTCCTCGTCATGATAACTTTTTTTATAGTTAAAGCGAAAAAAGTTAATGCCCCACAAATAAATAATCGAGGCACATACATAATAGCATCACATTGGCAATATAATACAAAGAGATCCATGCTTTGACATGGAATCACAAACACATAATACATGTCTCCTTTACACTTGTCCTTCAATGTCTCCTCCAAGCGATTGATCCGGACGAAAACGTCGATCTCGCTTTTCATGACATAGACAGAAGGCGGCGAGACGGCTCGGCGGTCAATGAAGTCTGGCAAGCTTGAGAAGTAGGTGTAAGTCATTGTCCATGTTCTCTATGATAATGTCATCGTAGCGCATGATTTCCAGAGCCACCAGCACCTTCTAATCAGGATTACAAACATTTAGCTTCGATGTGAGAGATCTTAGGTATCTGATGCCGTACACGAGGCGGAGGAGGTTGCGGCGCTCATGCCAGTCAGGATGCGTGATGATTCTTATCACAAGGCAGGGGGCGGCCGTGATTCTGGAGGTAGCGAAAGGGTGGCATTGGTAATAGTGTGTAGGCGGAGCTGCCGGCGTTCATGAGCAGCTGGAGATGGATCTCGTTCATGGACAGGAAGATGCAGATGAGGCCTACGAGGAGGGAGGCTGCGAGGACGACCGCCACTCTGATTATCGCGCTTCTCTCTGCACGTTTTGCGCTTGCCTCCATAGTTTCATTCACCTTCACTCCAAATTGCTTTCATATATCGATCAAAGATACACTCATTCTGCACTGCAATCCTTTTAAAATTACTCAAATCAGCTCAACGTAATGTGTACACTCGCAGTCAACATCTCCTATTTATTCACATTCAAGAGTTTCGCTTTAATTTCACATATTTAACAAAGTTCTTTTCTTATCCAACTTGTTCGACATATTATCGTAACAAATTTAGCCTAATGTTATGAAATTTTGTTTTATGTTACTAAGTTTACGTGAGTTTTACAAATATATATAGTCAAATTTTCTAAGCAAAAAAGTATCACTTGGAGAAAAAAGAGAAATTTCTGAAAAGTCGAACAATATGCAATATCCAAGATCACATACCTTTAAACCTACGTTACAAAAGGAAGTAAAAGTTAATTCGACGATAGAAGATTTCATTAAGAACTTGGGATACGCAAATGTCAAACAATAGTTGCTCAAGTCTTTGGGATGTGCAAATGTCAAATACTAGTTGCTTGAACTTCGTCGCAGACGTGAAACCATCAACCTGATCAGCAGCAGGAGCCCCGTGAATACCTTGACCGAAATTGAATATGAACGTATAGATGAGAGAGAGAATCCTTGGCTTAGAAGCCATAAGTTTGACGTCTTTTGCTGAACAAAATAATGGAATCATAAGTACCTTAGCTAAGACTAACGTTGTTGTTTGAGGGGTACGCCTAACGTCAAATACTGGGGGCTTAAACTTTGATAAAACTCGTGGTAAGAGAAACCCGTCAGTCTCATATCGACCCTCTATGCGCTCCGCGCGCCTCACACAACTTCTGAAAGCCATTGACCAGTTCTTCCGAATATTAACAATTGTTAAAAAGCTAGATATAAGTAAGCGAGTCGAGGTTCCCTTCAAACAACTCGACTCTATTCGTAAACAGAATCGTCGGCTCCAGCTCGAGGTCTAGTTAAGTCGTACACACAGAATTCAAGCTCGAGCTCGGGCTATATTCAAACAAATTAACCTCTGCTGGCTCGTGAGCTCAAATTCAATCGAGTTCGACTGAACTCGTGGAGATAGCATGATTAAGCTTGCGAGCTCTTGCATCGAGTATTGGCATGGGCAAGCTCCGCTTGCAAGCAACTCGGCCTAGACAAAGTCGAGCCCCGTTCCGAGCTTAAGTAGCTTGGGAACAGCTCGGCTCACTTGAGGCACTAGAAAAGGTAAGCTGGATTAGATCTCCAATTTCGGCCTCAAAGTATTTCCTTTTAAGTTAATACCGGTCAGATTTTTTAAAACTTTTTAAAATGCTTCAATCCAATCTCTCTCTCTCTCTCTCCATGTAGCGCAACCGTGGCGACTATGGAGAGACGCCGGCCAGTTGGTCTTTGGGTCTGGCCTCTTTGTTCTGCGTATCAAAGACTGCGCCCACAAACACCTGCGGTTATTTTCTTGCAAACCGAGGCCCAAAATATTTTCTGGTTTCTTCAACACACACACACACACACACACACACACACACACATATATATATATATAGATAGAGAGAGATAGAGAGAGAGAGAGAGAGAGAGAGAGAGAGAGAGAGAGAGAGAGAGAGAGAGAGAGAGAGTTTGTGTGTGCCATGGGAATCTCCGTCCGAAGGATATGCTGAAACTCTATGAAGTTAGAGGTGCATGCACCACGAGTGAATTACCAAAATGATGACAACCTTCTTGATTCACCAATCTAGAATTATAAACTTAGATCTCCAATCATCGCTAAAACTCACTTACATGGGTATAACATGTCTGAAGACTTCATATGTAAAGAGCTCGTACCGTTTTTCGCCGAGAAATAGCAGACGGCTTTCTTCTTGATTACGCACAGACGTACACAACAAAACCGTATTGAACTTTAGGCAAACAAAGTAAATCAAGAAAGTAAAACACTAACGGCGAATGTGGTATAGTTTTGATGGCTTCAGTTTTTTGGTGAAGTTGAAGTAGTTAAGGGTCTCCACCCATCTCTGATTGCTCTTCAGCCTATGGACTGCAATGGTATTCGGGATGAAGTCATGTGCACAGCCATGAGTTGGCTCCGGCTGCGGAAACTCGTACATCTCCGGCTTGTTGTTAAACCGGTGATTGCCGACATGTCCGGCTGCCAGCCATTCTCCGGTCTTCATGTCCTCCGCTCCAACCGTATGATTCTTAGCGTAGCTAGAGTTCTTAATAAACTCAGCCAAGTCCCATGATAATATGTAACCCATGCCAGACATGTACCGATTGGTTGGATCCATGTTAGAGCATGGTATCACAAACCCATAATACATGTCTAGTTTAGGCTTGTCCTTCAAGGACTCCTCCAAGCGATTGATTCGGAAGAAAGTGTCGTCGTCGTCCTTCATGACATAGTCATATGGCGGCGAACCGTCGGCCCGGCGGTCGAAGATATCCGGCAGGCTTGAGAAGTAAGTGTACGTCTTGCCGTCATTCATGTTCTCAGAGCAATTCAGTATGATAATATCATCGTAGCGCATGATTTCCAAAGCCACCAGCACCTTCTGATCTTCCTTCGTAAGGTTGCAGAAGACAAACTTGACGTCGATGTGCGAGATCTTTGGTGTCTGCGTACCGTAGATAAGGCGGAGCAGGCTGCGGCGCTCGTAAGAGTCAGGGAGGGTAAGGATTCCGATCAGAAGCCGAAAGGCAGGAGCTGCCGGTTCCGTAGGAGGTTGCAAAGGGTAGTCGGTGGTCGTGGTGCTTTGGTTGGTCAAGATGGCGTAGGCTGAGCGACTGGAGATCATGAGGCGATGGAGTTGGACTTCGTTCATGGAGAGGAAGACGCAGGTGAGGCCGATGAGGAGGAACGCTATGAGGACGGACGCCGCCCTGATGATAGTGCTTCTCTCTGTGCGTGTTGCCCCTGCCTCCATCTTTTGGTTCCTATGCGAATGATGTGAATAAGCAAAGGAGAAGGAGAGAATAGACGGTAGAAGCGTAAAATAATAAAAGTAAAGGATGAAAACACAGAGAGATGCTGTCGCCCTCGATCAAGGTGTTATGGTTTTCTCCAGTCAAAATAAGCCACATGCATAAACTTCTGTAATTCCTTTAGAGAAAGAAAGGGATGTTACAAGTTGTGAAGCCTTCCCCTTCTAGGTTTACAGTGTTCAACCTATTCTTAAGTTTGTCGACTTTGTTTCATATTTTATTGTTCTCGCAAAACCTTTCAGTATAATAATCTCATTAAAAATTCACGCGGACTTACCAATTCACCTTAATTTGCAAAATAAGTTTAATATTTTATTTTTAAAAAGTTAAAACTTTTTTAATGGTGGCAGCAACAAGTCAACGAGCTATTCATTTACTCAACTAAAGTTGGATTCGTGAACTTTAAGAGGAAGGTGACAAGTCTGACGTAGCATTGAGAGGTACGCCTGAACCCAGCTTTCCAACAAAGAGAACAGTTCTATATATACGAATTGACGTGATCTCTAAAGTGTGATGAACCTTGATTAAGCGCACATTGGTTGGATGCTAAGCATACTTAGCCAATTAATAATTAAGAATAGGGCAACTGTGTTTGAATTTCGTGAGTTGTTTGCTTGTATACTTGGACATAGTCATTGACTTCAAGAGCCCACCAGGGACGTGATTTGCTGATTCTCCTTTGCGTACGATCTTATTCCCAGAATGATACCAAGTAATAAAATAAGCGTGTGGAAGTTAGAATGTAATATCATACACTTTGTTTGAATAAACTAAATTTGGCTACGAGCAAAGATAAGATTGTTCAGATATAGGACAGGATCTTCTATTTTATTTGCAAAGAAAAATATCATTTTGATGAAAACAATGGCTAGCGCTACAAAACTCGGATGAGCTATACCCATTTTTCGAACCACCGTAGCCCTTGTCATGCTTTCCCTTCCATCTTGCATACTGTTTGTCAAGACAGCTCGAAATGGTCAAGCCAAAATGAGCTCAAGTCATGTAAGCTACTGCTAATTTAGATGTATGTATGCCAAGCTAGCTAAGCCATTGATCTAGTCGGATCAGTGTACTTGCGTCCTCATGAGTTAAGGACTTAATTTTACAAAATAAATTAGATTAATAACTTATTATGAGACGTCAAACGTGCATGAATTCCTTTTTCTGCATGCAAAGAAATAAGGTTCAAATATTGTTGTTCCTTGGTATTATTTCCGTTTCTCTCAAATTCCGCATATTTGTGCCTTAGAAGGTCATAGCTTCATTATTTAGTTAAAAATGCAAAGTATCCAATGGAAATCATGTACTCTCTCTCTCTCTCTCTCTCTCTATATATATATATATATATATATATATATATATATATATACATGCGTGGAGCCCTCAGCAAATCATGTACGAGGATCCAGCTTCCCGTTAATAATGTAATCTGTGACGCATGAGAATTTGACGTAGTTGCTGGATTTTCATTTTCTAAACCTCGAGCACAAGAAATTCTTAGCGGGCACGGCTGAAAGTCACATACTAGGGAACTTCCTCCAGCTGCGCCGTCGCAACCGTCTATCTTGCGGAATCATGCTTCAGCATCTTGATCAGAAGGAGTAGTTCCACCACATCCTCTTTCTTCCCCAAAATGGTCCCCTTTTTGATCGCTGAACTCTAGTGGCCGATCTCGGCCTTCGCCGCACCTTGATTGATCTCTTTCACGGAGAATCCCCGGGCGGTTGATCGTCGCCACTGTACTATTTTGGCGTTTGGAATCTGGATGTACTTGGAATAACACTAAAATTTGAACATAGTCACAAATTGAAACTTGTAAACTTTTTCTTTACTAGTGCTGTCTTGTTCAAAATTTAATTAGACCATTTAATTTGATCGTGCACTTCTACAGCATCAATGAAGAAGAGTACTTGATTACGGCACAATTTCAGCAACTTACATGATAAAATAAATGTGCCTTTTGATAATATCGAATTGGTTTAAAACAGCCAGCTGACGTTCGGTGCACACCGACCTGGTTTAAAAATTGACTGACGCCCCGAAGTTTAATCTGGTCATAAGATTCTTTGATCAATCTGTAGGGATACGATGTTTTGTATACATATGTATACAAATACACACACACATATACCAATATTTTCTTCTGGATGATCACTAAACATTACGTACATTAATCTGTTCCTGGTGAACAATAACCAAGTTGATACGGGAGATGATCATTTTCCCTCATCTTTGCATCCCCAACGTTCACTTCCAGGAGCATGTCGGTGCAAAGATCGGATGGTAATATCCTAGCCTTTCCTTGTCCTCGTCAAGCCCAAATAGAAGAGGATGGCCGTATGAAATAGTTAGTAGGGCTGCTAAATGAATCAAAAGTCGTTAGCAGTTCGGCTTCATTGATTTGGCAGCTCATCTTAGCTTGTTCATGTTCGTTTTCTTAATCCGTATGAGTTGAACATGAACATGATATGTTCTGTTCGGTTCATCTGAGCCCGAGCTCGTTCATGTTGGGCTGGTTAACTTAACCATTTGATCTGAACATGAACATCATGTGTTCCGAGTGGTTTGGCTCGTGATCTGAACATAAACCACCTGAATGGTAAATGTTAATTGAAAGACAAATCACATGAACAGTGTCCCTTTATGTAATTTCTGGTCCGGGTCTCCCTAACCCCATCTTTCCAATAGAACAAAAATCAAATGTATCTTCCCGTCGATCTTATATACTTTGTTGGTGGCTTACAATTTATATCAAACCACAAATGTTGCATAATTTTGATGGCTATTAAAACCATCCAACTAAATGTATCCGGCAAAGAAACAAAAACAAAATAATTTGTGAAAAAAAATTTCAAAAATTTTTGTAGATTATCTGGATAGATACTGTCTAACAGTTGTTTGTTTTGTTAGAACTTTTTTAATTATCTAAGCTATTTAGAAAAGTTTTCCATCAGAATAATAAGCTATTCACGATGGTTTTTGCAGTCTAAGTTTATAACCTTCAAAAAGAAAAGCTCTCTACTGTTGAATTTCTAGGTCTGTCCTTGCCAAGAAGAGAAGCATGTCAGGCAGTGCAGGAAGGCGATACTTCGATCTCTTGCATGTGTCTTAGACATATGTGCCTTGCATCTTCTTCAAAAGTATATCCATAAGAACAATCCTATATATATGTATATGTATATAATATTAAAACTAACTGGTAAGGGGTCTGCAACCCCAACTTTCTGGTAATAAATTGGCAAAAATGAAAGAAAAGAAAAATGGAAGTTATACGAGCATTCATTGGTGATTGATAATCTACACCACGGATCCCAAGCAGACATACGGACGATAAGCAGTCTGCTTACAACTACAAAGCAAAACATTTACAAAAGAAAAAGTATTGTAATGAAAATACATCATCAGCGTGTATCAAATGGATCATGCCAAGAGAAAATCTCTAGTCAATGATAAAGTCTTGACGGCTTGAGATTGTTGGTGAAGTTAAAGTAGGTAAGAGCCTGAATCCACTGGCCCTGCTCTTTGAGTCCATGGATGGCTACGGTGTTTGGAATGAGATCATGTGCACATGTATGAGTTCCAGGAAAGTCATAAAACCGAGTCTTCATGTCATACCTATTCTTGCCAACTTTTCCCTCCTTCAACCACTCCCCCATCAGCAAGTCCTCCGGACCCGTTTGGTGGCTCTTGGCGTAGCTCGAATTCCGAATGTGCTGGGCAAGGTCCCATGAAAGGATGTAGCCCATGCCAGACATATAGTGATCCGGTGTAGTTACCATGTTCTCGCAAGGAGTCACCAATCCGTAGTACATGTCTTCTCTGGCCAGATCCCTCAAGGACTCCTCTAGTGCTGCCAGCAGGATGAAAGTCTCGTCGTCGGCCTTCATTATGTAGTCGTAAGGCGCCGACTCGCTTCCCGGTGGGAAGTCAAAAATATCATTCATGCTAGAAAAATAAGTGTAGGTCTTGCCGCTGTCCGTGTTCTCCTTGCAATTCAATATGATAATATCATTGTAGCGCATGATCTCCAGTGCAATTATCACCTCTTGCTCCTCCGTAGTCAGGTTGCAGAAGACAAATTTGACGTCTATTTGGGAAATCTTAGGACTTTGCACGCCATAGATCCATCGGAGAAGATTCCGATGCCGATACTTATCGGGGAGAGAGAGAATTCCGATCAGAAGACGGAAGGCTGGGGGTGGTGTTTGGTCGAAGATGGCGGTCTTGGTAGAGAAAAAGGAGGAGGAACCGACGGAGATTTGGTTAGTAAATGTGGCCAATGCTTGTTGGCCTGTATCCAGGATGCTCGTGAACTCGACTTGGTTTACTATGACCAAGCCAAAGAAGATGGTGCTCCAGAGAAGAACTGCAAGGATGGTGTACCTTCGTTTGTTGCCATAATCCATTCTGGCATGAATTAGATCGATCTTGCAACTTGTGGCATATGTGTGTGTGTGTGAGAGAGAGAGATCTAAAAGGACCAGCTTTTTAGAAGGACTCAAAAAGGACTGTGAGGAGTCTGACGGGGTGAATAACGAAACTTTCTTATAGTATGGATGATAACGTATTCGTTCCTCGGTTTCCACGGATTGTAAGGAGGCTGACGGGGTGAAGGTATGAGCAACTTTTTAGAGGGACTCAAAAAGGACTTTTGTCTTTGAATCTACTCAAGCTGTAAGATGAATGTATGCAATTTTTAAACCAGGTCGGTGTGCCGGTTTACACCAAACGTCTGCCTGCCTATATCAAAAAAGGGTCCGAATCATTGACACGCCTAAGCGCACTGTTGGACTGGACCGGTCAACTCATCTCTACCATGCCCAGCGCTTGAACCCTTGGTCGAATTTGGTGAAAAGTAGATCTTACTCATTGAAGCAGATTTTGTAATCCATCACCGGGACCGTCAACCATTCTGGTGTGATGGCCGTCTACAATCTGTTTTAAATCAATTCGATATGATCAAGAAGCACATATATTTCATCATTTAAGTTGCTGCAATTGTGTAGTAATCATGTACTTTCTCATTGATGGTATCATTTATAAAAGTCAAATGCGATTAGAACTACCTAATGAGGCCCGCTTGGTCCTGCTCCGAATGAGGTAGATTCGGTCGCACAGTCAGGGATCAGAGTATGGGATGAATGGTTTGAGGAAAGTCCTTACAGGGATTGGGGCAGGAACAGGGACATGCAAACCTTGCAGGACACGAGTCACCCCCTTTACCCTTAAGTCTCTCTCTTTCTCTGTCTCACTCTCTCAAACTAGAGCCACCTCGTGGCCTTGGGCCTGAACACCATCTCTTCGTCTCTCTATCTCACACCCCAATAGAAGCCTCAAACCAAGACAACCCCATGCCATAAGAGTGTCTCTGTCAGTCATTTGTTTGCTTTAATGCCTGAACAACACCTCTCTCTCTCTCTCTCTCCCTCATACCGTGCTCGAAGCCTTGAACCAGAGCAACCCGATAGCCTAGAACGTCTCTCTCTGCCTTCTCTTATTGAGGGTTGAAATAATTTATTCTTCATTTTCTTTTATGGAGTGTCTTATTTCTCTGTTGTTGGATCTCTTTATTTCTATTTTCACAAGTCTATCAATTGGAGGGATGAACCGTGTGCTTAGATAAAAATGATGGCATTGGTTGGAATGGTTTACCTTCCACTTGCATTTGTTTTGCATTGTTCTGGTGTTTTTCCTTCTAAATCTTATGGTATACAGTTGTAATTTGGATGTTACAATCGTGTTGCGTTGTTTCCGAGTCTGCTTGGTATAATCTTGTCCTTTTGGTTTCTTTCATCATATTCGGCCTTTCCTTTTTCTACTTCAGGTGTTATTTTGAGATATTATATTATTTAGCCCGCACTGGGACTTATCGGGCTTCTCCATGAAAGAGATCCATCAAGCTGCTGTGAAGGCCGAGATCGCCCTAGAGTTCAACGATCAAAAGGGAGACCATGCTGGAGAAGAAAGAGTGCATGGTGGAGCTAGTCCTTTCGATGCAAGATGCTGAAGCATGATCCGGCAAGATAGTAAGCCGTCCATCAATATCAGATGGACGGTGGCAACGAAGCAGCTGTAGGAAGTTCCCTAGTATGACTTTCAGTCATGCATCCTCCGTGGAAGGATTTGTTTCGTTCCAGGTTTAGAAAGTAAAAATCCAGCAACTTCGTCATCCCACGCGTTAACAGATTACATTATGAGCCGGAAGCTTGATCCTACATGGTTTGCTGTGGGCTTCAAGGGTGCGTGTATATATATATATATATATATATATATATATATATATATATATAGAGAGAGAGAGAGAGAGAGAGAGAGAGAGTACATGTGGATGATAGATCACTCATCTAAGTGCTTAAGGTGAGTACATAACCAGAAAGTTGGTCTGAATCATGAGCTAAGGAGGATCTAATACAGCGTACATGCTCTCTATTGGATAGTTTTCAGTGTTTAACTAAACAATGAAGCTATATCGTCTAGAACATAAATATGCAGAATTTGCAGAAAAGAAAATAGTATTAAGGAACAAAAATATTTGAGCCTTGTTTATCAAGTTGACTCTCACAGTTTTTATCTGGTCAAACTATAGGCTTATGATATATATATATATATATATATATATATATATATATATATATATATATATATATATATTGTAAATATAAATATAATATGTACATAAATGTATATAAATATATGCAGATCATCGTTCGCGCTCAATGAACATAAACGTATATAACTATGTGCAGATCATAATTCGTGCTCAATTGAGTATGGATCTACTACTCCTTCACTCTTTCATCAATATCCAAACCATCTAAAAAATAATAAAAACACTTATATATAGAAATATTAAATTCTTTTAGTTGGTTTTGATTATGGCGGTGTTAGCGATAATTCTGTCCCATACAAACGGTTTTAGATAGTAGAAGAGTAACTGAAATTGGTCAAGGGCATTTAAAAAAGGAGTGTATTATATTCATGTATATATATTAAATTATATATATATATATATATATATATATATATATATATATATATATATATATATATATATATATATTGCTTCGTGTTCAATATCATTAATGCTTTAATTTTTTTAATCATTTTTGCCGTTCGATTGATGTGATTAAATGTTTGAAAAGATTTGAAAATGAATTTATCTGTTTTTGAAAATATGCAAAGCAAACTATCCACACCGTGCCAATCGATACACATCGATAACCAAGATGCATATAAGTGAAGTATGTAACGAGTTCACTTGGAGAACTTTTTGCATTTGCCGGACAAATCAAGTACTGCATCATCGTACTCGATTTTCGATCTACACCATGTATTTAAATCAGTAAAAGATACCCTATATGACCAGCCATCGACCATATTTCTGTTCCATAATGCTCATTAAGGAAAAACCAACTTAAGAAGGCCCAGCAAGATGTCCAAACGAAATATATAAGCCAATTGATTATGCGAATTGAAAAGAACTCGAAGGGAATATGACAAGACTTCGACCTTTTGAGCTTCTTGGTGATGTTGAAGTAGCTAAGAGCCTGAATCCACTGGTCCTGTTCTTCGAGCTGATGGAATGAGATCTCGTGCACATGCATGAGTTCCAGGAAAGTCATACAAGCGAGGCTTTAGGTTGTTCCTATTCTTGGCAACTTTTCCCTCCTTCAACCACTCCCCTATCAGCAAGTCTTTCCGACTCCTTTGGTGGCACTCGACTCGCTCGAGTTTAGAATTGTAAGTTGGTGTGGCCACTATCGGTCCCATTACTAACGTCAACCATGAAATGTGGGAAGAAGAGCATTCTTCCCGAATTTCATGAGTTGTTTTTCAAAAAACTAAACTTTATTCAAAACCGTTTTCATTTTTAAAAAAAGTTTAGGCATGTCCCGGACGAATAGGGAATGACTTTAAGAGAAATCTTAGAGAGAAAACTCATAAAAAAGTCTGGTATATATACGATGAAATACAGAAAAAAGGAGAGAATTACATCTTCATCTTCTTGAGAAAACCTTCTGCGATTAACCAGATTCCTCTCATTTATTTACATGCCGAAAACAAAAGATTTGTTTCTGTGGTATGAGGCAGAGACTGTCGAAAGTCACCCCATCACAAAAGACCTTAGGCAGGTCGTAGGCTTGAAACAATACAATAGACATAGATACCATTGAGAAAAGGAAAGATAACGGAGGAGAAGAATCAGAGACTGCATGAGTTAATCGGCCTTGCTCTCCCCATCGTCTCCTTCTCCGTCGACGGTTCTCCATTGAGATTCGATCATAGATTCACAACAGTGAGCTGACCATTCATCTCTCATGGAGTCAGAAACGACATCGATGAGAGAGTGGTGGGCCAAGTAGTCGATAGGGATTGCTTAGTGCGGTAGTGGCCATGAAGGAGGTGTGTGAAGCCAAAGGAGGAGGAGAATAGGCCGGGCCGGTGGTGATAGAATTGCCCCAGTTCTCTCTCTCTCTCTCTCTCTCTCTCCTCCGTTTAACCAACAGCGCGGTTTTTGTAAAACCGCATGTGGCAAAACTACAGGCTGTAAAACTGCTCGTTTTACAAAATCGTCGGTTTTGCGAAACTGCGGGCGGTAAACCACCCAGACAGTGGTTTACTAGCCACCGCTGGCAACAAACTAAAATGTTCATTCTACCTTTGTACAAAATAAAAAATGATGAAATACCATGAGGCAAAATTACGATAATGTCTAGATATTTTTTATATGAAAGATTGATTTACTCTTATAGAATGAAAATATCTTTTTTGCCCTCTAATAGTCTGTAAAACTATAAAATATCAGGCTATAGTTTTACGATTTTCTTCTTGATCAATATTCTGATTTACATTTTTTCCCTTATAATTTCGAAAAAATACCGTGAGCGAGTTTTTTTATTGTTCTATCTATAGTTTTTTTTATATTTTTAGAAAGGTACATGTATGTTAAATAAACTGAAGTACAATATCTGGAAATATTTATAGTTTAGTACTTAGATATTATTGATATTGCATTTAGGTGCTTGACAAATTTTTTTGTTGTTGATTCTTTAAGAAATGTCCTATGTATATTCATCTCATTCTTGTTTTATGTTTTCTATATAAAAATGTATAGACCTTCTACTTATTGTCTCTACAAAATCATTAAAACTGACTTTTAGAATTTGTGTTTCTAAATTGGTAAAGACATAAAAATTAAACGAGCTAATTTTCTAAACGTGGAAGAGAAGAATCACACTGTCATTAACTTTAGATGGAGTTTATTATTTACTTAGAAAAACAATTTTGTCCCTACTCCAGTTGCAACACATGAAGAGTTTGAATGTTAACCTACATAGAAGATGATATATAGTCAACCCTATAATGTTAACCTACATGGAAGATGACTTGATTAGGGTATTTAAAGAGTTTGAAACCGCTAAAGAATTATTTGATTTTTTGACCATAAAAGTTGATATCACAACTAAGTTGCATGTTCAACTACTCATTCAAAATTATAACTCTTATACAATGAAAATGTGATAATGCACCTCAACATCTTAACCAAATGATGGTAATGGCTAGGGACTTAGTTGTAGCAAAATTAAGAATACTTTAACTATTGCAAATATCTATAATTCTAAATAGTCTTTTCTCTTACTAGAACATGTTAACCACAACGCTTAGACCATATTTTATCCTTTATGAACTTCCACTAAAACTATTAATTGAACAAGAACATATGAATAAAAACAAAAGGAAAAATTACTAATTGCTCAAGATGATTTAAGATCTGACTCTAAAAGCAATCAAAATAAGAAAAACCAAATAAGAGATTTGGTAAGAATAACAAGTAGGGCAGTCAAAACTTTAAGAAATTACAAAAATCTACTTTTCGAAAAAAGTACTTCAACTATGGCAAAATGAGGTACTACAAATGGGACTATTGTAACAAGAAGAACAACACTGAGAACAGCCAACGACGCAGCTCAACAGAGAAGTATAACATAATTTGCGTCATTTTTGAGTGTTTTTATATGGATCGCTCGATGACTGGCTGGTGGATCGACTCAAGAGCGACCTGACATATTTCAAAGAGTAAAGAGGAAGCGATAGATCTTAAGGAATACAAACCAGGCAAGGTGGTGTTTCTTGGACCATATTTGAATGTGGTGGTGTTTCTTGGGTATGCAAGAAACAAGGTTGTATAGCATTGCATACACAAGAAGTTGAGTATGTTGCTTGTAATATGACTGCTATGAGTGTCGTTTGGATAAGCCGTTTTATATGCGATTTGAAGCTGGACATAACCAATGAGTCAATTGTGATAACAATACAATAATTATTCTTATTAAAAGTGAAGTTGATAGCTCAAGAAGCAAGTGTATTATGATTAACTATCACTATGTTCATGATATATTCAAAAAAAAGAAATAACTATATGATATATGTCAACTGATGATATGTTGGATGATCCCTTAATAAAAGGTATCTCAGAAGAATGTTTTACTAAACATGCAACCCACATGTGTTTGAGATATATCTAGAGTATGAGTATAGAAAATACACTTTGTTGAGTGTTATGCAAAAAAAACACATTGATTGTGGAAAAACCACATAACAGATAAACGTTGCAATTTACTTATAACTAAATAAATGATAAGACTTAGTAAACCCCAAAATATTAGGAGACAAAACTAGTGTATCATAGATTGACTCAAGTGGTCAAGTAAGACATGTAAGTTGTTGGTGGCTACTATCAGCCCTAATACTAACGTCAACTATAAAATGTGAGAAGAAGAACCCTTTTCTCATATTTCATTAACGTCAACTATGAAATGTGAGAAGAAGAACCCTTTTCTCAGATTTCATTAGTTGTTTTTCAAAAAGATAAACTTTGCTTTTTAAAAAAATCGAGATTGGTTTTAACAAAAAATAGTGAAACTCTATCCTAAACACTCTTAATATTTTCATGGGCATCACGTGGCGTTCATCCGCAAGTATGACGGACCTTAAAAAATCATCAAAAAGATGGAGAACTAGGCATACAAGGTGGATATATCGGGCCATGTTTGGATGTACCCTATCTTCCATGTGAGCAACCTAAAGACGTACCATATAGACTCGAAAGATCAGTGACGTAACAATCCAACATGGCCACCCACTTACTTGAGGACCTCAGAGAGTAAAGAGGTGGAACTGATCATGGACCATGTACTTGACACATGGCCAGACGATGGACCCATTATCTTATTAAGTGAAAGGGACTTGATGCAGACCAAGTCACTTGAGAAAAAGAACATACTCTGAGGGAGTTTCCTAAGGCACTTGCAGAATACCACTGACACATTGCAACGTTGTCGCGGACGCCAACAACTTCGGTGGGAGAGAATGTGACCCTCTAACCACCAAAAGTTTGACTATGACTGTATATCTAGATCCCTTGTGGGATCCCCCGACAGCTTCTGTTAGAAGTGTTTTGAGACATCCTTTTAAAGACAACCCTTTTTACTTTTAACTTTGTAGAGTCACCCTCAACCAAGTTGTAGCGTGTAAGGGAGACACGCAATAATCTTCATATTCAATAAAGTTATCCTTGAGCACCGATCACCTGCGAAACCCTTTGGCCATGACAACTTTTATATTTGAGTACAATTTGTTTGGAAATCAAGACATGGAATTGACGGATTGCTCACGTTGGGGGCGTTGGCATGACATCGGCTTCGAAGGTGCGTAGGGATGCTTTACCATTGGTTCAGAGAGAGAACCGGTGGGAGAAAGGAAAGGCATGTTTAATGCTGACTTAGATGTTGTCGCAGTTTTGGAGACCCGATTGTAAACGCTTGAGGAGGAGTGTGCCTCATTAAGGCAGTCATTAACATGAGTTGCGGCTGGCAATGATGTTTTGAATGCAGAGTTGTTTGATGGTGAGACATCCCTTAAAGATCATGTAGATAGTCTTCAGACCATTTAAGACTCTCTTTTGGCTCGATTGATAGAGGTCGAATAAGGATTGGATTTTGGTGGGAGAATCAAGACCCCCAACTTGAAGGTGAAGGGTCTGAAACTGTATACAAGCATAAATGATGAGAAAGTGATTGAGAATTTTCTGTATCACTTGGATATATACATTAAGGGTGGAAGTTTGGATGATGATGATCAAAAGATTGTAATAACCTCAACTTTTTGTGATGATGATACCTTCCTTTAGCGGTGTCAGAAGCTTGAAGAGATTGAAAATGGGGAATACGAGTTGGAAATGTATGAAACATTTATAAAAGAGTTAAGGGACCACTTTCTACCTAGGAATATTGAAGAGATAGCTAAATGAAAGCTCTTTAACTTAAAACAAATGGGTTCAATTTGTGAGTACATAAAAGACTACCACTTCTTGATACTAAGTGTCAAGACCATGACAATAGAAGACGTATCTTTCACTTCCTTAAAAACTTGCAGCCTTGGGTGGAACAAGAGTTTTGTCATGGGAACCACAGACGTTGTCTGAAGCTATAATGGTTACGGAATGGTTGGTGGACAACTATATAACTAATGCCAAGAAACCCTTCAAGAAGAACTTTGATGGGAAGAATGGTTTCGAGAAAAAAGAAAATCATCGAGACAGTAGGGATGATGCACCGTCAAAGAGGACTGATGGTAAGGGAAAACTAAAGAGTCCATATAAATTGGCATGCTGGCTTTGCAGAGGCTCGTACAAGTTTGTGGAATGCCCGAACAAAAATGACACTGGACGTATAAATGCTATGCAACAGGAATCAGATGAGCTACAGATGGGAATTCTCCAATAAATGAATGTTATAAATAATGCTCAGACATCGGTTCCGATGACACCTCTACGTGAAGACTTAATGTACTTAAACATTTTCGTCAAAGATAAAGTCACAAAAGTGACGATAGACACCAAGACAATACACAACTTCATCATACCAACGAAGGCGGACTCCTTGGACAGGAGGGTCTGATGAATGTCGTGAATTCGACACCCATGAAGATGGTGGGTGAGGCAATCCGAATTGAAAGTTGGGAGGGTGTGACCAACTTCTTCATTTTCTCGATGAAAATTTACGAGTTGATTTTGGAGCTAGAGTTCTTGTTAGAGCATGATGCGGAGATACGACCAAAGCAAGACTTTATATCTTTACTTAAAATAGACTCATTTTATATGGCCAAAGTGAAAACAAAGTCAATGGAGTTTGAAAAAGGCTCAACCTATGTTATATATGCACTTTAACTTAAAACAAATTTGAGGTGGGGTGAACTACCGTGCGTGAACTTTTGGCATGCCCATTTTCTTCCAAACTAAGTCTAATGGATCAAAACGGTTTTGCATGAACTACCGTGCCCTGAACAAGCTATCGATGAAGATCCCCTTCTTTTGATTGTGGACTTTTTCGACCAACTTCGACAAACACGAGTCTTCTCTAAGTTAGATCTACATTTGCAGTACTCGCAGGTATGGGACGCTAAGGGAGACGAGGATAAGACTACGTGCATAACTCGTTATGGTGCCTATGAGTTCCTTGTGATGTCGTTTGGACTGACTAATGTTTCAACTACTTTTTGAACTCTGATAAACAAGATATTTTATCCGTTCCTTGACCAATTTATCGTCGTTTACCTTAATGACATAATGGTGTATAACACTTTCATGGATCAACATGTTCACCACTTGCGGACAACCTTTAAGCTATTGTGGAAGAACTATTTATATGTTAAAAGGGAAAAATGCCTACTTGGACAGACTGAAATCAACTTTCTGGGCCATGTGATTGACAATGGAAAGATTCGAATGGATAAGAGGAAGATCTAAGCTATCAATGGCTGGCAACCTCCAACCAACCTAATGGGCTTGCATTCCTTTCTCGGTTTGGCTAACTACTACTGACGATTTATTAAGGGATACACCACTCTTACAGTCCCCTTGAAACTTGGGACTGGACGGAGTCTTGCCAAGAAGCCTTCGATAAGTTGAAGGAGGCGGTGATGAAGGAACCCGTGTTGGTACTATCGGATCACAATCAACCGGTCAAAATACAAATGGATGTTTCATGTTAAAGAAATGTTAAGCATGCAATCTCTCAATGAATTTCATATGTATTTCACGTTATGTAAGGTTTATGTCTCTTTAGTAGTAATTAGTACTAATTAGGGGTAGTTTAGGAATTCAAGTTAGATACGGTATAAGTAGAAGTGATTAGGTTTAGTATTATAATTAAGAAGAGTCTGGGCGGCAACAACTAGAGGCTGACCTCTGCACTTTTGGGGCAGATTGGAGGAATGCCTCCAATCTGCCATATTTTGTAAGTTTCCTTATCTTAATAAATGTGATTAATTTTCTATTATTTCATACTTTGCCTTAGGTGGGTGTTAATGCAAAATGGACATCCCATCGCCTTTGAAAGTCGGAAGTTCAAAAACGCAAAAAGATGGTACTCAGTTCATGAGAAACAGATGACGACTGTGGTACACTGTCTTTGTTAATGGAGATACTACCTCCTTGGAACCATTTTACAGTTTGAACGAACAATGTAGCTGTGAGCTACTTTTAGACACAAAAGAAGTTGTTAGCGAAATAGGCACGTTGGTAGCAATTTTAGCTGATTTCAATATCATGTTGCTCTATAAGTCAAGTAAGGCTAACTCAGTGGCAAACATAGTGACTAGATGGGCAGAGTTGGCTGCTCTTCTAAGAGACGGTGAAGCTTCAACTGTGCATGTTCAAAGTGACTTGGTGGACTAGATTCATGCCGGCTTGGAGGTAGATGAGATGGTCAAACAGCTTAAAACATTAGTCCATGAGGATAAGACTAGATGATTTTGGGTTGAAGATGATTTGTTGCTAACAAGAGGGGATAAGCTCTATATGCTAAGGATGGGGAGCTTAAGAAGAGATGTCCTAAAGGAGTTTCATGTTTCACCTTGAGTTGGACAGCCAGGTATAGAGCGAACTCGAGTTTCGTTAGAGAGATCCTTTTATTAGTCCAACATGGGGGACGATGTGGCTGCATATGTGTAGACTTACTCTTTGCCAACAAGACAAGATTGAGAACAGAAAAGAGGGAAGACTCTTGAAAATGTTATCGATTCCAAGCCGACCATAGGAGAGAGTCTCATTGGACTTTATGTTTATTCTGCTTAAGAAGCGGTTGTCAATACATCTTGGTGGTAGTAGATAGGTTTTGAAAGTATGGTGTGTTTTTGAGAGCTCCACTCAAGTGCACGATAAAGCTCTTCATCAAACATGTGGTGAAGTATTGGGGTGTTCCTCCTAACATTGTTAACCATTGCGATGCCTGATTTTGAAGCAACTTTTGGTGAGAGGTATATCTGTGCGCTGATGAGTGTGTGTATGTCTCCATTTTTGTAATGTGCAAGGCAGCCTTTATTGTCTCGAAACAGAATCTGATGCTCACAGGGAAGCAAAGAAAGCGTTGTTAATGTTTCAGGATTAGTGAAAGAAAACAGCAAGTATAAGTGCAATGACTGACAATTGCAGAGATTTAGAACGATCCTGTGTTATTTCTAATACAAATCAAAAGTTAATGCACCTTTTTGTTGTCTTTGACTCCGTTTTCATGAACCCTTTTTCCAATTTCACTGAGCGCTTTTACAATCAATAAGCGTGCCTCGTTCTTTTCTGTTCTCAAACTCAGCTGCTTCTCTCTCTCTCTCTATATATATATATATATATCTACCTATCTATCTATATATCAAGCAGCTTCGCTTTTTGCGAGCACAACACCACTGAACTATTAATAGATTTGAGTCCAACAAAATACTCATCGAAGGTTAGCACCTTTCCTTGCGCGAAAAACATCCCGTACAGTTGCTTGGTCATAAGGTTTTTCATCCACGCAGAGTGGGTCAAAGAAAATGACACTGGGATGAGCTTTATTTAGTGGCAACTACAGAGGACCTCTGCGCTCACCTTCTGTAGAGTTGACAGAAGATTCTGCCAGGTCGACTTTTCATGCTGGAAACCCAATCACCTATGCACCTAAACACAACACTATGAGCTTCAGCTAGCAGGCAGATCCTTGATCACTTGATAAGGATGAAGCCCGGCATAGATTTCTAATCACATACTGGCAAACATGGAGCCCACCTGAACAGAAAAAGGTTCCTCTAGATAAAGCCAAGTGTGAGCATGAGCTGCATTTCAAATGCCGACCATGATATACAACAGCAGACAGCACAATAAAGTTTGAAGCGTCTGATCCTACCGCCTTGCACTGCATTTCTGTACACTTCACGTGCACCACTACCTTATGGCCTCCTCTCCCTTCGGAAAGCATTCTCTACTTCCTTCGCTTCGTTCTAACGCCACCGGCGGTGAAAACAATGTCGGCTCTCCGGCCATCCCCTGTATTTGTGAGACAGGTTTTAAATTTTAATGCCAGGATTTTGACAGTTTGTGTTGTCGAAAAGTAGCGGAGAAAGTTAAGATGATGAGGGCGGCAAAGGGCAATTCTACTAGTGGAAGATGGCCGCGCACTTGCGCACACACACACACACACACACACACACACACACACACACACATATATATATATATATATATATATATATATATATATATATATATATATATATATATATATATATATATATATATATATATATATATATATATATAGTAATCATAACTATATCCAATGTTCTGTAAAACCGTCGGCCAGCAAGCAATGTTGTGGGCGATTGATGTTTTAAATATCATAATTTTTTAAATATATTGTCAAAATGTTACCGTTTGAATCGACGATTCCACACAAATGACCAACACATTGTATGAGACCGCAGTGGTAGAAGATAATTTCTTGCACCAACACTGACAGAATACACGATTAAAGATTCAGTTGAGTTTTATGTTGGCAGGCAGCTATGTAACACAACCCTTCTCCTTTCCCTCTAGGCTTGGAGTTGGTTTTAACTTTTATAAGGAAGTTTGTACGGCATTCAATTCTTGAAGTTTGGATTAAAAATCGACGGTGATACCCATTCCACCAACCCATTGTTTAATGCCATTGCTAGCGATCGCCTTCGAGTTTTGCATATTTGTGCGTGCATATAATGCTCTTAAAGAGGGATTCAAGGATTACAAAGGAAGAATGGAACTCGGTTTTTGCTGTGACTTAAAAGGATTTATTTTAATGTATGCGTTGAATTGTTGCACGAAAATTGAGAGAGACTTTAAGTTTCCTTGTTTTTGAAAAATTGGTCATTCTTTGATTAAAGGAATCACCCCATCACATGGATGGCAAAATCTTTTAGAAAAGAAGATTGTAGCAGGTTTCTTGGTGTCAAAATCACGAAATCAAGAGATATATGACTGTTGACTTGGGCCCTGATTGCGAGCATTGTGCACAAGAACGTTCTTATTTCGGAGGAATCCGTGGTTCTTTCTTATGAGAGTTGAGGAGGAATGGCAAATGAAACGCATTATGGAACCCAGGAGCTTGAGGTTGATGGAATGACTTCGATACCTTTTATTGGGAACCAGGATGTGGATGGTGCTTTGGAAACACTCATCACCTAGAGAATGTTGCTGCTTCTTGAAATGTATGATGCTGACAAGGCAGTGTTGTCTGACGCATATCTCTGGGCTCCACGATATGGGTGTATCGTATCGCCCGTATCGTATTTTAATATTAAAATATAAAAAAAATATTTAAAAAATTAAGAAAAATTAATAAAAATTAAAAAATCAAGAAAAATCTAAAAATTGCTTTAAATTCATATAATACAAAGTTTAGTATAGATTGAGCATTCAACATTGAACAATTCCATCAAAATTTACATATTTTGAAGCAAAATATGAAATACATTTACATTTTATATATTGTAAATTTGTATCAGCCTATCAGGATCATTAACTAAATAATCTTTATCTTCTCCTTGATGAAGATTCAAAGTTTTTCATCACCTTCTGCTTCTACTTCTGCTTCAAAATCTTCATCTCCTTCATGATGTCGTTGCACTCCTTTCAAATTAAACTATGGAATGTCTTCTGCGGTTAGGAGTGCATTTTCTTCGTTATCTTCCATAATTCGCTCATCTAATATATCAAAATTAACAAGCTGCTATCTTTGTACATGTAGTTATCATATTTGCTAATTTTCATATGTGAGCAAAATGATAAGCTCCATTTCTTTGATTATTGAGTTGAGTCTATGACACAGTGATGTGATATTGTTACTTGATGATATCTCATTTTTCTCTTATTGGAGACTAGCTTTTTAATTAATGCTTGAACCTCATTTCTCACTTCACAGACTGAGTTAAGCCTCACACACGTTGATCATGTTCAACTCAATGGAAATCATGTAAGGTGAACCCTATAATAGTGAAGTTGTGAAATGCCCACTCAATTAACCGAGACAACCAAATTGTTTTTCATTGTTTGGATTTCATGAAATTAGAAACTGGTAGCAAAAATATACCTAAAAGTTGGCAACAGAAAGAGAAATGATTTTGTCATAATTTTTATTTGTTCATAAATTATTCTTATTCAATAAATAAAATTATAAACCCAAATTACATGTTACATACACAACTTACAATCTCAAACAAGCATATCGGAGGATGCCTTGGAGGGAAGTGAAGAGAGACCAGAAACATGCAAGCATATCACCCGTATCGTACGATATAGGAGATACAGGTCGTATCGTACGATACAGCATCGTATCGTATGATACAGTACAATAACCTTTAAAATAAAATTAATGTCATATTATTATCCAATCCATTTATTTAATTTCTGGTATTTTAGATGATCTTTCACCACTTTAAAATAAAATTAATGTCATATTATTATCCAATCCGTTTATTTAATTTCTGGTATTTTAGATGATCTCTTCTTCACGTAGGTAACTTAGTTTCAACACCGTTTTCTTTTTCATATGACCAGGAATCACATTAAACTCGATGTAACGTCGTTACACCAACTTCTTTTGATTGTATCCTTGTTTACGTGATGATCATGATAAGCGCGTCCGTTCCTGGCAAGCACAGCGCCCTTACTGTGAGTAGATAGGGAGAGCGCCTGGCGAGCGAAGTTTTGGTTTGATGAAACTTTTATGTTGGAGAGAAGGTAAGTTTTTACTTTATTTCTTACTTTACAGCTGTTAGCATAAGAAAAACGGTAAAAGGTTAACTGAAGTAACGTTTTTTGTGTGATAAATATGGAAAGTAATCTCTGTTTGCCGAATGGTCCTTATCCGAGACTGAAGGACCATAGTGTTTCTACATACGTACGTATATATATACATATATACACACATTTTTGGGAGAACACTTGAAATGATAAAGTAAAAAAGTATTTAATACATGCAAAGTACAATGGTACTTTTGCTTTTGATAAAGATATACATGCATACTTAAATACATGCATATATATACATAATGTTTATAGGAAGAGTAATCGTACTCATTTCTCACATATGTATAGTCATGAGTGTATTTTAAAAAGATTTAACGATTTAAAAAAAACAAAAGACAATGTTATTATGCTGCTAAAGAAAAAATGGATGAACGTAAGTGGGCACGATCCAATCACTCAAAATATATGTAGAGATATGAGTAGTAAGTAAAATTAAACATCTCTTTCTCGGGAAAGAGAACACTGCACTGTTCACAATGAAGAAGTCAACGGGTATCGGAGATAACCATTTTCCTAATATTTGAATGCCCAAGTTCAATTCCAGGCCTATGTAATTGAAAATCTCAGGCGGTACGTGATATCGTAGCATCTCCTTATACTTGCCAAGACTGAATAAAGGAGGACTATATAAGTAGTTATTGGGCTCGGCCATTGCTCGTTTGTGTTCATTCCTTCACACTATATGAGCTGAACGTGAACATGATATATTTGCTTTGATATGCTCAGCCTAGCTCGTTCATGCTCGGTTCGTTAAGTCATATGATCTGAACACGATCATGATACGCCTGACTATGTTTGGCATGGGAAAGCTTGCAGCCAAAGACATTTTTTCAGCCTCAAGGTAATTGTGTCAATTGCGTTCTGGTACTCAAGGTAAATGAAGAGCTATTCTTGTTTTAACTGTGTTAAACAGTAACACTTTACCTAAATAAAGGCACATTTATTTAGGATATTCAAGGAATCTATGCCTCAACATTAAGCTTGCCTAATAAACAGACGGCGAACTGCCCGTCTGTTCCAAAAGAAGTTAATACTAGCGGTTAGCTCCGCTCTCCACATGCAAGTCAATATAATGAATACAGATCAATCACTAAGAATTTCTGAAAAGAAGTAACGAATTGAGTGGCATAATATGATAGAATAATACAAATCATGTTCTATGCATTAACACACTCGATTTTGGATCTACACCATGTACTTCAAATCAGCAAAAGATACCATGAATGCTAGCATTTCAAAGGTACAGCTATATTTCCATAATACAAGATGAGCAAACTCAAATATTAAGAGCAGGGGATTCAAGATGTCCAAAATAAAAATATAAACCAAAATGATTGTGAAAATTGAGAAAATGTTTAGGGAATATGATACAACTTAGACGGCTTGAGCTTCTTGGTGATGTTGAAGTAGGTAAGAGCCTGATTCCACTGGTCCTGTTCTTTGAGCCGATGGATGGCTATGGTATTTGGAGTAAGATCATGATCACATGCATGAGTTCCAGGGAAGTCATAGAAGCGAGGCTTCATGTTATACCTATTCTTGCCAACTTTTCCCTCCTTCAACCACTCCCCCATGAGCAAGTCTTCCGGACCCGTTTGGTGGCTCTCGGCGTAGCTCGAGTTCAGAATGTGCTCGGCTAGGTCCCACGAAAGGATGTAGCCCATGCCAGACATATAGTGATCCGGTGTAGTTTCCATGTTCATGCAAGGAGTCACCAATCCGTAGTACATGTCTTCTCTGGCTAGATCCCTCAAGGACTCCTCTAGTGCTGCCAGCAGGATGAAAGTGTCGTCGTCGGCCTTCATGATGTAGTCGTAAGGAGCCGGTCGGCTTCCCGGCGGGGAGCTAAAAATATCATTCATGCTAGAAAAATAAGTGTAGGTCTTACCACTGTCCATGTTCTCCTTGCAATTAAGTATGATAATATCGTTGTAGCGCATGATCTCCAGTGCAATTATCACCTCTTGCTCCTCCGTGGTCAGGTTGCAGAAGACAAACTTGATGTCTATTTGGGAAATCTTAGGAGTCTGCACGCCATAGAACCATCGGAGAAGGTTCCGATGCCGGTACTTATCGGGGAGAGAGAGAATTCCGATCAGAAGACGGAAGGCTGGAGCCGTCGATGCTGCCTCATCCTGTCTTAGGTTGGAGGCTGTGGTGGTCTTGTTATCGAGGGAGGGGGGCGATGAGGTAAGGGAGATGTATTCGCTGAATGCAGCCATTTCACGTTTTCCTGCTTTCATGATGCTGGAAAATTCCACCTGGTTTACGAAAACAAAGCCGAAGAAGAAGAAGAAGCTGACGGTTATAGCTACGGACATGCTGTAGGTTCGTCCGCAACGACTCTCCATTCCGATCGACGTCAAGCTCTTGCAATTTGACGGCTGAATACAGACACGCGCACAGAGAGAGGAGAGAGAGAGAGAGGCTTCCACCTTTTGCTCGATTACAACCCTAGCGAAGTTGGGACGTATTTGATATGAACCTTGGTGGCATGCATGACATGGTATTGACCGTAGACTGGCTGGGTGCGAACCTCAACGCAGATAGTTGTGCCATTATTGTTGACCACTTCTCTACAACTCTAGGTTTATAAGTTTCTTTTGTATTCCGAGTGCTCAAAAACTATATTTCTACAATATTTATAATATTTTCTTATGTGATAAATTTAAAAGCCAAGACAGAAATCGCCGAACCTTATCAAATCATCTGTGAAAAACCAGCCTAATTGACGAGAAGTGTTGCAGGTACTTTCTAACAAATTCAACAAAGAGCTAGCCACTTCACTCCTTATTAGGGGATCAACTCAAAAACCTTCCCACCTACTTCATCTTACCAATATAAAGTCTCTCAAGTGGTTTAGTTGCATAAACGCGACTTCAAGATGCTCAGATTTTGTTATACTGTGGTGGAT
Organism: Brasenia schreberi; assembly: GCA_036023115.1. Lineage (NCBI taxonomy): Eukaryota > Viridiplantae > Streptophyta > Magnoliopsida > Nymphaeales > Cabombaceae > Brasenia > Brasenia schreberi. Next base: position 497,484 of record JAYKKT010000014.1, read on the forward strand.
GAGCTTTCACAAGTACCTTAACATAGATTTTGAATTTCAACCAGCAATAGAGTGAAATCCACGACGCCGTTTAACTAATGTGGAAATTTCCCATCCTTTCCCTCTCTCTCTCTCACACGCACACACACACACACACGTATGTATCAGTGATCATAACTATATGCAATGTGATGTAGATGCTATTGTCCAGCAAGTATTGTTGTGAGCAGTAACGTTTTAAATAAAATAATTTTCCAAATATATAATCAAAGAGTCGCTAGAATACATGGTTAAAGATTCAATTGGGTTATATTTTCGTCGGCATATATCTAACACAACTCTCCTCTTTCATCTAGGCTTGAGAGCTAGCATTGACGGGATTAGTTTTATAGGAGAGAATCTCTAAAACCTTGAAGTATTGAGATACGGGTGGATAATTCAGATACAATGCGACGAGTTTGGCCACAAGTGAGTTCCAAGACTTTCAATGATTATAGATTTCGATTTCTTATACTGAACCAAATATTATGCATTTTAATCTTGATATAAAGCCGAAATTACGTCGTTGGTGAGGTGCTTGTCCAATATGAATAGACTAAAAGGAATAGACGCACAAACAAAGTAACACCGGGTTCTCTTCTCAAAACCATCCTGCTAGCGAGCCAACGGGTCCATGTTGGACCCGGACCAAACCCTTAATCCAAAAGAAACATTTATAACCGTGACAAGACCTGTAAGATGACAATTATAATGATTAATCGAAGTCCAGTGTGATTTATGATGAAAATAAAATATAAACATTTCAATTGGACATCTGGAAGGTGGTATAAGGAACCAAAAATTTGAAAGAAATTAAAGAACATGTTCTGGGGGATATGGTTTCAGTATTTTGTTATAGAATTCAGGTATGGATTTTTTTCTCAATTGTAGAGTTGATACGGCCAACACTTGAGTTAGGTACAAGGATCTGAAAATGGGGTTCGGACTTATTTGGATCTGAATGGGGTACACTGTATGCGCCATAAAAGCTACAGTAGAATCCTGTAGCATTTGAAATCCCACCCTCAGCTAGCTAAGCCTATCAGCCTTAACCCTGTTTAACCTGTTCATTATGGGCGATGTCCAAAGCATCTATATCTTCATATATAGTATGTAAATTATGCATATTTGAAGGGAATACATGTCGTCAAGAGATCGTCACTTCAGTTAGTATTAAAATATAAGATCCTAGAATTAATTAATTTAAAAATTGCTCGACATTGATTTATGTAATGACAAGTGCTAGGATACTGGAGATCATGTTCTGTTGAGAGGAGAATAAGGTTTGCGGCACTTTTAGATTCCTAAAAATGTCAAACAATTGAACGATCAACGAGTGCGCAGGCACACCCAATTCATATGGTGCACTAACTGGCACTTCATATATTTGCCGTGGCCGGCACGTTTTGGTAAGGTTTCGAAAGAAAGTGTTTTAGACAAACGATAGAACACAACCATTTTTTTTTTCGAGTGAAGTGTTAATATTGTTCAATCACAAATATGAATTCAACTAGCCGACTCCACATAATGTGGTGATCAGGCTTGGTTTTGATTGTAGTTCATTTTTTATTAGGATTTGTGGCTAGAAAGAAGTCTAAAAGTCACTGAAAGGAGACAATGAAGTATGATCTTCACATACTGCAGTCATAATTGGACGCGGAGTGACACAAGATCAAGCACGATGGCAACTAAAACTCCATGTACCATACTCCATTCCACTTAGTGTGAGAGAACGCTTTGCCTATAGTTTTGGTTGGTATAATTTATGAAGTTGTTTGTAAAATCGTGATAGCACAGTCGTGATTTCTGGAGGAACTTGTAGCCTTCTCATCTGTACTACAATTCTTCGAGCATTTTTCTCCTTTAATTCAATCAAACGATCACCTGTTATTTGATGTAGAGACCATGCAGAATTAAGTCCACTCTCTATGATGAAGAACCACTTTGTAACTTACATATGATTGCATTGTTCCTTTTAAATTTGGTGTGGGCTTGTCAATATCATACCGAGTCTCTTTCTCTGTCACTCTTTCTTTCTTTATCTCTCTCTCTCTCTCTCTCTCTCTCTCTCGCTCTCTCTCTCTCTCTCTCTCTCTCTCTCTCTCTCTCTCTCTCTGTGTGTGTGTGTGTGTGTGTGTGTGAATATGTCCTACTCTTACAACAGAATCAGATCCTCACTCTGCAACAAAGCAAGCGTACCTAATATTTCAGGATTTGTGAAACGGAACAGCAGTATAAGTGCAATAACTACCAATTGCAGAGATTTAAAAAGATACTGTATCGTTTCTAATACAAATCAAAAGTTAATGCACCTTTGGTTGTCTCCGGCTCTGTCTTGTTGAACCCTTTTTCCAATTTTATAGGAGCTTTTTACAAGAAATTAATTTACCTTGTCCTCTTATCTGTTCTCAAACTCAGCTGCTTGCTTTTCTGTCCCAAAGTAAGGCTAACTGGTGCAGTCGATTTTATACTCACACGCACATACACGTCTCTGTTTGTGCACGAAGACGCTGGGAGTAGCCCCGTAATCACATGCAGTTCATGGCTTCAAATTTCCAATCATTCCTATACGGTTGAGCCAGCTAACAGTTTGGCGGATGTCTTCCAATACTGTCATTCAACGAACATAGTCCCATAAGCCACATGGTAGTAGCAAAGGCCTTCTGTCAGTTTCACTCCTTATCCGCAAAAAGACTCAGGCGTTGAATGTAAGGCTCCCATGATCTGTTATTATATATATTGCTAAATGTATTGTATAATCTTACAAAAACATCTCCATTATTTAATTTTTCAGATTAATAATAAAATTAATTAATTAATTTTCATTTAATATAAAAATACAATAATACTTTTAGTTTAAATTTTGACTGTTGATCTTAAATATTAATGATAAATTGTGCACTTAAAGGTTTGTATTTAACATTCTCTTTTTATATATATGCGTTAATTTGGACCTATGAATTGAAAAGATAATTTTTCAAGATTAAAAAACTAAAAAGCAGGTTTTTCTAATTATAGCTTATGCTTTACCAAAAAGAGATTTTAATTTTTTGCTTCTTTTGATCTTGATTATTCATTCATTCAATCGAACAGATAGTCTCTCTCTCTCTCTCTCCCTCTCTCTCTCTCTCTCTCTCTCTCTCTCTCTCTCTCTCTCTCTCTCTCTCTCTCTCTCTCTCTCTCTCTCTCTCTCTCAATATATATAGCAGTTTCGTTTTTGGGGGAGCAGTAAACAACACTGAATTAGATCCAAGTCGAACAAAATATGCAGGTAAGGTTAGCACCTTTCCACGCATGGATATATGAAGAACATATCCTATTGCTTAGTCAGAAGATTTTTTTGCGTCCGTTCATCCACTCAGTGCATTAAAGAAAAAACAGAATACTCGGGAGAGCTTTCTCCAATGGTACAGTGAGGCTCTCTGCGCTCGCCTTCTGTTGGGTTGACAGACAAGATTCTGCCTGTTCAATTGTTCATGATGGAAACTAGATGATCTATCCACCTAGACACATTACTATCGGCTACAGCTAGCAGCCAGATCCTTTCACTTTGATAAGGGTGCAGCTTGCAGTAGATTTTTCATCACATGCTACAAACATGGAGCCCACGTGAACAGGAAAAGGTTTCTCTAGATCAAGCCAAACATGAGGATGAGTTGCATCTGAAATGCTGACAGTGATCAACAACAGAACACTAAAGTTTGAGTGCACCTTCTACCGCCGTTCGCTGAATTACTGTGCACTCGATATGCACCACTACCTCCTTCCTTCTCCTTCCACCGCTGCCTTCAGCGAACATCCTCTGTTTCCTTGACTTCTGACACCATCGGTGGTCAAAATGGTGGTTGGCATCCCGGCCCTCCCCGAAATATGCATATAGTATTGGTGAGACAGATCGAAAAGGAGCGGACGTAGTTGAGTAAGATGATTGAGTGGCGGCAAAGGGCAATTCAAGTAGTGCAAGGTGGTGGTGCCAACATGGTGTGTGTATCAATCACACACATATAAAAGCTTCTTTCCTTTGGAATAAGTTAAATTTATTAAAATATCAACATAATTGAGAACAGCCTTCAGGTGTGAAGGCAAAGAGATGCATTATCACCTGAGAAAACGTGAGTATATTCGACACGATGGATGGCTAAGAATGTGAATATATGGATTTGGATTCGGACCCAAATAACTGGAATCTGTTGGACGAATAATTAAAGCAGTATCCGTAGACAAGTTAATTCGGACTTGGTTTCCATTATCGGCATCCACGCCGAAATCCATCAAATTACTTCTGTCCAGTGAGTCAACATGACAACTACAACAGGATCCGAGACCGGTTATGCACAATGGCCCACGTTGTGAAATGGATTCCAGCATCGAACGGGTTCCATCCTATGCCACGATTAACCGGTCCGAGCCTAGCTGGCCCACTATGGGGGAAAGCTTTACCAGGTCTAGTTTGCTCCATCATAAGATTCGAACTCCAGACCATGCTTAAGTGGAACAAGCGCCGAACCAGTTGAACCAAGCAACCGTTGGTAAAGGACTGAGCCTTGTTTATGCAGCCTTCACCGCCAGTCACAGCCGGCCTTTATTAGGGAATCAGTCAACAAATTCTCTTTATTCATGGTATGACAATTTGAAAGCCTTGTACACCCACAGAAGACATTGTTCTAAAGAATCAAAGCCACCATTTTTGTTCAAGAAAACAGCTGTTTTGCCACAAGAGTCGAGATCTAGTGAGTCACATACACGAGCCTTACCCAAATCGGGGTCCACGGAATAAAGTCATTAAGATCATGCTAGATATGCTGAATTGTGCATTAGACCTGCTTTGTTTGCTTTGTCAAACACTAATGGAAAAGCAGTATATGATAGGGGTTCCATGTTCACTAGGTAGGGGTATGATGGGCCGTATAAGGCCCCAATTAAACTTAGCCTTGCCTTCTTTCTCCTTTAACCATAAACTAGCTTATTAATTCAGTTTCTTTTATTTGTTTTCGAGATCGAAGTAAATTAAATCAGCATGAAAGGACATGGATATGCTCGAATTTTGTCAATTATATGTGACAAACTGCCGAGTCAATGCTATGAATAATGCACAATCCGCTTTCTACCAAAAAGATTATCTTGGATTTCGAAAGCAAAGCTTCCGACCGCCCACAGTATTTGAAGGTTTCTGCCCATGAGCTGCCAAATGCAAGTCGAACAAATCATCTCCCAGTTCGGTAGTACCAAGACCAAGCCTTATCCCACACTAAGTGGGGTCAGTAGGGAAGTCAGAGGGTTAAATTTAGACCCAAGTTTGTGTTTAATCCATAGTTGCCAAGGTGACAATAACTTTTCGAAGCAATGCAGAGCATGCAAGTGGCATGTGGGATATTGAAAAAGGTAAATATATTATATGTAAGTTATGAAATGCAAACGTGATACAAGAGTGTGTGTGTGTCTATGTGTGTGTGTGTATATGAGAGAGAGAGAGGTGGACTTATTGTGATACGAGAAGCAAAATGTGAGAAGTGAAAGAAGCAAAGTTGTTTAGAGGAGCAGTGCTTCCCTGCAACATGTGAGAAGTGAAAGAAGCAAAAGTATTGTGGAAGAACGATACTGTGTCATCCTTTTTCTCAGCTTCATGCTAATGTGAAACAAGAAAGAACCCAAGTTGTTTTTTAACTTGTGGGCAGAGACAAATACACCTAGACATGTCTGGTTATCCCAAAACCAGATACCAGAACCGAATAGAACGGAAATCATGTAGGTTTTGGCTCTGGTTCAAAACTGTTGGTTCTAGTTCCGGTTTGAGCACCAAACCGTTAAAGCCAGAAAAAAATATTAAAAATTTTTGGGGGAACCAATGTTTTGACCCATCAATTCCAGTTTTAACCTGGTTCCAGTTCCATGGAAGGTAGACCTGGAACCAAATTGAGTGGCCCCTGAACCCCAGTTAGGTTTTGGATTCAGTTCCGGTTGAAACCGCCAGTTCGGTTCTGAAACGGACGCTTTACCCCTTAAACGTCCTACTCTATATTTCGGTAGACTATGCCGAAACAGTCACCCTCAACTGTTTAGATGAGTTCTATCAAGTTCGCCAGGAATTTTTCTTTAATATATACTGCTGTTCTTATCCTGATTTTGACCGTGTTTGTGTGTATTGTAGTGACAGATAGATAGCTACATGAGGTATAATGAACGTGCCAAACTATATATTTGATCGAGAACTTGTAGATCTCAAAATCGTGAAAGATGATTTCGAATTGAAAATCTTAAATGGTTCCCAGTCGAGCCAGAGAAGCCCAACACTGGGAGCCCCACATGGCAGGGGATAAGAATCCAGCCATGAAACCGGCCGGGCTCTTTTGGGACAGCTCACTGTTTGCGGCAGGGCTCGGTGAGACCATTTTTCAGCAAAATCCAGTGGATGCATGAACTCGGCATGCTCAACTCTGTAAAACCGGGTCAATGAGTGCCGAACACCTGCTGAGACTCATCTGCGTGTTCCTAATTCGCTGACAGAACCTGTTGCAGGACCCAAAAGAAGGCAAACTCACAGAATAACACCATGCCTGTTAAATTATTTTTCATTTGGAGCATATGCAGCATCGTCATTAATCATTGGCTTATAGTGTCAAGTCATACATGTTGGCTTATGTAATGCCAAGATTTTTATGAGGTCCGTTACAAAGGTATAACACAACAATTAAGCCTTTCACCATAGGTTATATGGATTCTTTGTTTTCATAAAATTCTATCTGGTGTCATGGTAAGATCTATCTCGAAAGAAGCTACATCGTCACAAAAGTATAGTTTGGAATTAATTGGGTTTTTGTTTTAGTAGTATGGTTCTTGCTTTGGTATAAGAGGTCATGAGTTCAATTCCCCTAATGCCGGGTGAACAGTAGAAGTCTTAACGAGAGGACAATGCAGTAAGGGTACGACCGGAACCCTTTCTCCTCATTCTCACCTTCATTACGAGAGAACGTCTCTCTAATTTGAGTACTAATTTCAGGTACTAACCATACAAACTGATATTCTTCGTTTAATACTCTTCCTCGCCCGTATTAAACATAAATGAAAAGCACCAAAGATATCAAAGTGACCTGCAACCAAGGTGCATGAGCGAGTAACGATGCGAAACAGACAGAGGGACACGCGACCTAACAATGAGGACGAAAACTAAGGAAGGTACGTACTTGTAATAATGGTCTGACTTACTTGGAAAGGATCGTTGTACCCTCGGCAGACTCGACTCAGCTCAGCTTTTATAAGCTGAGCCCTCTGGTTAGCAAATGCTAGAGTATAGTCGTTTTCAAACGGCAGACCTGGCCAATTTTGCAGAACCATCGCCACATTCGCCTCACGCAGCTTTCCTGGCCAGTGGTCAACTTAAAAGAGCCTTCGACTCCAAGGTCACGAGTTCAGTCTGGTAGGTGTTAGCTTAACCAAGCTTGCTTATTCAAAAGAACATGAGAGAGAGAGAGAGAGAGAGAGAGTTCCACAAAGAAGTGAGCCAATGGAGACATATGGACTCGAATGATCATTTGTCTAACTGCATTTTTAATCTCTTCTTCTTTACTTTATGGTAAAGAAGTAAGTTTATGTTACATTTTTTAGGAATGTTGGTATCTTAGCTCTGTTCTAAGCCTTCTCTAGCTTGTGTGTTTTGATGAGAGATTCTGTAGTTGGGGAGTTGTGTTGAACTTTATTTACCTCTGGTTTATTTGGATGATCCTCGAGTTGCATGTTAGTGATGCCTGTAAGATCGGTAGTATTGACGATTAAAACTGTAAACCCTAGTTAACCACTGCACAAAAAGGAATGGCAAAAGGAAGAACGAAACACAAGGTCACCAATGCCCCACAGAACTGTTGTTTCTGGCCCAGCCAGCCCCGGGCCCTTTCTGGGATGAAACACAACTTTTCAGGTGGAAGTTGCCGGTTCAATGATTGACACGAGAAAGGGTTTGAAGTAAATAGAAGATCAATGTCTGAAAGAACCGATCGAAGAGCAAGGGGAATCGGATTCCCCTGGGGTTCTCATGTGAATCCCTTTCTTAGGGAAGCCAAACGGGCAACAGATAAACTCGAAGGCACGGAAAGAACCCACAAACCACAAAGCAGTATCAGAGAGCAATTTTTATAATCTAATTAACATGCTCTGGAAAAGTAGACCCGGATTATCAAAACCTATGTCCCCCAAAAGCTGGCGGATCATACTGCTGACTACACACTCCCACCATGATCCAAACCATTTTAAAAGGCACAAACTTCCTACCAACACCCATCCCTACTATATCCATCGGTACATACGAAGGACCTACCCTCCATCTTCCTTCTGACACGAAGGAATTTTTAAACAGCAAAAGGTAACATAAACAAAACCGAGATCGCAGACGAACAAACAAATCACAGAACCAGAAAAAAGGGCAAATGGATCAATCGAAACTCGGATCATTTAGTACTCTCTTCTTCGAACTCTTGGTCTGAAGGATCCTGAAGCTTATTAATTCCATAGGACGTTTCCAAGGCTCTCTTCTCCTGCTCTTCGAGCTCTTCGTCCTCGTCGTCAACCTTTCGATCCCTACCCACCTTCCGGCTACCACCTCGATTTCTCTCACTTCTAGCTTCGAACTGCACCATGAGCTCCTCTAATGCCTTGGTCGGATTGTGCCGGTTCCGTATCAAAAGCTCGCTGATGTCCGCCGGAGTCATTCGAGCCTCGACGACCACGCCGGTCATCTCCGCCAGCCTTTCGTCGTCACCGTCGACGTTCAGATAGTTCTTGAGCAGGATTTTGAGCGCTTCGAAAGAGCAGTAACCCATATGAATGTGCATGTCCATTCGTCCAGACCGTAGCAGAGCTGGGTCGAGCTTTTCGATATGGTTGGTAGTGAACACGAAGATGCGCTCGCAACCACAGCACGACCATAGGCCGTCCGTGAAGTTGAGCAGCCCGGAGAGCGTGATCGATGAGTTCCCGCCGGCTGAGCCCCCGTCTTCATCAGGAGGAACACGGTGGCGGTTACGGTTCGGGGAGCGGTCGGAGACGAGGCTGAGGGAGCAGTCGATGTCCTCAATGACGATGATGGATTTACTGGTAGTCTTCATCAACAATCTCCGAAGCTCGGAGTTGGTTCGTACCTCCGAGAGCTCGAGATCGAAGACGTCGTAGCCGAGAAAATTCGCCATGGCAGCGATCATGCTCGATTTCCCGGTGCCCGGTGGTCCATAGAGAAGGTATCCACGCTTCCATGACCGACCTGTCTTCCGATAGAAGGCCTCTCCGTCGGCAAAGTCGCGGAGGTCAGCCATGATGGTTTGTTTCAGATCAGCATCGATAGCAAGTGTTTCAAAGGTGGAGGGATGCTTAAATGGGACGGAATCCCACGGGTTTCCGCGGGAGTCCATGACGCCCGCGGAGCGGGAGGAGTGGGTGTGAAGGAGGCGGTCCTGCGAGATGCGGCGGATGCGGGTGGAGACGTCCATTATGTGGTCGAGGTAAGAAGTGAGGAAGAGAGAGCGGTGCTTCTCGTGGATGCGGAGGACGAAGGCGCGGCGCTCGTCAGGCAGGGGCCGCCAGGAGAAGGCCTGAGGGGAGCGGGCGGTGACTACGTGCTCCCAGACGGCTGGCGCGCCGCGGAAGTAGTCGAGAAGACGGTCGTTGGAAGGGAGGCCGAGGATGAAGCTGGAGGAGTTTAACGGGCGGGAGAGGGAGACGCGGGTGCCGGAGAGCGCGGCGGCGCCGTGGCTGAGGTAGAGCTGAACGGCCGAGTAGAGCTCGTTGGTATTGACTCCGTCGGTCTCGGCGATGTCGTAGTAGCAATAGGAGGAGAAGACGGAGAAGAAGCGGGAGATGAAGCGGCAGAGGTGAAGGCGCAGCTCGGGTGGCACTAAGCTACCAAGGAGAGCTTGCAGGAACGCGACCACTCCCATAGCCGACGCTAACGTCGCCCATAACTGCGTCGTCGTGTTCATCTCTTACTGTCTCTCTATGCTTCCTTTTGCGAATGTTCTTCCCTTCTCACTTCCTGTAAATCAGAGATGGTTGTTGTGTTTTGGCCACTCCCACTCTGGCTATTGAGAGAGAGAGAGAGAGAGGGGCAGCAGGATCGCAAGAATGCAGTGGAAGTGTGGGGCGTATTTGTAAGAAATTGGGACCCCGAACATATAAATGTATAAACAGTATATAAATTTCTTTAATAAACATATAAATATCAAACAAGGGAAAATGTGAGCACGTATAATAACTTCAACTTGTCGATAAAAAGAAAAAAAACTAAATTTAGATACCGCAAGAAACACATTAAGAAATACTAAATTTATATATGTATGCGTGTTTGTTTGTGTATAATATATACATGTATGATTACGTGTCACACAACTAATTGTAAAGTTTAACGTTAACTATTAATATGTTTAAGTTAGATTTTGTAAACTAAAACTATTAATTAGGTCATAAGTTTTTTATCCTCATAAAATCCAATATATTATCCAAAAGAACAATGAGGTTTTGGGACATGAAATTGACATATATGGGATGAATTTTTCGGCAATGTATTATTAACAGTAGCATAATGGAACAGACCAATATCCACAAAAATATAAACATGTGGGATCGCAGTCGAAGCAAAAACCAGCACGGTCCTTTACCAACAAGCCAGAACTTGCATAGAATAATATAAACTACAATGGGTCCCCACTGCCTTTCTTCTCTCTCTTTATATATATATAATGTATATATTATTGCAAATGAATTGAAATTTCTGCTGTTTTTGTTGTTTTCCATTTTCTTTATTCTTCATTATCAGCAAAGCAATTTTTTCTTTTATATGCAAGTTCTAGACTCTATATTGAACTATTGACTTGGCCGTTTAACCTGAATCTTGAAGAAGTTCCTCAAATAGAGAAGTAGCTTGCTTATGAACTCTGTTCTGCAGTTCTCTTCACTTGGGGAGGTTAGTATTTGCTTGTCTTGGTTGTGAGGCAGTAGCGTCCTGCTCTGGCCAAGTGAGGCAGGCACATCACCCAAATCCAACGAAAGCTAAAATTGTATACGACTTTATATATGTACGTATATATGTATATATGTATATTAGGGCTTTCAAGAATATATAGTCCCTAATTGCGATCATCCACCAATTGAGGTGGCGCGGATTCATGGTTTTGATTTCTTCTATGTGAATCTCAACCTTCCAATCACTTCATAGATCATCACTAGAGAATATATACTCCTAGGAATTCTACATATACACGTAAAAGGTGGCCTACTTTGCTATTTAAACAGTATAAAACAAATGGTGAACTTAGAAGAATAAATGTATTTGAGTCATCATTTTACAATATTGAATATCATATTTATTAAACATGAACTATTTTCTCTATATATATAATATACACATACACGGTAACAGTTTCACCTGAATTTCACTCGAATGAACTTAGCCCCACCCCAAAAAGTTTCCCAAGTCCCCTGCTGAGGTGCGGAGGGGGGGCTCTGGTCTAGTACAAGCATAAAGGGATGTCAACAGTGTGGGAATGAGAAACCAAACCCGGTTACTCGATTTGGCAATCAAAAATAGGATTTTCTTAACAACTAGGATTTATTCAGGTTAAGTATTTGCATCCAAATCCAAAAAAAGAAAAGAAATTCGGTTCGAAAATTCCATTGCCTTCATGCACATATAAGATACAAATTTTCAGTAAATTACTTCAGAATGGTTGCTTAAACATTTGGCCGAAATGTAACCATCATATGCACTGAATTCAGTTTTTGCTATGGCCATCCCAACACATCGTAAGAAAGCAGCTCTCAGTTTGCTGAATTACGTCGATGCTCAAGCTAGCCATGTATAAACAGCAAGCTCTTATTTATCGCCAACTGAGATCAAATACATGAATTATTAGAGAACATTGTGTTTATATTGAACCTTGTAGAAATAAGGAATTGATGTAGTCGGATAGGATCGGAAAAGGCTTAGTTGTTGTTGTTGCGTTGTGCTTTTCTTACGTTGCATGAGCATCTAATTAGAAGAATATGATTAACTGATTTAGAAGTAACTTTCAACCTTAAGGAAATACTGACTTGATTTGGGTTAATCAACATTTTTGCCTAAATTTAATTCCGTTCTTATGCACGCATTGATCATTCCTTGCCATGTAAAGCATACTTGATGCCTCTTTGAAATCAATTCAAGTCATTATCGGGTGCCATTTCATTGGATATCCTCACGGCGATGCATACTGAGCACCTGCTCTAAAGCCGGTTTGGATGAATTCTCTCTCTTCTCATATATATATATATATATATATATATATATATATATATATATATATATATACGGCCCCTGGGACAAGCATTCATGTTTTGTTTTGACGGATTTTGTGCAGAAATACAGAAAACAGTCGGGTTCAATCAGACTACACTTGATTGTGCCATCAAAGGGGAGTGCTTCTTTAATTTATTTAATCACTCTTTTAGTGAGAGTAATTGTGGTGTCCTGAACTTATGTAGATCTCGGACTCAAAATTATTATATATTTTCTAAAACTCGATCGGGAAATCCTTCTTGGGTGATGTGCCTAGTCCCGCTCATGATTGCGCTCTGCTGCATCATCAGAACCATGCGGTGCAAGTAAGGCTCAGCTTGCAAGAAACCGCCCCTGCCGTACACACAATCTCAAAAGGGTTTGAAGTTTTTGGGGGTCTCTGCCCTTTCGTTAAAGGCCCTGCAGACCCATATTCATCAACTCGGCACCTTCCCCAAGAAAAATCTGGGGCAGTAGATCTTTTTGAATATTATAATATAAATATATTTTCATGTTTTATTTATTTGATTATTCGATGTTGTTTATATTTGATTGTCAGGGTAAGAGCAAACAACTTTTTTTCCCCAAGAAAATACATCACAGCTTCTGTGGAAAACTCAAGACCCAATAATTCTGTTCTATTTCTATCAGAATTATTGGTGCATCAGTAACTTTGAGGTCCCGGTTTTGGTGGGTAGTAACATCATAGTTCACAAGAATTTTGTGTTTTCCACGCGATGGCCGTCGAACTGGTTACCTTTCGAGCCATCGAGGGTTCGACTTTGCCGACATGATTGCTTTGCAATTCAAATTCGATCACTTGTTTTGGTTTCTATTTCCTGTGACACCAGTGAGTTCCTCCACACAATTCATGAAGAAGAATCGTCATAAGCTTTTAGTATGGAGGAGACCTTTTCTTGCAATCAATGATGAAACTGAAAGCTTTCACAAGACCATGATAAACAATTAACTCAAGGTCGGAACCACTATCGACTGCGATTTACAGAGCACCATGACTGCATGGACCTTAGTGAGAATTTGAAATCTTACAGCTTTCAAATTCGTCCGTTCTTCATTGATGGATGTCCGGCCGGTGGGTTCCAAATACTAGAAGCTATACAATAGAAAGAATTCCAAGAAAAAATATCTGTACTATCGACTTAATTATTTCTACTTAATACATGAGATCATGATATGTGCTTGTTTCATTTCATGTTTGTGTCTCCTGTCATTTCATATTCATGTTTAGAAACAAGTCGACACGAAGAAGTCCCACTTGTTTTTCACATTCGGTTCAGTAATCTCATTACATTGGCAGGCATTCCGTGTTTTGGGTTTTACTTTATGTTCATCCCAGGCACGTCAACTTAAACACAACCTCAACTTTCACTTTGTGAGTATGTGCTAGCACACATTACTAGCAAAGGGAGATTTGGGGATGGTTAGTAAACTAATAAAGTTTGTATACTAACGGAAAACAACCATTTCGTGTTAATTACATTATCAATTCTGTTGTATTATCAATACATTATCAAATTTATGGCATAATCAAGGGGCCAAAACTATTTCACAACAAATCCACTTAAAAAAGAAAAACAAAACAATTTACGTGGTTATCTAAGCAGAATTTTGAAGTTTAAGGTGTGTAATTTAAGTCTTCTATTTGAGGTTGCAATATAAAACAACTAATGCTGAAGAATTTAAGATAATGTATAGTAGTTTTTGAGTTGAACTGCTTGTCATGAAATAGTTAGACCTACGAGAGCGTTCACTCAACGCCAGAGTTCATGTGAGGGTGCTGTTGCTGTTGGTGGAGAGTTCAACTATGAGAGGGTGCTCACGTGAGTGTGTGTTAGGCTTCGACCTACTCGTGTAACAGAAAAAATTCATGTGTCGAAATATCAGCATTTATGTTCAAAAACTCATATTAGAACAAGGTTGTACAGTTTGGTTCAACTCATATACTGTCAAACACCAGCGCACACCAATCAAAACAAAGCCTACTCGTACTCCAAGCAGGCTAATAGTTGTTTGAAATATGAACTAAAAATGGTGTGATATTCAAAGAAATTTTTTTGAAAGAAATTGTAAAAGAGAACTATCTTTTGGTTGAGGTGATGAAACAATCGTGTTTATTGATACAAGTTCAACACGTTTAAAAATAAAGGGTTTTAATCCCAGTTTGGTGATGGTTCTTCCACTTATGGACCGGAACAAGATTGCAATAGGATTGAATCCAACTTTGCAAGATGTTTTGAAACTATTTTATTCCTTTTCATTTTTTATTTTCGGTTTTTGGTTCAAGCAGTCATCTTAAACGAAATGTAGACACAACCCGGTTCGATTATGGTTCAGGTAAATGTGAACTGGCAGTGGCCAACAACTAAAACCAGTGGGTTTGAATCTCCAGTTCTGTGTAAAACTTACAGGTTCTGGTATACAGGGACCAGCCATGTCTATGTGTATGATATCTTGGCGGAAACCACCTGATCAATTTGGAGCGCACATTCTTGCATCTGCTTCTTGTACGAGACTCTTCTCATAAATATAACAAAATGCTTTTCCTAAGATACACACATGACACACACACACACACACACACATATATATATATATATATATATATATATATATATATATATATATATATATATATATATATATATATAACTAAAATACAAATTGTTGCTAGATTTTACAGGATGTCATGAAGTGACAAGAATAGATGAGCCCAACGATCAACTTGACCCCTTTCAACAATACTATAAAAGATCCTACTTGTGTTATAATGATATACAAATAATATTTGAGAATTATTAAAGAAGGCATCTTTCCCCCCTCTTTTTCATCATTGTCTCTTTTTCTCACTTATCAAGAACGAGAAAAAATAAAAAGAATTCTCTCTCTCGTTTGCATGCCTTAATCCAAGCAATTCATTCCTGCTAAGTACACTCTTCCCAATTGCTGACACAAAAATTGGAAAGTTTGGAACCCTAAGCCACCATTAATTTCAGGTAAGAATCTCTCTCTCTTCAAGGGGTTTTAAACTAAAGTGTTTGTTTAAGGTGATAGGGAGCCCATTTGAGAGTAGATGGTCATTGATAAGGGGAACCTGTTCCATTTTTTCCGCAGAAGTATCCAACTAGAGCTTTGCATCAGCTTATTTTATTTCAACACCATTAGTCTTCTATGGTTTTGTACAAAATCAAAAGCTTGCGAGCTAGGGATGCAATTTGACCCGACCCACACGGGTACTGGCCCAACCCACCCCGCAGAGGAGCAGGGAGGGGCATGGCGGGGTTTAAGGTGAACATGCCTCGGTGTATATATATATATATATATATATACATTATTCGTGCTCGAGTGTGTTGTATGTATGAAATTATTGAAAATACTCATTTTCTTATAATACTAAAGTATTTCAAAAATTGCATTATTATGGGCTATTTTAAGAAATAATGATTTGTTGAGCTTAGCCGAAAGGAATTATTGATTTAGTAGAATTCGTATGATCACAAGGTCGGACAGTGAATAAAACACCAAGGAAGTATTTCTACTGTCTTTAAAATTGCAGCGACTTAACAAGCAAACAGGGAACAGGTAAAAGCATGCCATTCATACATGTGTTCATCGAGCAAACTCGCTAGTCGGGCCATGAACTCTATTCGAATTCTTAAATCTGTTCTCTGACTCGATTCACCAAACTCCCATGTGAGGTCATCACTGGACAATGCCATTAAACAGGGAACAGTCTCTGATGTATATATTTTAGCCCATAGGTGTCTCTTTTCCCCTTGATAACAGTACGAAGAAGGTGAGGAATAAAATGACTGTGTGTGCGTGCGCGCGCGCTGTTGGTGCGATCTTTTGTCCTTGATAAATGGACAAATAAGGCGATGAATAGAATGAGTAAATTCTGCGGCCCAACCCGAGCTATGAATCTGGGTTTGCTGTCAAGGATGTTTTATTTGCTCAGTTGCCTCCTCACACTGTGAAGCAGCAAAGCAACTGATGCGGTCGCTACTTACTTACTCTTTGCACTATTTTATTATGGCATTGAAGTTTGAGGAATATTCATGTGTGAAGCTGGGTAAAAAAGAAGCTTTGTCTCGTGTTATGTTTGCATGCATGAATAAACAAATGAATGAAACGCTCCCCTTGTCAAAATAACCTTGCATAGGGCCGGCAAATGAGCCAAATGGGTCGAGCTGAAGCTGTTCGGATTCGCCATTTTTTCTCAGAAGCTCAATGCTCGATCTCTGCGCCCTGCCTGGGAGTGCTCCGAGTGAGCCATAGCCAATTGGAATTTATCCTGTAACCTGTCTGCTGGAGGAACAAGTGTAGATCTTTCTAAAGCGATTGATGCCACCAAGTGGTACCCATTCCTTTCTCTATTGCTGCAATCACTATTTCTCACTACTAGAGAACAGACCTATTCTCACCGTTGGAAACAGTTCCGATTAAATTAACTTTTCAACAGCCTTAATAGAATTGTACAATAGTTGGAAATGCCTTGGTTACTAATTCCAATGATTTTCGTCTGGTTTAACAGCCGGAGTATGTGTTGTTTGTGCCAAAATAATTTTCCTCCTCTCTTTCTCTCTCTCTTTCTATATATATATCTGTGGAATCGATCCAGCTGACTGATTATCTTTCTCGCCGTTGTTTCTATCGGTAGATATACCCTACGATCATTAGGTATACCCATTTACTTTGACTGAGTGTATATTCTATCACCATAACAAAGATAAAAATGACTTGTTCTTGATCATATTTCATCGACGGATCCTTCCTAATCCGCACTCAATTGAGCCTGTCGCGACTATGAGCAGGTACAAACTCTCAACAAACCAAGTGAAATACTAGCTAGCTTACTCTTTTGTTGATATAACCCTAATGGGGATGTATAAGTTTCTCATTTCATGAACTAGATAAGATTTATTAAAATCAAGATCTTATTCGAATTGATTTCAAGCTATATTTTTTATGATTTATTTCCATTCGATCAATGATCTTATGCCGCTATGTGCATGTCATTTGAGAGTTTGCTCGGAAATGAGGTTCCATTAAAGTGCTTGCTTGTTTAACTTAATTGGCTTATTCTCTTCATGAGAATGATCTCCCAAAGCTCTGGATTGCAAAGTAGGATGCACAAAAACTGGCGTCTCTTTGCTGGAGCAGTGAACTGGTCGAGGAATCCAATTTGCGAGAAGTGAACATTGTTCTCGGCCCGACTCCATCTGAGTGGAGCTCGGACCAGACATGTGTGGGCCTGCTGGTGACCAAGGCAAAGATCAGGACCTGTATGGGCCTTTACATGAAGTCTTCGTCATTGAGCATGCTTGAACAGGTCCAGGCAGAACCATTGCTATCAATGCCCCAGTCTTCGTGTCACAGGACCTGTTTTTCCAAATGAGGACCCAAAATGCAATCAATCACTCGAAGATAAAGAAAGAGGAGAAACAGGTTATGTTCGGGTTAACATGTTTTTATAACAAACACAAAATATAACGGGACACAAGAACATCCTTAAGCTCAAAACATAGCAGATGATATGAGAACAACAGGAAGAGTGCATGCTCATATTCACCCATTAAAGAAACTTTAAAAGAAAGGTTAGCTTTTTATTTCACCAAAAGTATCACACAATTCTGAAAATTTTTATCTTCCTATTGAAATTTCAAAAGGAAACTGAAAGTTTATGAAACCCGTCCGACCCAAACCTGAAGTCAGCCCCATCTGGAACAAATTTCTGGATCCGCCACTCGTTCTGGATATCAAAAAGCTAAAAATTTGAAAATATATTGAAGAACAGAGTTTTATAAGGGAAGTCAATGATTAAAGCCAGAAAGGTTCTTTAGGGTTCTTACCTTGCTCGAAAGTGGTGTCACCAAAAGCAATATGGATCGGATCCACTGTGGATACAAGCCACTAGAACGTTATATAAAAGCCGGTCAGTAAGATAAGTATGTGAGCTTCCAGTTCGGGGCCCAACGAGAAATTATTTAGCTGAAAATTAATAGGTTGCGGACTTAGGGGCCTAGTCATCTATATGGTGGTTCTCTGCCGTTACATGCTCACACACGTGAAGCATGAGCGGACACGTTTGAATATCATATTAGCAAAATCAATATGTTTTGCATAAAAACACAGTTTTACATGAAACCAAACATGGAAGGAAGAACTTCATTTTGTGAACAATTCTTTTTCATTTTTGGGTTACAATGGGAGGCCAAAGCCTAACTGGCTCTCACATACTCCCTTGGGAATGGAACTCAACTTCTGTGAGTCGACGCCCTACAGTGACAAATGCTGATCCTAGCACTTTCATTCGAGCAGTACGTATATGTATAGACATGTCCGGTTCTGAACCAGTTCAACAGTTTGAACCAAAACCAAACCGGGCAAAAAAGCTGGCGGAGAACCAGAGCTGGCCACCCGAACCCAGAACCATATAAATCAATCCCCAGGCATGTTGGTTTGGTCAGTTCCTCCTCTCGAACCAGAAACAGAACTGATGTTCCAGATTAAATTTATGTGGTTGCTTTTGTTATGCTTTTCTGTTTTGGGTTTTTTTAGTGCAAATGAGAACTATAACCAGAACTGATGGTTATGGTTCATTATTGGAGGCAAACTAGTGTTGGTGGTTTCAAACGGGTTCCAGGAAATGCCAGAAAAGATGTTCATACACACACACACACACATATGTGTGTGTGTGGGTGTGGAGAGAGAGAGAGAGAGAGAGAGAGAGAGAGAGAGAGAGAGAGAGAGAGAGAGAGAGAGAGAGAGAGCGAGAGAGAGAGAGAGAGGCAAAATCTGCCATTGCCATCCAGTCGTTCACCCGGCTGTCTCACATTTCTCTATTTCAAAGCTGTCATTGAGCTGGGTTGCACCTGATATTTGATTTGAATCATATTGGAAATGCGATTTGGAAAAGTGCCTATTGCTCCTCATTTTTTCCGTGGTAAAAAAAAATGAAGCTTGAAGAGATTAAAAAAGGCAAATGCTAGGAAAACAACTAGACCAACGGGTCGAGACCATCCGATTGTTTAGGCTGAGAGTATCACGAAATGCCTCAACTTTGTTCCTCTTTGCTTATAATTTTGTAATTAAGCCAGACAAGCTGCTAAGCCAAGAAAATAAACTTTGTATATAATGTCAATTAATAGAGTTTCGTATGACCTGTTGACACATGGTTTTGACTCTAAGTTGTGCAACCCAGCATGGATCATCTTGGCAAGTCTTTAAAAGTAACATTTTGCTATGTGGTTTTGGATCTGAATCCGTACTTAACTACAAAATTTTGTTCAGGAAGGTTACATGTGGAACTAAATGAGGTTTCTTTCCATATCCATACGATTCAAACCGGGTCCAGCAATTTACATCTGTCATTTAAAATGAAAGTCTTAATCTTCTTGTCGTTTTCAATTCGGTTCAAATCCATGTTTGAATTGCTTTTGGGTGGTCCCTTCTATAGCTACTTAAAGTTTAAAAGTACTTTTGGATGTTTATAAGAAAGGTTCCAAAAGTGCAAGGGCTGGTGCTGAGCCCTATCCAGTTGTATTTGAAAATTATATACCAAAGCTATGACGGTCCGTGAACAAAATAGCTAGTACTCTTATCTGCTATTCCATCCCGCGTTTCTTTACGTAATCTCTCTCTCTCTCTCTCTCTCTCTCTCTCTCTCTCTCTCTCTCTCTCTCTCTCTCTATATATATATATATATATATATATATATATATATAAAAGAAAATTGAATCCCCATCATTTCTGACATGCCCATCCACGTTCACCCATTTCTTTCAATAGCATGAATGTAATTTAAAGGTTAAAAAATGAAAGACAATATTATTAACAATCATACCTCAAAAAGCAATAGTTGAAAGTAAGCAATGTCAATAATGTGCAGAATCTAATTATATATATGTATATACACAAGATGACATGAAAGCAACAGTATATAAAACTGATATATATACACAAGATGACATGAAAGCAAAAGTATATAAAACTGAAAAATACCTGTTTTATATATATATTTATATATGTGTGTGTGTGTGGCGGATTTAGAAAACAGTGGTAGAGGGGTGAAGTATGTATTTTAGGGTGTTAAGAGGCGAAGCATGTATTCAACCTGTAAAATGTATCTTTTACTCTTGAAATCATGAAATTTCAAGAGGGGCAACCGTCCCCAGCCTTCTAGGTAGATCTGTCACTGTGTGTAAAAACTTGTTTTATAGATATATTTATATATTTTTTAAAAAGTTATAAAGATATTTTTAAAAACATAAAATATACTTTTACAAAATAAATCAAGCTTGCAAGAATATATATATATATATATATGTATATATGTATATATATATATATATGTATATATATATGTATATATATATATATATGTATATATATATATATATAGGGTGGCGGGGGGGGGTTAGAGAGAGAGCGGGCATATTCTAGGCTAAACTCAAAAGAATCATTCCAGCAAGGGTATATATATAGGGTGGCGGGGGGGGGTTAGAGAGAGAGCGGGCATATTCTAGGCTAAACTCAAAAGAATCATTCCAGCAAGGGTGGGGTGTTCAAGGGACCCACGATATAACAACTTGTTCGCATGATATCGGGGATCAAACAATTAGATTTGCCTGCTCGAAATGAAATCAAGCTTCTCTTCATCTGTTCGTGAGCCCCACTCCTTTTTTTACATTATGATTGGACAACGTGCGGTAACAAAGAACATAAAACATAAAGAAAAACAGAAGCGCCGGTCAAGAATGAAGCCAAAATGTGCAAGAAAGCAGAACTGCTCATTCATTGAAGACTTAACAATTACAATAAGAGAAAACAATAGAATGAAATCTTGAATCACGCAACAATGAAAAATCTAAACAAAACACAATAAAAAAACTGGAAAAATGTACAGGCAAACTAAAAATCATGCCTTGCTTATTTAGAAAAAACTACCCCTAATTCATCTCCAATCAAATGGATGCAATTGGCAGATGAGCTCAATTCTCAAACCTTTCCTCCTAATTTGAATTCATATTCTATGCAAAAACGCATCAAATAGACTAGTTTCACGTTTCTTTACATCCTTTATATCAAAGAATCAAACGGTCCAAGTACATCTTGAAAAAGCAGCAGTATCGGGCACCATCATCATCCAGAACTGTACTTTTTCGGCGATCATCCGGACGATGTTCTCTCGAGATCCTGGTTGTTGACGTAGTGGAGCTCAAGAGAGACCTCCCGTTCTATCCGAAGTTGATTGTAGAAGTTCCTGATAAAGTCCTCTGCCTTCGCGTCGATGTCGGGATCGGAGGATGCTCCACTGATCGTCCTCGGCAACGGCGAGCTGGTGAATACGGCGACGTCGTCGACGGTGACTTCGATGAGCCCGATGGGCGCATCAGGGAAGCTCAATTTCCTTCTGCTCAGCGTCCGGAGCACTGCTTTGGAGAGACGGTATCTGTTGATGTTGACACTAAGAAGGAACCTCACCTTCTGAATCGCCTGCCTCAGGCGTTTCAGAGCCAGCCAATTGCCCCAAGCCATATCGCTCTTCACCAAACTATACAAAATATACTATCAAAATCAAGATCCCCAACTATGAATTCAATAAAGAAATCGGATAAATCGATTGGTTTTCTTGAGATGGAAGATTGATTTTTCTTAGGGAAAAGGAATCTAGAAGGCAAGAAACGAGGCTGGTGTGATGGGTTGTACGCAAATTAATGAATGGGGAATCCTGGATTGGCTCACTGACTGGGTGGGTCTCTTCAGCATTTATGAGAGAGGGAGAGGGAGAGAGTCATCGACGGCGCAAAGCGAAATTGTGGAAGAAAAGTTCCACGGAATTGAGACGCGGCTTTGTTAAGGATGAAATGACCAAACAAGCCCTTCAGATCATGACAAGAGGAAGGGTTTAATGTGCACGGTAGCGGCACACAGCTACCCCCTCCCCTTTTCGTCCCCAGGCTTTGTATGAAATGACCCAGCTTCTCTACTTATCGCGAACGAGCAAGAATGAATAGTCCTCTATTAGTTTGCGAAGGGAGAGATCATTAAAAATAAGTTTTACGGGATTGTCATCACCTGCCGTTGCCTAAGATGTCCATCCTCGGTGGAAGATCTATATTTGGCCGAGGCAAGGCGTTCGCTTCATTTGAAATTTGAAAAATCAACTTAAAGTCCATATCTCATGGTGAAATTCATGTGCCGTGATACATAGATTGCCTTATCCAAAAGATGCTATTCGCCCCACCCCAAAAAAGTTTCGAGATCCACCACTGCCTGTCCCAATTCATTGGTGGCTCGAGAGAGCAACTTGGATTAGCGTGGCACATGATCAGTTTTCCTCGTGATTTCGACTTCAAAGATGAGCCCTGTTAGTATCAACCTTATTTTTTTTTAATTGTTAAGATAAGGACTTCAAATCGACGGTTGAGATAAGCACTCCCATGGTGATCTCATCAAACAAAGGCCCGCCTCTTGCTAACTGGTTGTGAAAGTCATGCTAATTTGGCTTCGATTTGACTTAGTAAGCGAAGGAAGCAAGCCACCGATGCACGAGTATAATCGTCAATTCTTTTGGTTTGTGAATGAAGAAAACGCTTCTTCAAACGACGGCATCAGTCATCAGCAGAGGGGCGATCAAGTAATTTGATATCGAGATGGAAACGTAGGGGAAGTGAGCACCGTGTGAGACGACCATGACAAAGTCTCATCGAAATTTCGAAGGATACGCTCTCTCCCCCTTCTCTCGCTGCCAAACTTGCCTGGATCGCCTACTTTTCTTGTAAAGCATAACTAAACTACGTTAAAATACAATATCCACACACACACACACACACACACACACACACACACATATATATATATATATATATATATATGTATATATATATATATATGTATATATATATATATATGTATATATATATATATATATATATGTATATGTTTTGTATGTGTGCGTGTTTTTTTGTAAAGCATAACTAAACTACGTTAAAATACAATATCCACACACACATATTTATGTGTTTTGTATGTGTGCGTGTTTTTTTGTAAAGCATAACTAAACTACGTTAAAATACAATATCCACACACACATATTTATGTGTATGTTGGGTATGTGTTTTTTTGTAAAGCATAACTAAACTACGTTAAAATACAATATCCACACACACATATTTATGTGTATGTTGGGTATGTGTTTTTTTGTAAAGCATAACTAAACTACGTTAAAATACAATATCCCCACACACATTTATGTGTGTATGTTGTTGTGTATATGTATGTGTGAGAGAGATAGAGAGAGAGCTTGCAGTCCGCTCTCTAGAAAGTAGATTACATTGATTTTTCAGAAATTAAGAAGAAAATAAGTTGCTAACAAAATTCAGTATGGCACTTGTTGCCCGAGCATTGCTTGTGAAGGCATCCAAAATTGCCGTACTTTCCAAGGAACCGTATGCATCACATGGATACTCTAACTCTGACTGGTGTCGTGTCGTGTCGACTTGCTTGCTGCTCTTAAAGAGTAAAAGATGTACAAATTCATCCATTCTCTAGATGGCAATGGCACGGTGTGGGGCGAGTTTTCACCCACCCACATTGGAAACCTTCTCTTAGACCTTGCCCCACCTCACGTGCCTTTGGGGATCAGAGCTTGCACTGGCCTTCAACCCACTTTGATATAACCCAATCCTCACTGTCCCACTTCAACCTATTGAAAAAAGAACAGTTAATATCATATATTTTAAATAAACATAAAATTTACTCTAATGTATTTCCTATTTTGAGTATATTCACACACCTAAGTACACACCCATATACGTATATAACACGGCTCGGTGGGTTTAGCTTAAACCCTACGTAGTCTTGTCCCGCCCTGCTTGAGTGTCTTCGGTGCCTTGCTCCTTTCCATTGAGAAGGTCAAGAAAGGGTTGGGTAGAGAGTGTCATCTCTAAGCCATTCCATTGTAAGTTTGACGTATTCTTCTGCCCATAACTTACTTGAAAATGTTTTTAAACATTGGCTTCAAGGGACAATTGTCGTCTATTCAACCTACGTCTCTTATGTTTGTAGGAAGCATGCTTGGTTGACATGCATAACCCAACCTAATTCAATTGATATGCTATATATATATATATATATATATATATATATATATATATATATATATAGAGAGAGAGAGAGAGAGAGAGAGAGAGACTTAAATGTATAATGTTGTTTAGTGCATGATCTTGCACAAACATCATTTATATAATTCAATTTTTGAAATCGATGGTGAATATTTGAATCAAATGTATTGTTGTATTTTTATACTTGCATTTAATGCACAATAATACATTAAATACAAAAATGATTTAAGTGAACGATATCAATCTCAAAGATCAAACAGTTGAGATGTTTGTGAAAGATTATGCATCAAACTATTATGTAGCTAAAACTCTCTCTCTCTCGCTCTCTCTCTCTCTCTCTCTCTATATATATATATATATATATATATATGCATATACTTACTTGTGTATGTGTGAGGGAGAGAGTAAAAGAGATTTGAATGTTATGATCAGTTCAACCCAACCAAATGACATGTCAAACTAAGAGCAAACGTCAAGAGAAGGGAGTGTGTATATCCGGTGCGTATGAACTCAAAGATATCTCAAGCTGAAGATTTGAAATTCGATCCAGAGAAGCCCGAGCTGTTGGTACCGAACCTTAGGACCACCACACTACGATGCAGTGGCGGGCCTAGAGGGTGGGGTGAACCATGTATTATATTTTAGCCCATGGATCCAACTCTGGACTATAGGCTTCAAGTTAATTTCCGAAATTCCAGACTGTGCATGCCCCACCTCGGTTCAAGGTAGATCCGTCACTGCTACGATGGTCCGTCATTGGTTCTTATCATATAAACCAATTCCTCCCGTGCATTGGCAACACATACTCCAGTTTTAAACCCAAGAACATGGTACGTCACACTCTCGAAGACTGCAGGAGAAGAGAAAATCCATCGTTGCTTCTCACCCACAAGTAGGGGTGGCAAATCGGGTCATCTGATATTGGCTCCGTACCAGGTCAAAATCAGGTAGACCATGACACGACCTGCTTTCTTATTTGTACCCATTTTCAAGATCAAAACATGATTGGGTTCTGTTTGGGTCAGGTCTGGCTTTACTAGACTGACATGCGTGTGTGTGTACACACACTCTGGTTCCGGACCCCGAACTCCCATTTCCAGGTCGAGTTTTGGTTGCATTTTTGGGTGGGGTGAAAAGTTGCTACCTTAATCAGGCATAGGACAAATAGAAACTTGTCTTCCAAGTTTCAGTGTCATTGTAACTTGTCTTCCAAGTTGATACTAAAACGTTTAGAATACAAGAAGCTGATTGAACAAAAGGATTAACCTGCCGAAGGCAAGTCTACCATGGTGATGATCAGAAGCAATCTTTCTTCTTAAGTTCGCTGCAAAGAGTGTTTGCTCTAGGCACTTCACATGGTCCGATCAAAACTGAATCTGATTTTAACTGGATTTCGCTTGCAAGGTTCGGGTTAATTTGGGTGACAAAATTTCGATGAGCTGCTCTTATAAGCCGATAACCATCATATTAAAAAGCAAGTGAGGACACAGCATCAACCCGAAGTTTTGCGTCACCTTTAAAGTTGCTTGTCCGAATCAACCTTCTCTTCTTCTCTTTCAAGGAAAAAGAACGTTAGAATGATGAGTTCTCTCGCTGTCTCTCTCTCTCTAACACTATCCTGAAAGATTCTGATACTGCGCTTGAGCTTGTGCCTTTAAGCGAGGAAAAGCAAAGAGGAATTAAATTAAATGAAGGTGTAGATTATATAGTAGGTTAGGTTACTTCAAATGCTAGTGGTGAGCTTAGAATCTTGATGATTGGTTGATGCGTATGGATTCAGTAATGAACTTGCACACTAGATCAGTAAAAAGCAGTGGTTTTGTGTGTGTGTGTGAAGAGAGACTCTTTTAGGAAATGACTTGGATTTAAATGTATTAAATGACAATTGAACAGCACTAGAACATCTTTTGGGCCCTTTTACACCTGTTTTAGTGAAAGGAAAGACTGGGAATGAAAGATCACTACAGATTACGCAATTTAAACTTAAGTTGCTCTACCATGATAGTGGACAGAACAACGTCTATCCGCACTCTGTAAAGTAATAAGACAAATCATGAAATTTAATGTGCAAAAGAAATCTTAAATTAACTAGTTGATTATCAACTTAACCAAAAGTTTTGCTTTTTCAAAAGCAAAGAGTATAACCACCCACGCACACGCACATCTTTTCTGTCAGCTCTGGACTGTTCTACATACACATGGGCACGCATTGATGGCTAGACCTATCAGGTTCCGTCAGAACCTGAGACTGAAAGCAAACCAGCCCCCTCCGAGTTCGGTTATGAAATGGGTGCCAGTTCTGCTTCAAACCTGGTCGGGCTGGTTTGGCTTCAGTTTCATTTGATAAAGGAGGTGCAACATTGAAATATGAATAAAAACATCCTTGTCACCGGTGGTTCCAGTTCCAGAAGAGAACAGAAAGAGATGGTTGGAAAGAGATGGAGTTAAAAGGTGGGTTTTTTCTACAGATTCAGCTCTACCCAATTCTAGACACACACAGAGAGAGAGAGAGAGAGAGAGAGAGAGAGAGAGAGAGAGAGAGAGAGAGAGAGAGAGAGAGAGAGAGAGACTGTCCTGCTAATTCCGGAAGCAGGTCTAGGATTGCAATATTCTGCTAAAGATTTGAGAGGCATATTTTCTTGTCTTTTTTTTCTTTTTCTTTGTTATCACGAAAGCTCGAAGCCTTAAACACACAAACGCATGCAACCCTGAATCGAGTTTGCCACCCACCAGTGGGCATCTAAAAGCCCTACTGGTGAGCTAACGCTCTTAGAGGCTTAGTTTTAGCCACCAATAATTTTAGCTTTCGAATACCAAATTGCAATCGTTAAGTTCAATCACAACTTATGGGCACTACTGTAAGCTTTTCACTTTGAAAATAAAATTGCTGAAATTTAACGCAAAAGCCAAGAAACCTGATAGTGATTTTCCAGGAGTCAGGTTGTGATTGGCCGAATTGTGGATTTTAAGTGTCAAATCATGCCATGTCGGGCGGCATTGGCGGTTGGTGAGACAAATACCAAAGTTTGAATCACCAAATCTATTAATACTTCGGCCCATATTGTTCATGGGCTGTTATCCTCTTCCTTTCTTGCATTAACTTTATTCTGACCACGTTGCTCGTTCATTTATATATATCCTCTTATTTTCATAGATCATGGTTTTCCTTTCTTGCATCACGAATACGGGTTCTAGAGGGGAACTATGAAACACCCTAAAATATTGTTTATAATTGTGCCTGACCTTCTGTCCTCTTATAAACGTGGGCATACAAACCAATGCGGATCAGGGTTTGCTAGCAAAATAATGGATCCATCAGTTACTCGGATCGGATCTGCTACATTTGGTTGACATATGTTGTTTGCCGTGGTGGACCCAATAGGATCCATATTTGATTAACTGGATATGGTAGCCAAAATGTATGTGACTGGTAGATGGTTGCAAATATTGTTCAAGATATCCATTGATATGATGCATCTAGTTAGCATCCGATCCCATCACATATGTAGTTATTTGTATATGGTTTTTTATTTGTCATTGTGCATTCTAATACAGGTAGGATACCAGGTTCAGGATTTCTATATCCAACCCAAATCCAACAATTCACAACCGTGACATTTTTGTCTTTGAGGCTAACAAACCAGAATCTATCATCACAAATCTTTATTGGCTTTTCCATGTATAGAAATCCAAGAGCACCCAGAAACAAACTGGGCATAAATAGAACTCAAGAGTGAAACCCACATTTAAGTCAATTAAGAGTTTCTCAACATCTCTTAGAATCAATTTTTGGGGACTAACAATCCAAATTTAATATATTAGTTAATTACATTTAGTGGTCTTAACAATTACCGAAATAGTAATTAAAGGCATAGATGCTAAGCCTGCATCAACATTTTACAAGGTGATTACTCATTTCCTAGGATAGTCTTTATAGCAAGTTCATAGATGATTGACAACATTTTACAAGGGGTTGCTTATTTTCTAGGAGTATTTGTAACAAGTTAATGAGCCTTGAACCTAGCTCAGGGGGTTGTTCTAAGTATAAATAGTTTCAAGACTAAGCAATTCTTATTATGTTGTTTTTCAGCATTGCTACAAATCTCTTTCTTACTCTTAACCAGTAGTGAGTGAGTTGGTCTTTATCACCTTGGTGAGCCATATCCATCGTGTGGCAGACGGGTGAGAGTTGGTGAGTCATATACAACTCATGAGTGAGTGTGTGTTGTGCGTGAGCCCACTCAAAACATGTTATGCTAGTTTCATGTGTGAGCATGTGATGCATTGGTGAGCCTAAATTCAATGTGTTCTTATTGGAGCATCAGTTCTAGCGAGTGCCTTTTTTTTAGCCCCACAAACATGTCAGTCAGTACTAGCTACTTCTCTTTATGGTTGCAAAGATTAAGTGGAAAAATTGTTGCTACGATTTTCGCTTAACTAGAATCCTCTCGACTCAAAATTTATATTACATGTCAATCGGCAACATGCGTATAAGGTACATCATATATTTTGATATGATCATTCATCACAAATCTTTATTGGCTTTTCCATGTCAATATGGTAACAGATGTATAAGGTACATCATATATTATCATGTACATTTCCTTTCCGGTTACACTGTGAAGGCTGAAATCAGGTATGCACGCCTTGGGTGTTGAATTCACAACCTTCATCTTGTAAGCCGAGTGCCCTGCGGGGTTTAGCTAATGCTCTGAGTGCATGATATACATAGTATTAGTTATAATGCATCTGAATTCGTATTTAGACTGAAAGGTATTATGTTCAATTTTATGTATACAATGGGTCTGTGATAATTGGGTTTTGAGGCCAATTTAAGATTCAAAACCCATACTGAAGTCCTGCCGACTAACGGGACTTCGGGCTCTTATCCACCACTAATCTTGACTATATATGATATCCACACATAGTCCGTATGGAGAAGTTTAACATAATTTTTTGATCGACTCATTTGTGGTATATCACTTCCTTATCAATTTGGCAAACAACCCTTTCAATTTTATTAAGCGATTTTCCTTCCAAGGGAGACCTTAATCCACCACCACCTGAACCAGGTCTCGTATCACCCAAACATATAACTATGTTAATGAACTGGATATATCCAAATATCCGACATCAAATATCATTACTTACATCAGAACGTATCTAGATATTAATGAAATTCAAGGTGCCGATGTCTGTCTCCTAGATCTGAAATTGAGATCGATCATGAAGTATTTTTATGGTTTTTTGGTTCGGTCTTCATATTTGTATCCAAATCTTACTCTAAATCCAATCACCACAACTGATGTGTTTACATCCATAGATGGGTGAATATGCACAATATATGGTAAAATATGCTCTACATGATGGTTTCCTTTTTAAAGGCACTGATTTAGTTTCATTACAAAAAGAAAAATGAGAAGATCCGGTTCGACTTCAAAATGGGTCGGATCCAATCAATGTCTTGATAACCCTACGGTAGTGGATCAGTTTTCGCCACCTTCAAAGATATCAACCACCCCATACGCTATACTTTATGGTGGCCCTTGACCAAGTACTAGGTATCTTCGGTGGTGTTTGGTGAACTTTCCCTAATTTATGCAACAGGTCCACTATGTGGCACGAGGACAAATATCAACAGTAAATACAAGTATACCTACGTCTATGCATACATATATATTCACCTATTGGGTGTAGGTCTGCTCAACAATGTGAGTTCTCTCATGTTATATATCAAGAAAGTTATAACATATTTATAATGAATTCGAAAGGTTTAAAATTTAAAATGTTTTAAAGATTTTCAAAAAAATATGAACTACAATGTTATTACATTCATGTTCGGCAAAGGCATGAGAGAGACTGGTTTGTGTGAATTCTCAAGCTCGTTCAATTCTAACAATTAATTGAGATTTGAATCTCAAAAAGTAATTTTACCATTGTATTGTTTTTAGTCGCATTTAATGTAGAATGGTATTTAATCATATATTAGATTGAGTATATACCACTCTCTTTTTCACACACATGTATATATTGAGATGAGAGAGAACTTGGTAAATGTACATACTATTAAACGTGTTAAAAATCTCAACCACTTGAACGCAAGATCTATGGATAAGATTTAATTTCTCAAAAGTAAAAAAGGTACATACTATAAATGCACTTGAATGCCTGTTATCTTTTTGACTGAAGATCTCATGATAGGATAGTTGAGGGGGCTTTCGTCTTCCAAGGGAAGCACAGAGTTCACATCAACTATGCTCTCTTTCTCTCTCTATATATAAAGATGATTAAGTGGACAAAACCAGCATCTTTTAATCGGGTACAGAGTATGCCGTACCGCACAGAAACGGTAATCCAAATCCACATAGAAACCGAAACGTTGAAATCCAGTTTCTCAGAATTGGATTCAGATCTTACTTTCTGGGATGATATTGATCACTCGGATGGGCTTCAGGAAGAGTTCTGTTTTTGGAAGCTGATTTAAAATCTAGATATTATAACATATCTGGATTCGGATGCCAAAATCTTGTTGAATTCCTAGAGAGATAGAATTCCAGCCCGATTTGTTCCAGCAGGAGGGGACTATTGAATGGGAACCACAATATCCGTTTTCTGGATTATAACAAATCCGATTCACCGGGTTGGTAACGGGATGAGATCTGACGTTAACCCACGAAAAGTGGAGAGTTTGTTGACCCCAAAAAACTCAGCACCCCTTCATCCGAGTGCTCTTCCTTCTCCCTTCGTTCTCCTCCGTTGACACCAAAAATTTCATAACCAGAAACGAAGGTGAAGAAATCCTTCTCAGGAGACTCGACGTTTGACGGCGATCGTCGACGACGCAAAATCTTATTACTCAGAAACCACCAATCTAGTACAGAAACGAAGGTGAAGAAATCCAGAAAAGAAATGGAGTTTGCAGACTAAGGAGTTCATCTTCCGGTCGAAGCTCCCTGACATCGAGATTCCGAAGCACCTCCCTCTTCATACTTACTGCTTTGAGAAGCTCGACGAGGTGCGAGACAGGCCCTGCATCATCGACGGACCCACCTATTCATAAGATCGATCCCTCTTTGCGGACCTTGCCGGAGTTCCCTTTGTTCGGACAGTGGAGGGCTTCTAACAAGAACCGAACGGAGAGGGTGAGGTCATTTTTCGGTTTCCGACGATTGGGTTTTCAAGCCTTGTTATGTTTTCTCCAGATATGAGTTTTTAGTGTGCTTCAACTTCATCGGATTCTTAGATTTGGCTTTCCGTTATGGATCCGTTATCCTTACAATTTTATTAATCGTTCCACAAAAAACGGTAGATGACCGGTCTATGACCAATCTCGGATTTATATATTCCATATCACATAGTTGTGTCACTATTAAAAAATTAAAAAAATTATATATATATATATATAGCATTCTATATTTTAAAGAGCATTCTAGTGTTTGAGAATAATTTTATTCTAAGTATGAGAATGTTATTTATATTCTTCTTCAAAGTAAAAACAATTAAACAACAACTACATACCCGAAGTCGTTAATTGAATTTGCAAGGAAAGATCTGAAAGACTGAAACGCCATACAAGCAAATAAACCAACTTAAAAGGCGATCCGGTCCAGAACCAAGCATAGTCTGCATTGAACCCACACAAGCAAGAGCAATATCCTGAACACCATAAATCAGAAGGCGATGCGATCTGTTTCATATCCTAAACACGGTGAAACACACAATTTCGTTATCCATCGATTTTAGTTACCATATTTTCTTGAATTGTTCAGTAAGTATCATACCAACAGACAGAACATTAAAAAGAAAAGGGCAAATCATAAGCACTAACTCGAGGATAAACGAAACACACGTCAATACGTTCAACAAGTGATAAAACTAGCACATAAAAAAAATAAGAAGCTCCAACAATGCAGAAAATCACAAGTAGATAGGATAGGAATAAAAAAGAAACAAGCACCCATGTTAGTCAATCGATTCTTCCCACAGATTTCTGATTGTCGTTCTTCACATATCCGTACACATAATCCTAATATGCAGCGAACACAAAGAAATTTACACACCCTAAAACCCAAAATCAAGTCTACTAAACACCAAAGCGACTTGTTATTCGAAACTTATTCTAAATCAAAACAAGCATTGTGTGCCTTTATCGCGACGCGAAAAGGAAGCAGGAACCCCAAAAAGGGGAGGGAGGGAGGGAACCACTAAGGCAACGATACTCTACGAGTTCACTCCTGAACAGTAAACAGGTGTTTGTTAGTAGGAAAGATGTGCGCAACCATTTAGCAAAGAAAAAGTTTGGTGCAGGAGTTATTCAAGGAATGCCGCACCTCGTTCTGCCATTTCAATCGCCTTTAAAGGGCAACTCGAAGACATCGACATCATGGGGATCATGGGATGCACCGAGAGAGAGAGACGCTGGAAATGGGGATTAGGGTTTTTTTATCAATTTATACCTTTCGTTTTGAATCGGGTCGAGTTGTATGGGTCAACCCGATCCATTCATGTACCAGGTACCGGTACGTGATGTACCCAAATCTGGGTACGTGTACCGGTACACAAAACAATTTCAGGTATGTAGTCGGCATATGAGTACGTACCAAACGTATCCATATGCAAACAATTTCAGGTACGCAGTCGGCATATGAGTACGTACCAGACCTATCCATATGCATACCCATACCCGATACATAACGGATATGGGTACGACGCCAAATCCGATGTACCCGTGCAACATAGATCATAATCATATCATGAACATAGTGGTATTTAACCATTATACTCTTATTTTTAGAGTTTTCAACTCCGCTATGGATCACAACATTGTTGTCACAATAAATGATAATTGTCTCATTGGAGGTGGGATCTATCATGTATATGAAAATCCTTGATTAATCTAGGGATAAACCATATAATGGGTCCTTGAAATATGAATTTATTGGATAACCTAAATATTTTAAGGGATATCGGTTTTATTATAAGGATAATGGATTAATAAAAAATAAGGATGTTGAATTCTTAGAAGGGACTAAGAATGACATCCTTGATAATGATAATGAATGTCTTGATGATCTAGTAGATATGGATACATCATCATTTGAACTCATAGATAATGATGATTTTTCTAAACAAAGTGAAACTTTAAGTGAAAGACTTAGTGTTACTCCGTCCTACTTAAAAAATTATCAAACTTACCTTATGAAAGAAGTATGCAATTTAGTAGATTTAGATGAGCTGACAGGTAACTTGACATATAAGAAGGTTATGAACTCATCTGAATCATTAGACTCAGAAAAAGTCATGGATGATGAATTTGAATCCATTAAGAAAAACCAAGTCTCATAAATGATAGATTTGCCAAAAGGAAGGAAAGTCATAGGTTGTAAATGAGTTATGAAAAAAGTACAAAGTTGATAGACTATCGATAAGTTAAAGGCAAGGTTGATTGCAAAAGGATTCTCGCAAAAAAAGTAGATAGATTATGTTGAGACATATTCTCGTGTTTCAGAATTTGCATCTATTAGAATTATTTTGGCTATTTTAGTATATTATGATATGGACTTACATAAGTTAGATGTGAAGACCACTTTTCTAAATGAAGATTTAGAAGAAATCATATATATATATATATATATATATATATATATATATATATATATATACAACAGTTAGAAGGATATGTTATTAAAGGCAAGGAAGATAAAATATATAAGTTGAGAAAATCCCTATATGACCTTAAACAGTCAGCTCATCAATGATATTTGGCCTTTCAAAATACAATTCTAGAACTTGGGTTTGTTGCTAATGAACTTGACCACTGTGTATATGTTTAGAACAGTGGGAGCCACTTTGTTATTCTATCTTTATATATAGATGATATATTGTTGACTAGGAATGATAATGAAATGATTGTCAAAACTAAGTCATGGTTAAACTCAAGGTTTGAAATGAAGGATATGGAAAAGGCATCCCTATATTTTAGGGATAAAGATTTCTCATGATAGAGGATCTAATATTTTATGCATGAGTTAAGAGAGAGATATTGATTATATCATTAAAAAGTTTAAAATGGGTGAGTACCAACTTAGTTTGCAGCTACACCCATTGTGAAAGGGGTCAAATTAAGTAAAGTGGATTTCTCCGGTAAGAGAGAAAGCAAACCAAATATTCCTTAAGTAGAAGTTGTGGGTAACTTGATGTATGCGATATTTTGTACAAGACCTGATATCAATTTTGTCGTTGGTCTTTGGGTAGATATTAAAGTGATTCTGGTTGGCAGCATTGGATAGTTGTGAAAATGATTCTAAGATATTTCAAAAGAATAAAAAACTTAAACTTTGCTTTCAAGGAGATGAACTTAAAGTGATAAGATACTTATATATTAACTTTGGTAGGAGCAAAGATGACAACAAATGAACCTCTAATCAAATATTTTTATTTAGAGGTATTGTTATTTATTGGGCTTTAAAGAAACAAGATTATATAGTGTTGCATACACAAGAAGATGAGTATGTTGCTTGCAAGATGGTTGTTACAAGTACCGTTTGTATAAGTCATTTCATACGTAATTTGAAGCTTGACATAACCAACGAGTCAATTGTCATTTATTGTTACAACAATACAACAATTACTCTTATTAAGAGGGGAACTGATAGCTCAAGAAACAAGCATATAATGGTTAAATATCACTACGTTCATGGTATACTAAAAAGAAATAAAATATCTATATCCTATATACTAACTGCTTATATGTTAGTTGTCTGACCCCTTGACAAAAGGCATCTCATAAGAACTTTTTACTATACGTGTGACTCACATGGGTTTGAGATAAGCCTAAAATGTAAGCATTCCACATAAGTGATAAAATTGTAATTTACTTACAACTATATAAATGATACAACTTGGGAAAAGTTCAAAATAGTGGGAGGTAAAACCAATGTGTCGTAGATTGGCTAAAATGACCAAGTGGGAGATGTAAGTTATTGTTGGTCGCTATTGGCCCCAATAACAACCATGAAATGTGTGAAGCATGACCCTTTTCTCGAATTTCATAAGTTGTCTTTTTTTTATAAAAGATAAGATTTATAAGAAAACTGTTTTACCTTTTTTTTGAAAAAGTTACAAGCTCTCCATGATGGACATGAAATAGCTTCAATGTAAAGTCCTAACAAGAGGAAAAAGTCAATATTTATACAATAAAAAAACATAAAATAGAATATAATGAAAAAGAAAACAATCTTCGGATAACGGGAAACCACTCTCCCCTTTCTACTTTAGGCGCTTCTTCTTTTCCTACTCCTTTGCATAGATACCGCTTCCGCTTTCGCATCTTCAAGAGTGCTGCCCAGGACTACTGAGCTGCAGGTGGAAGTTCGGGTCAACAAGGCAACATAAAGGACAATAGACAAAGAAGGCTGGCTAAACATAGGAGACGTCGGGTTGGTTGATGATGATGATGACCTCTTCATAGTGGACAGGCTTAAGGAGCTCATCAAGTACAAAGTCTTTCAGGTCGCCTCTGATGAGCTTGAAGCTCTGCTCCTTACTCACCCGTCGGTCCCCAATGCTGCCGTTCCGTGAGTATCTCTGAAACTTGCGAAATTGTATAAGCACAAATTCAACCAAGCCTATTTTTGTTCCTTACTATATTGGATTCGTTCATATAGTTGGTCCTGGATTATGGATTTTCATTACCGCTTTGTATCCCAACATGCAAAATGAAAGATGAAACTGCTGGTGAAATTCCGATGGACTTCATCGTCAGGTTGAACAGATCAGAGGTCACAGAAGATGATATCAAGAAGCTCATTGCTAAGCAGGTAAGCACACACAGATCATGAAGAAGAACCCATAACAATAGTTACATCATGGGTATATCCGAAGTGACTGTGATTAAATCATATCCTTATGAAATTATAATTCACATCTTAAATTATCTGTTATTTATATGAAAGATAAAATGATCAATTTGGGGTAAGCTGCTTAATTTGCTTTGGATGCAGGTGGTTTTCTACAAAAAAACTACAGAAAGTCTTCTTCCTAGAGGCCATCCCAAAGGCACCTTCAGGCAAGATACTGAAGAGAGACATGAGAACGAGGTTAGCAGCAGGGTGCCCTAAGTAGAAAGAGCGTGAGGTTCCAAAATGACCGTCCCAAAGCAACTTTTGGTTCTCTCTTTATTGTCAATAACATATGATGATGCTGAAAATGAGAGGCTAAATATAATTGGTGATGAGTTGTGATATAAGAAGAGGAAGGCGCTTGTTCCATACAGTTTTTGTTGGAGGAAGTTCCCTTTTAATGTGTGATCCAGGACCAACAAATTCCCTTAGTTAATTAGGTCTCTCAATTTTTTTCCTGTTAATTTCATGTTTATGTGAATCAATGATATGTTTTATAAGAATAACTCTTCAAAGGTTCTTTAAAATTTAACCTCTCTCTCTTTCGCACACACACACTTACAAAGTTAAAGGTAGAGGGTCTGGTTAAAAAGCTTCCGAATTGAAATAGCGTTCCATGATTCCATGGGCGCTCCCATTTGGCATGTATGTAAGTCTAACATTAACCTATACATTACATAACCAGTTCTCAACTGGTCCCATCGTTTAAACCAGAATCAAACCAGGCCAGAAACAGGCCGAGACCTGACCCAAAACTGAAACCGAACCAGGGCTAGTTTGGTTACGGCTCCTCGTCCTGTGGAACCCAGCCATAATCCACAGTTCTTTGCAGGTTCCAGTTCTACTTTAAAAGTATTTTAAAAAATTTATTTTCGTTTTTTGCAACCATAGCCAAACAGAAACAAACGGTTACAAATCATGACCATTACTGCTCGGAACCAGCTCAGTTACAGTTCATGGTTCCCGCCGGAGGGGTTCGATCTACACAGAAACAGACATGTCTATATAAATGTGAGGCTCGGATACCACTCATTCAGCTTGTTCATTGAGGTTGACAGAATAATCAGAATAAGAATTCATACCATACACTTAATTACCAAAATCTGATACGCTTAAGCTGTTAATAACTACATAATTCATCTATGAGAAATCTCTTTACATTTAGTATCAGTGAAACAACAAAATTCTATGGAGTTTCAGGGTCTTGTGACAATTTCGAATAATCTTCTTCTTTTATCATTCGCGGAAAACTCTTATAAAGGGCTTGCCAGGAAGTTGCAGAGCATATAAGCTTCCCTCCAGCATCTTAATGACTTCATTCATGGAAGCACCCTTTGCTGGGAAATATGTAGGCACCACAGACGAACAGTAGCTGACTTCTTCCTGATATTCTTGAGAATGGTTATTAAAACCAAAATGTCAATGGTTGTCATATTCGTACATACAAAGGTAACACCACCGTTCATTTTCAAAGGTGAATAATTTAGATTCACATAGGACACCCGTTTTAAAAGTATCTTTTAATGATTCAAGTCCAAAGCGTCCATCTCTTTGAGATGAAAAGTCACTGTATTTGCATCGGTTTGCATATAAATTGATGAAACTGTAAGACTATTACATATAGAATAGAGGGAGAATGGAGGGAGAATGGAGGGAGAGATTAGAAAGACAGTATCGGAGAGTTTCCCATCTAGAGCTTGTTCGTGATAATCGGGCCTCTCGGCTGCCCCTTATTTGGGCTTAAAACCGCATAATGAACATCAGTTTGCATCCCTGTTTCTGAATGACACCAGCAGATTGAGAAACCTTGCAAAATCGTCTCACATTTCCTTCATCTGGGATCCACCATGAGATGAACTACAAGCTTCCAGATGCAGCTATCCACTTTGTTCATCTAAAAGGTTTTAGATCAGCAACAGGAGGAGGGAGAGATTGGCAGAAAACATGAACCATGAGCAACTTGACCGGAAGAGTGCTCTGAAAAAGACGCACAGTGCCTAAGCAGGAAGACCCAAAAGATAATCATTTCACGAGTTATTAAACTACTATACTTTTACGTGGATACCGCAAGTTGGAGTAGGAGCTCTTAAACAGCGATATTGCTTTGATTAACCATTCGTGCGATGAATATGATGATGATGAAGACATTCATCATATATTACATTTAATAAGTACTTATGTGTATTAAAGACTCAATTTGTATTATATGTATATCGTCGAGTGAAGTCTAGCATGAAAAAGAGTGTAGTCACTCTCAAATTTTTTAATAAATTTAATACATGTATATGAATCAAATTAGTAGGGTGAGTGGGTGCACACTCCTAAATGAAGTTAGGTGCAAAATAATCTAAATAAGAAGTCACATCACAAACAAAACTTATTGATAAAGCAAACATAAAACTCAACATATTCCATCATTTTACAAATCGAGCGGTCGATCTCTTGGCTTCGGATAGGAGGACGTTGATATTACAATTCTCTTACTGTGCGCAAGCTACCGCTAGCTTCGACCGCAGATCTTTTCTTAGAATTTTCCCAGATGGTGCCTTTGGAATAGCTTGCAAGAAAAAGACCTTATGTATCTTCTTGTAAAACACCACCTGCATCCATCAACAAACCCAATTAAACAAACGAACAACCACAACGCACGCACGTACACATAGACCTTGTGTATCTCGTTGTAAATCTCCATGGTTCAAAAGTCATATGCCTCAGAGAGGGACGCAAAATTGAATGGAAGCGGATCTATGGGGCAGATTAGATACAAAACTCAAATACATTACTTGGAGTCTTGGATGCACTAAGAGATTTAGGATCACAGCGTTCAGATTCAGATTCCGATGTAAAGTTTTATCCAAGTCAGGATCCGGATCAACATCAATGAATGATCAGACTGGATTAAAAGTAAAATCCGGTTTGCTACTTGACTCAAGGTTAATTAATTATCGATTTTTCCATCTGACACCCCATCCCATTGATGATTCATTTATGCCAGGATCCAACCCGAAACTGTCCTATATGCATCCCTAGCTGGAGATAAGCGACAAGTCCTGGCCGTTAGATCTCACCTGCTTGGCGATGAATAACTTCACTTCGTCTTCCGTAATATCTGAGCCGTTGGTTTTGACAACAAAGGCCACCGGGATCTCTCCGGCCACTTCATCTTCTATCCTGAAAAGACAAGGCAAACGAACATTCTTACTCATATTGGGCCCTAAAAGAAAGTCATTCCAAGCCTTCAACAATAACCATGTCACAATTATAAACTAATTTGGGTAGGATATGTATCCATCAATTTTGGTTCCGGATCGAGGTTGAGTGTTGCTCAGTCTTGAAATGGACACAAGCAAAGCGGGTTCTGGCCATGCAACTAACTAATGCCCGGTTCGAGAAAGGAAGGTATGTTCGTGATATTCATACTATCAGAGGAGAACTTACGGGACAACGGCGGCATCAGCAATGGCAGGATGAGTGATGAGTAGAGCCTCCAGTTCGGCAGGGGGAACCTGAAATCCTTTGTACTTAATGAGTTCCTTGAGCCGGTCTACTATGAAGAGCTCCTCATCGTCGTCCACGTACCCGATGTCACCCGTATGCAGCCATCCATCTTTATCTACCGTCCTTGACGTCGATTCCGGGTCATTCAGGTAACCTAAAACAGTTGATCAACCCAAAACAAGGTGAGCCAAACTTAGGTTAGGTATGCTTCAACTCCCTCAATTTATATTTTGTTTAATCCACATATGGGTACTTAAATAGAGTGTAGAAGAAGGCTGTAAGGAAATGAGATGTTTGGAAAACCAAAGAAATTAATAATAATTAGAGGTAAACCTTTCATAATTTGGGCACCCCGGATGCAAATCTCCCCTGGTTGGTTGTGGGGCAGGGAGGTTCCGGTCTCGGGGTCGACTATTTTCATCTCCGCGTTCCTTATAACGGTGCCACATGAGCCTGACTTGACGCTGAAGGGCTCCTTGGCGAAGGCCAAACACATTGATAATGCACCAGCTTCTGTCATTCCATAACCCTGAGTCCATAAATTTTCTCAATTAGCTTACGTTAATTATTTTTACTATAGATATGTTATCCAAAGCAACAGAACAGCCACACACAACAACGTATATAATATAGATATGTTCCAATCCGATATGCATTATTTTTTACTAAAATTGAATGATAGGAACTGATATGAGCCACTATGATCTTAATAATTGAAATAACTTGATCAATCTGAAAGGTATACACATACTTTTCCTTCTTAGCTGGCTCGCACATCTCTCAATTTTTGCGAAGATATTGAAAAAATCAAAAGCAAGTTGTACTTGTCTTATTTATTGCAACGTTGAAGGAGTTCAACAACTAAACGTTTCATATAGAACCTAGACGTATTCGGGTGTCTCAATAATAAATCAGAACGAAATCTTATGGGCACAGCACCGTAGGGGCGACTTGACGAAAAAACAAGTGAACTCCTTTTTTTCCCATATGCACACTCTTTTTTACTAAATGTCATGTAGGTGCTCCGTTTTCTGGAATTTCCTGTAAAGCTGCAAGGTTTGTTGACGGTGACAGAATTAGGATTTCACGACCATTCTACGAGAATAACACTTAAACTTGACCAATTGAAAGGTGCTTTGGAAATTTTCGGCATCAAGTAAACCTCAAAGCAAAAAATCCGAATACGTATGTGAAAACATACAAAGAGTTAAGAACCTCTGTGAAGATCACGAGTTCGATACCGGGAGGCCGAACCAGGCATGCACATGCCTGGAGTCGAACTCACCACCTGCATGTTGTAACTCTTGAGTTTGAGTTCCCTAATAACCATGATGATGACTGTATTACTATGGATTTTAGTTGTCAAAAACGGCGCCTAAATACATAAACTCGATTTTCTAGGGGCGAAAGATGTCATGCACACCATTCGGACCGACTCAGTTGAGCCGGACGTTGGTTTTGGTCCTCGCAGCATCAACCATAACTGCAGACACATGTCTATTTCTTGTTCAATATCACCAAAAAATTTGTCGTGCGTGCGTGTGTGTGTGAGAGAGAGTTGCTCACCTGACCGAGGGTGGCGTTGGGGATCCTGGCACGGAGGGCGTCCTCCAGCTTCTTACCCATGGGCGCGGCCCCAGAAACCACCCTTCTGATGGACGAAAGGTCGTAGCGGTTGACGTCGGGGCTCTTCACCATGGACAACACGATAGGCGGCACCATCGGCGCTATGGTCACACGGTGGCGCTCCACCAGCGCCATCAGCGCGCCTATCTCAAACTTCTTCATGATCACCACCGTTGCCCCCCTCCTCATTCCTCCGAGCAGCACCGACGTCAACGCGTATATATGAAACAGAGGCAGCACGCAAAGCAGCACGTCCTCCTTCTCCAAGTGCATGTTGGGGTTCTCCCCGTCTACATGCTGCGCTATGCTCGTCACCAGCCCTTTGTGAGTCAGCATCACCCCTTTCGGCAGCCCCATCGTTCCCGATGAGTACGGCAACGCCACGATGTCCTCTAGCGACACCTTAACATCCTCCATCTCCTTCTCGTCGGCATCCCTCAGCACCGAGAAGTCCAGGCATCCTTCCGGTACGTCGGCATCCACGCACACGACTTTCACTCCGTCCTTTGCCCGCAGCTCAGACAACTTCTCGGCGTGCACCGACAGCGTGACCACCAGCTTCGTCTTGCACGCGCGCGCTTGCCGGCCTATCTCCTCTGCCGTGTAGAATGGGTTGCATGTCGTGACTGTCGCGCCGCAGAAGCTGGTGCCAAAGAAGGTAAACGCGAACTCCGGGGAGTTGGGGAGAAGAAGCATCACTACGTCCCGGTGGGCGACGCCGAGCTTCTTCAGCCCTGCGGCCACCCGGCGAGCGGTGAACTGAACATCGTCATAGGTGTAGACGGTGTCAGTGGCACCGTCAATAATGCATGGCTTGTGGCGGACCGCGTCAAGGTTCTGGAAGATGTAATCGTGGAGAGGTAAATGATTCGAGATGTCAATATCGGGGAGCTTAGAACGGTAAATGAACTCTCTCTTCTGCAAATTCTCCATTTCTTTCGCTAATAATACTGAGTTTGTCAAGGGTCGACTACAAAAAGACCAAGAGAAGAAGAAGATTGGTGATGGGTGTATGTGTGTGTGCGCCCGAAGAGAAGCAAAGCAGCAGGTGATATAGAGGCTGGTGGGAGCAGCGGAGGGTTGGTGAACGATAGCGAGATGGAAGGAGTAGGCGGGTCGAGGAGGTTGATTCCTAATTTCCTATTCACTGATCGTTGATTGTTCGTCTGACTAAGAATTTGAGTTTGGCAGTGGTCGAGGGTTCGTGTGGGTTATCGCTATCAGGCTCACCAGGCTACCATTTGCGACCGACTTGGGTTTCGTTCGTCGATGTGGGCGTCTGCGTTACGACTCAGTTGATCTAATCGCGTTGTTGACGACAGCAATTCGTCTTCATGAGTCAATGACTTCAACGTCATCGTTTAGTAAGATGCGTCTCCATATGGCAGTTGTTGATCATGGCGGTTGAGTTGGGTGGGAGAATCTGAATGGGAACTTTGGGTTGGTAATGGTAGTGGCTACAGTCTTCAAGAAAGTGCTCCATGGTTAAAGCAAGCTGACGCTTGAATGAGGCAAGCAGTGCGTAAATCTCCACTAAGAGAGAGAGAGAGAGAGAGAGATGTCAATATCGTCAATTCCATGCCCCAATCCAAAACCGGAAACTAAAACAAGACAATTCAAGAAGAATGATTTGGTATTTTATATATATATATATATATATATATATATATATATATATATATATATATATGTATTAGTCATATTATAACCTAGCCAAACACATAAGTTGATGTAAACAAAGAAAAAAATTAGATCTGCCTATTTTTGACTTGTTCACTTATGTTTATTCATTATTTTTGAGAGCTTGAGTATAATTTCAAAATGTTTAAGGAGCTTTAAAAAGTATGGAAGATATTTTTTTGCATTCATGTCGTCCAAATGCAATAAGTGGGTATGAGTGTACATCCAATCATTGGCTAATTTCATATATATATATATATATATATATATATATATATATATATATATATATATATATATATATATATCAAAGCAAATCGTTGGGAAGATGAGCTCAACTCACATCATCATGAGCCGAGTTTAACAAATATGCCTATTCACTGCAATCTCAGCATACGCTTGTGAGCCCAGACATTGAAAGCCATTTAGTGAGGATCAGAAATGAGCCAAACGGCTACCAGTTTGTCTTGATTGATAACGTCAATTAACCAACGGCTTTACTGAATATATACATGAAATTTGTATTTTTCCATTTAGTTACATTGCAGTTACATTTTTTGTTCTACTTTTAACACGATGACAGTGACAATCGAACCCTAGATCAATTTTACTTATCCATAACTCTGCCTGATGATCGTCTCATCACTCTTCCGAAGTAGGCCCCCAAGAAATGGCAGATCCAGAAACTTGTTTTCGAGTGGGGCAACCTTCATGTTCGTAGAAAAGGTTTTACAAATTTTAATTTAAAAAAAAAATCAATACATAATTGGAAATTTCCAAAATTTCAAGTGGAGCGGTTACCTCACTCCACCACAATGTGGATCTCCTAGTCGTCCCAGGACCAAATAAGGATCGGGTTAGATAGAAATAAAACACAAAATTGTCAGTCATACTATTCCAACCCGAGCAGAGTGACATGCATAGTGTTACCTCAACTGGCAGAGCTCACTGACTCCCATGATGTAGGTGGTGAGTTCGATTCCCTGAACACACATGCCTGTCTAAGGCTTCAGTCTCTCATTGTAACAAAAAAAGAAATAGTGTTATTTCAACTCAAGAGCCTTCCATGGAGTGGATATGCATGCGTTTTAGGCTTTGGCGTTGTTTGTAATCCAAAAAGAAAAACCCCGAGCAGAATGACAACTAAAAATAAATGCGTGGCCCACTTAATTAATGTGGGAAAAGAATCGGTTTTCTCAATAACCTTTTTTAAAGGGATGTTGTGCGTGATTTTTCTTCTTCTTTTTCGTTAAAGAGCTTCAAGAAGTAGGTAAATGTGCTCCATATAACAAAATATGATCAAAAGAACAATACGATCTCTTTCAAAATGAAAAATATAAAATCTTTATAATTAAAACGCGTATACTATTTTTACAATACACTTCTCTTTTTGTCATTTTCCTCAAAATACCCTTAATTATTTTCAGTATTTACGAAAATACACTTCAAATAGAAAATAAGACCTCTCTCCTCTTCGGTGAACCTACTTTGGCCGTTCTTTCTTCCGTTCTTCGTTCTCCAACTCATTTAAGCCACCTATTACTCAATATATAATCATTTTCAGTAAAAACTGAATCAAAATCTGTCAAAAAATGAAGAATGGAAAGAAAAAAAAACAAAGAAAAATAGGATGTAGAAAAATGATTCAAGTGAGGATTCGTTGATTTATACTATTGATTTGGTTTTATTTCTTAGTTGTTTTGATTGATTTTTGACTGATTTCTTAATTGGAATTGAAAACAAAGAACTAGGGCATCCTAATGGAAGGAACCTTCTAAAAGGGAGAGAGGTGCCCCAACTCAGTTTCTTTCATCGGGATGCCTTGGTTCATCATT
Source organism: Brasenia schreberi (assembly GCA_036023115.1). Classification (NCBI taxonomy): domain Eukaryota; kingdom Viridiplantae; phylum Streptophyta; class Magnoliopsida; order Nymphaeales; family Cabombaceae; genus Brasenia; species Brasenia schreberi. The sequence goes on from JAYKKT010000014.1 coordinate 542,479, forward strand.
TTCAATTTTTTCTTTATGTTTCTTGATTCTCTTTTTTAATTCTTATGGTTGTTGTTTCACATCTTTTCTTATTATTGATTTTGTTTTTAGTTTCATTTTTTTCTTCTTTGTTCTATCATTTTTTAAAGATTTTCATAAGAATATACATTGGGGCTAAGTGAAACTTTCGCCGTTGGAGTAAAGAGATTCAGCTAGATATACATTAGTTGGAATTGGACGGGAAGGAGAAATTGACTTAGAGGAGAGAAAAATATTGGAATGGAACGTAAGAGGAAAGAGTATTTATATGGAGGGTGATTTTGGTATTTAATGAAAAAAGTGTTTGAATAGTAAAAAGATGTGGAGTAATGCTCAAAATCTTACCGTACATAATGACTAACAAAAATAAGACCTTTATAAAAATCAATCACCTTGGATTTAAGTAGAAATTAGAAAAAAAAATGTTACGTACAAGAGAAGAAGATCAACCATTTGCCTTGTAGAAGAGGAAAAAAGACCATTTGCCTCGGAAGAGATATTATTATAACATGAATGCAGAATTTTTGTTCCTTGGAGCGTTACAAATGTCCAATTTAACAAAAGATAACCGTTGAGCCGCTAAAATCCGTCAAGAAAGCTAATGAATTTTAAGCACGAGTGGCCATCCACAGTTCGAATCCTGCTAAAATATGAGCTGCAGCATTATCTCGTTAACTGAAGGCCAATTTTCATATCTCAATGGTTTCTCCCAGAGTTTTTTTCTTGTTTCATAATCTTGGACGGTCATATTTTTTAAAGATACAGCAAAATGTTAAAAAGAATAAGAAATAATATTTTAGTCATAAAATATAATCAATATGTGAGAAATACTTTGTACCAAGTACATTGAATCGAAGCTATGATCTGTCAATGGAGCCACCTTGGACTTTGGATAAGTGCAATAAATACAAAATTGCATGAGAATGAACTCCTGAATTGAAAAGTCAAATTATGTTGGCACGATAAACAACACATGGTCAACATTTCTTCCGGCTTCATGTTGCATGTCTCCTTATTCAAAGGCATTAAAAAATATTCAGGAAAATAAAAAAGATATCAGGCAATAACCCATATCTTTAATAAATGATATAGACCTATATAGGTTGCCCCAGGTGTTGAGCTCACGACCTTCAACTTGTGAGTGAGCTCCCTAGCCAGCTGAAGTAACGATCTGAGTGTGGGAGTTGAGGATGGTGATGTCTTGTTACTTCACCCCCAACAATGTGGATCTTCTGGGGTTATTGATTTTTTCGCAATTTGAAACATCACATGCAAATTGTTTCTTTATTCAATCCAATCACTTGATCATATGATCAAAACCGATGAAATCGTACTCAATAATTTTAAGTAAAAAATAATTAAAAAAATATATGGTAGTGTAAATCTGTTAGGTATTTAGTATTTCAAATGGAACTATAGCTCTTGTAGCCATCAGTAAATAAAGAAGTTGGTATTAATAAATATTCCGATTATATTCTTCATTGTTCCATTTTATAACATGACTCCCAGGTTGAGTTGCTTAAAGGAACTGGCTGTATGCTAAGATTTAAATGGTCCTTCCTTATCAACACGTTCTTTCTTGTCTGTCTGATATTAAAGAACGCGTTGAAACATCTTTACCTAACACAGACAGTTCGCATCACAAGTAGAGCATACTCAAATGGCACCAATAATCTTCCATATGCATGATGGAATATATTACCAATTGCCAATCATAGAGAACTGGTTGTTAAATAATTTCTTCAAGGAGCTGAAACCTCCTTTGAGGCAAAGAGAGGCTGAATAAGGTGCTGAGTTGAAGGCACCAGGTTCGAATCTCATCGATTTCGATTATCTTTACAAGACGAGGTATATAAGGCAGAGTCGTCCATGTTAAGAATTAAATTTGGTAGGATAGCGAATTGTTTATACATGTGGTTATATGCATGAGTGCGCATGTGCATACATGCTCTTTTTTGTTGCATCCAATGGTGCACTTCGCAGTGGAAAATCTTCTTCATGGTCTTCACCGTGGAGTAAGCATCTCAACGTAAACATTTTGTTCTTCTTTCTTTCTCTTCTCTCTCATCATTTCGTGTTTCCTGTGACCGTTTTGTGTGATTATATGTTCTTATTCTATTTATTTTCTACAAGTTTCTAGGAAAAAGAGAGATTATTTCATCATACTATTGCAGCAATCAACTTGTTTGTTGTTAATGTAGAGAACAAAACTAAAACTTTTCTTACTACATATGATAAGTTAAACCATAACTTGAGTGTCAAGAGATCATGTTTTAATTAGTATCTTTTGAATATTCACCCTGCATTCCCCCCTTCTTCTATATGGATTATTGGGGAGATGGATTTTGGGCTGTTTCTTCCAATTTTTTCTATAACTAGATTTCTTTTTATGAATGCTTTTGTTTCATAAATGCTGATTCAATTCGATAATTAATGCTTTGACATTTGGAAAAACCGGGCGATATTTTCCTAATGCGTGTGAGACTATCTGATAAGATTGGAAATATCGGAATAAGATTTTTCGTGAACCAAATAAAGTTTCCAAAAGTATCATTTTGTAATCCCAAGAAGTTTATCGTAATTTGCTTTAACTTTTTCATTACAAAACTAAACAAAAAAAGAGAAAACCTTAGCTCATTTGGGCTAGAAATTGATTGTCGTTGAAATTTTCTTTTTGATGCGATAGATGTCATAGTCATCTCTCTCTCCCTCTCTTACGCGCACACACAAATCTTATCTAAATGTAAACGAAGCTGGGCCACAAATCTCATATCATATTGCTTTGATGGAGAAAATGTTACTCTCAATCAAGATTTTCATTATCACATCTTGATTAAGCAGAAACATTATCAATAATTCTTTTAAAAGTATAAGAACATTTCATGTCAATCACTGCAACAAACGGGAGTAACTGTGACATTCATGAAATGGGGTTGTGCAAGTTCAGTCTTTTCATGCTTTGCTTACAGTGACGCTCAAAAAAATCACTAATAATGAAATCGGATTTCCTTCTCGGAGTGAGAAAGGGGATAATCGACCCCACCAATGAGATCAGATGATTCGGTTCACACAGAGAAGGATGACGGGAAATGGAGCAATAAGGGATGCCAAAATTGGATCAAAGTTCGGATCCGTCAGTAGCAGCAAAACCATCATCGCGTGTTTTTGTGTCGTGAGTCGCCTCGGTCATTTTACGAGTCCGAATCGAGGCAAAGCCAGACCAGGACGAGCCCTAATATTTTGCCACGGTATCGCTCGTTCCTTCCATCTTTCATTTGTATTTCCTTCGACCCGGGTTTTTCTCTCATTGGAATCTAAATGTACTCGAGTGTAGAGGTAGGCTGATATTCTACAAAACACCTAACATAGGATTTCTTGTCCTTGAGTCTATTACTCAAAATTTGGAATGGTGGGAGAAAGAGTTACCACTTATTGTATAGGAAGTAAGAAAACCTTTGTTGTTGTTTTTTATGAGGTACATGGCTCATCTTGTAGTTTAGACTAAATTTTTGCAATTTTCTTTCTCATTTGTATCATCTTATCATTTGCAACTAGTTATAATGTCTTTTCTATAGTAGCAGCCACATAGTTTCCATGATCTTTAGAATGTGCTCAAAGATGATCTCAAGCGAAGATAGAAACAGGTTGCAATGCTCGTACTGTAGAAAGAGAATACATACTTGAGTTGGATTGACCATCCCAAATATTCAGATAAAAACTTGAAAATTCAACCATATCAGACTCTCAGTTGGATCCTCTTTTGGTTAATGAATCCATTTAGATTCATTTGAATCCCAACACTGAGATCCATATTTGCAGCAGACAAGGTCTTATATCACAATTTTCTGTCTATCATCTTCTAACTTGTACAAATTGAAAATGCCCATCCATAATCATCAAATGCATTTCAGCATGCATTCTATTCCTGAAACCAAGTTAATTATTTCTCTGCAAGGATCATCTTTACACGTTTCTCTGATGTTTTTAAAACTCATAGCCGTTACTTCCCAAAATGGATACATTGTAAATCTCCTCCGAAATCTCGATGTTGGGATCTACTTTTGACTAGAGGAACTGCTAAACTTGTGGGTTTTGTTTCCGTTTAGTTGCTGTTAATATCTTGTTATCAATACAAGTTGGTAAATCTCTTACTTCAACAGACTATCTCAATGAATATGACACATCTTTTCCCGTGTATGGGTGAACCTGGCACCTTTTAAATCTAACTTATTGGCGATATGTTGCTCTTCTCTGCCCATGATTGGATAATTATATCAAATTTTTGATGTACTTGTCTGCAGCTTCTAGAGGTGTAGCATGTCTTTGCATTACGAAGGCGGGCACTGGTTTACATATTGGATGAAGATGAGGAAGAGATCTCAGATGTTGAATAGGTTACAGTTTTGCCATCGTTGCTGAATGCGGTGATCTCAGATCTCAAAGAAAATTCATCTTCCATAATTACAGAACCAAGAAGCACAAATGTTGCCATTGTTCCAGCTTTGGCTCTTTTAACATGATGCTGAACGTTTCCACTGAGTTAAGGCGCGGTCATGTTTGTTGGCCTATGAATCAGAGTAACAACCACATGCTGAGTGAGATTGCTTCACAACAAATGTAATAAAGTATGAACCATCTGACCGTGGAAATTCTTCTCATATTTATGTGGCATTTTTTAATTTATTCATATTTAGTTGATAGTTGTCTCTTGTGAAGGTTTTCTTCTGCTTGAATATCTAAAGGAGCATATCGCTGCATCATTTTGTGACTTGAGCCCATTTGTCAGCCTACACGATGCCATTGGGGCTAGATCTATGTAAAACTGCTACTATTTCAACCCATTTGCACTACTAACGGTATCTGCTAGGTTTTGTTACGTGATTTTCAAGTTCTTGTTTTTAAAAATCCTTCGGTTGTTTTGGAGATGCCCTGGCTTTCGCATTTTCCTTTGACATTTCATAGGAACAGCGGTATCTCAAACAAGCGGTAGTATGTTTCGTATAGCAGCAATACTTAAATGCAGCCTATTATTATGCATATGCGAATACACCGGTACCATTGATATTTTAGCTTACCAAATTTATCGGAGAGAACAAATAAAAGATAACATGAAATACCGAAGGTGATATGGACATTTGGAGAGGCCAAATGCAGCTATAGAGGTACACAAATTTATAGACATTTCAAAAGAGGTAAATTGAAGGGCTCCAAACTGTTGGAAGAAAAAACAGTAAACATGATATTCTTGTTTTTAACAGTCCAATGCTAATAGGGCACACGATTAAGCACATTGGCAATCGTGTAGCCAAACCCACTAGAAGTTTTCTTCTTTTTCTTGTTTAGGTAGGATTGATTTAGAATTGATGATAGATAATTCCAATAAAGTTTTATGTTGGCAGTAGGAAGCCTAACGAGCTCTCCTCTTTTATCGGGGCTTGAGACCAGGCATGCAAGGATGATCCATATAACCAACTCCTTTAGTAAGGGAATACGCTTAGACTCTTGGTTGTTGTTGTAGGTAGGATTGGTTTCTAAAATGGTGAATGTTCTTTCACATTGAAAGCTCAATGGGCGAATTGCTTCAAAAACTTAAAACTTGTGCTTGTGGATCAAGTAGTTGTGAATCATTTTATCCATGGAGGTAAGCATGGCTTGCAAATACCAATTGCATGGTTTACGAAATTCAAGTTTTCTTTTTCTTGGCTAAGATTAAAAAACGGAAAGGTTTAAGAGTAGAAGCTATGTCGGAAAACCATGTTTATGCAAAACCTTTGGAGATGAAGGGTAAAAGTTGAAAAAGGCATTCATTGGAAACTCTTATATAACTTGCCTTTATGTGTTCTGCATGTGACGCTTATCTGGTTTTCTGTGCGTCATTTGCTTACCTTTTCAATCTCAAACAAATTAAGCTCGTATCACGAAAAGACCCTTTAGATCAAATGACAGCCAACTGTAGAGGCTGATATGTTATTCTTGGTCCTCAGACATTAGAGCCCTGTGTTTGGACTTGAGCAGGGGTCCGTTTAGTTTAAAGACCATATCTGGGTTGTTTCTTGGCGTTTTCGGATGATACATTTATTACAAGACTTATTGCCTAGTATTGATTTTGCTCCACGCTAGAGGTAAACCTAGCCTTGATCCACACAAAGTTGTGTCGCCCACATGAGTGCCTAGTTGTCATTCAGATCTATCTTGTATTCTATTAACATATAACTTAAATCTTAAAACAAGAGGATCACGTTTTTATTGTTTCCTAAACATGAACTGAAGGACAAAGGACTGAGAAGGAATTACTGGCCAGAGAGGGAGAGAGAGAGAGAAAGAGAGAGAGAGTTGACTCATGTCTCTTGAACTCCTCTCTCATTTGCCCGGGTAACGTTTGAGAAAGGGATCGACCTGAAGTGAGTTTCGTCTCCTAACAAAAAAATTATTGTTACACGATAACAGGCCATTCCCTTTCTCATATATTATTCGGGAAAATGACAAGATTTTAAGAGACGAGTCAGCTTTCTCTCTCTCATTCATAAATTTGGGTCAATAATCCCTTCTCAATTCTTTCTCGTGCAGTTCATGTGGAGGAAACGATAAAACATGATCCTTTTATATATATAATATTCAAGAAAATAACAAAAGAATTTAAAGGAGTCAACCCTCTCTTTCACTCATAATTTTGGGTCAATAATTCCTTCCGATTCTTTCTCTCGTTCAGTTATGTTGAGGAAACAACGAGAGGTGATCTTTTTCTTTATGAGCACACACACACACAAACACACACACACATATATATATAGTGGAAAATGGTAAACGAATTTAAGATACGAGCAACTCTCTCTCTCTCTCTCTCCTCAATCATACAGATTCAGTTCATGTTGAGGAAACGATAAACCGTGAAGGAAGTCCACCAAGGCATTTACGTGGATTGAGTACGTAGGTAGGGACAGGATATTGACCAATCAGGCAGTTCAACTATGACCTCTTTATCCACTTGCATGAGTTTTAGCAGCTGCCGTCCCTTCCTGGCTTTGAACAGCTCAAAATGATTGCACACACCAACTTAAATAAGAAGAAGTTACTCCCACTAGTTGGTACCCTCCTGGGTTCAGATAATCGTGATCTGCTCATGGCGTGGCTTGACTTCAGTCAGCATCAAACTGGCATTTTTCTGACAAGGTCGCCGGCTTAGCTGTTGGGTTACATGATATTTATTTTTGAGATAGATCACTATTGATGTTATTGACTAGGTGGGATGCATTTCATTACAACAAAGGATAGCAGGCCTCTCTCTCTCACACACACATACACACTCACACACGCAAACACACACACACTGACAGTCTGACACAGACAGAGCAAGATTGGAGTTGAGCTGCTTCCATTATGTAGACTATATACGAAAATTTAGTGCATTTTTAGGTCACTAAACCATTGCTGTTTTCGACTGAGCCAAAACAGAAGTCATTAACAATCCAAATGTGGACCCATGCGGCAGAGGTCCAACTGTCGACTCCATCATCTTGTCCGGGCGAGTTATAGTTTTAGGTGGTGGGGTCGTCTCCACCTTAAGCTTATCTCGAAGAAGGTTTGTCACACCCGCACGGGTCGCGACCACGACCCGGCCCGAGCCGATGCCACGTGGCCACTTCTCACACGGACGTAATGGTGAGCATTAAACAAATACAATACCAATTTAATTCAAACTCAAGAAATATCTAATTGAAATAAATATTTATATCGAAGTTCTAAACAACACGTCCAAAATGGTGCGGGGCTCACCTAACAATAACCCCAAATAAAAGACTTTCTAAATTATTCAACACTTATCATACCATCTAAAATAAAAATGCTGCTCTATCAAACTCCTACTCTACTCCGTGTGCCTTCAAAGTGCTAGCTTCAGGATGAACTATAAAACAATAGGGTGAGCTCCTATACATAGCTCAGTAGAGAGGTTAAGCATCTTTAAACAGAAAACATACTAAAAGCATGCATAGTTCGCAACCATTTCATAGCAAAGCACATTTACCTTTAAATCATGATCTCAAATTCATACGCATACACGTACACACATCATTAGTTTCGATAATTACAGCCCATATTGTGTCTGTCCCAAAGGCCACGGGAGTCATCCGACCCTCCCTAATGTGACCTCGGTAACCCCGTCCACGACGGTAACCACGCCGACTCTCACGGCAAAGTGTCCGGGAACACACCCTATATTCGCCCCAAGCCGGATCGCCCGAGGGACCTGCAAGTCTCTAGAGACCCCACACAAACCACACAAGTACGGCTCGTATATTCACACATCATTACATTTCTAAAACCAATTACAGTTCATCACATTCACAAATCATATCCAGATTCACGAATATCCAAAATCAAACTCATATCCACACAACATTTAAACATGTAAATACCATGTTCATACACATGCATATCAAAACATGCTCTTTATCAAATAGTGTCATAAACATGTTCTATTTGAAAAGCATATCAAATAATCCATAATTGCGAATAACATTTCACAAACATCAATAAAGCAGTTATCAATCATGCATATTTAAAACTATATAAAACAGTAAAATAACTTCTAGCATGGTTCTGTAAAAGAATGCATAACCCCCTACCTAAAAGAGTGCTAAGATCCAGTCCCCAAGCCGTTGGGTCACTCTTATCACCACCAAATCCTCCAATTTTAATATTTGAACAATTGCAAATAATTGAAACATTAAAATTTATTTAACTATAAGTCTAACGAAATAAACTGTATTCGAATCGGATCCCAAACCTCAACTTGGATCCGTTTAAGCAATCCGAGATCCAAATCGATACCCAATTTCATATCTGATCCGAATGAATAACACAATAGATAGCTTGTGTCACTGTATCAACACAGAACCTGTAACTACTGACACAAGTTTTATTCTTAACCCAGAAACCCATTTCAAGACACGACCCAAACTGGACCCGTTTCCGACACAAAACCTGACACAGAACCTATTTTGACACAGAACTGGTTCTTAACATGCGACACGAGGACATGACACGAACCAGTGTCGGTTCATGACAATTCAAACATGACACGACACGAAAATGAGGGACATGCCCAATTTTTTATTTTTTTTTTCGGTATCATCGTCAGTTTCCGGCGAATCACAACCGTTTTCCGACCAAATATATGCCATTGCTTACCTACCCCACCAAAATGCTTAGTTCTACCTCAAACCTCCAATCCAAGCCCAAAACGATGATTTTCAACAAGTTTTTCATCAAAAAATTAAAAAGAAAAACAAAAATCTAAAAAAAATATTGAACTCACCGGATTCCGGCCGACTCCTCCTGTTTTCCGGCTAGTTCAAGGCTGCCCAACTCCTTGGAAAAATGCATATGAAGGGCCCTTTTTAAAGGCCCTTCATATCCCCCCATTGGGCGTTACTGCACAGCTTGTGCAGTAACGCTCAACGTTACATTCTACCCCACTTAAAAAAATTCTGTCCTCAAAATTTTCATACCTTAGAATAGTTGTGGGTATTGCTCCTTCACCTTGTCTTCCAAATGGCATGTTGCATATCCATTATTTCGTCTAGATTACTTTTACCCTAGCGAGTTCTCCTTGCCTCTAGTTGCTTTATCCTTCTATCTCAAATTCTTACAGAGGTGCCTCATAGATCTCGCTCTCTTTAATTGTACCGTATCCTCTGTGCTGCGACATGACTTGGGTCGTAAATGTATTTTCGTAGTTATGACACACGTGAAAGACATTGTGAATGATTTCATAGAGAAATGGATGGTAGGTGCATTTGATAGGCTACTCTTGGGATCTACTGCAGACTAAGTATACTGCATACGGTCCAAGAAATTTTGGAGTAGGCTTTCTAGATTTCCTCAACAGTCCTACTTCCACCCAAGTCGTAGGTGTGCCATTCACACGTGAAATACATAGCTCGCCTTCCTTGAAACTCAAGAGGCTTTCTTCTTTTGTCCATTATCGCATAGCACTGCTTTTCGTTGGCTCGAGCCGTCATCTCATGCTTATCCTCGAATCAATCTTAACTTTCTCAAATTGCCTATCTGTATAATATCCGGTCCAACCACGGTGAGGCGCTCACTGTCTTGGTACCAAAGCACAGAGGTGTTCGACACCTTCGTCATGCTGTCAGCCTCATGGGGTGCCATACCTAATGCTTGAGTGGATAACCGTTGTCAGAGGTGATTTCTATCACTGCAAGTAGAAATGTCATCCGACAACTTCCAAATACTCTATGGTGCACTTCGCTCTAAGCATGGTCTTTCAATAGTGAATTGATCGTTTCCTCTCCGATCCAACTCTGGCCTTGTGGATGATAAGCAAAACTTAGACAGCAATAGCTTTGTTCCCCAATGCTTCTTGCAAGCTATTCCATGTAACTTTCTTAGTGTGAATCGCAGGATCTACTATCCGAAACAATACTTTGGATAGTACACCGTGCAAGCCTAATAATTTCTACAGTGATGTACAACTCGGGTCAACTTTACCAGTTGGTACCTTATGTTGATCTGAAGGAAATAGTGAACCGACTTTCGGTGAGCCGATCCATAATTACCCGTATAGAATGTGTTGCCTGGTTCTCGGTAGTCAAGTGATGAAATCCGTTGCTATGTCATCCATTCCACTCGGGAGACAGAGGCAAGGTTGTAACATTCTTGATAGTCTCTGTCTTGCACTTTGGCCTTCTGACTAAATCAAACAGGATGATACATATTCAGCTGTATCCTCTTCGTTCCTTGCCACAATGGATTCGGTTTCAAATCTTAAATAATCTTACGTGGCTCTTGGATGCATATGACTTACTTCTATGAGCTTCATCCAAAATTGATCTCCTGGGTTCACGGATCATCTTTAGACACACATACGCGTCCCCCAAACGGTAAGGAAACCAACTCCCGCTATGAATCTCATCTATAATCCTCTTTAACTCAAGATCATCTTTTTATGCACCAAGTACTTTGAGACAAAGTTTAGGAGTTGCTCGAACAAGGGTAGAACAATGAGCTACCGGCTCTTTTCCTTTCCTGCTAAGGGCATCTACAACTACATTAGCTTTTCCAGAGTAATAAATAATTTTACAATCATAATCCTCCAAAAACTCAAGCCATCGCATTTATCGCATATTAAGGTGAGGTTATGTGAAGATATACTTTAAGCTCTTGTGATCAGTGAATATCTGGAACTTAACGCCATATAAATAATGTCTCCAACTTTTAAGTGCAAACACAACTGCTGCAAGTTCTAAGTCATGTATTGGATAATTTACCTCATGTTTCTTCAATTGTCGTGATGCATAAGCAATAACTTTATCTTTTTGCATCAAAACACAATCAAGACCTTTATTTGAGGCATCACAATACACTTGAAGGTTTGTTAGGATCGAAGCGAAATCAAAAAAGCTGATAGTAGTGATCATCTTTTCAACTCTGGCTTTCCCTCCATGCCGGATCCATATAGCGATTGATTCTTTCGTGTAAGTTGGGTAGAGGTCTGCCGTCTTTGAAGAAGCCCCTCAATAAATACTTCGATAGTAGCAAGCCAATAAGTGAAACTACGGATCTCGATCGATCTTTGGTCTTTCCGGACAACAAGCTGTCTCCACCTTTGACCTCTGTTCAATTCCATCGTCGATATGACATGCCCCAAAAATTGTACCTCCTCCAACCAAAACTCATATTTAGACAACTTAGGCATATAACTTCTTCTCCTTTAAAAATCCGAAGAACCACACCAAGATGTTCAGCATGCTCTCCCGACTTCGTGAATATATCAAAATGTCATCAATAAAAATAACGATGAAATCTATCTAGATCAAGAGCAGAAAATCCTATTCATGTAAGTCCCATAAATATCGCAGAGTATGCATTAGTCACACCGAACGGCATCGCAAGATGCTTGGTAATGACCGCATATAGCTATGCGAGCAGGTTTTAAGTATATCCTCCCACCCTTAACACGAATGTCTGGTGATAACTCCAGATCGCATGCATCGATCTTAGAGAAATATTGCTGCTCCTCGCGACTTAGTCCATCAAATCCTTCCCGATTCTTGGTAGTGGATACTTGTTCTTGATTTTAGCAATCTTGTTCAGTGTTTGATGGTCTACACATTTGACGAGAAGTCCCATCCTTCTTCTTTTCCACCAACAACAGGGCTCCCCGAGGGCCATAACACAGTCTCTATGATGCTTCTCCATAGATATAATTGTTTCTTGGCTACTGCTAACTACGTGGTGACATCCGATAAGGCACCATAGATATAAGTCCGATTCCGGTACCAAATCAATAGAGAATTCAATTTCTCTTTTGGTAGTATTCCGGTGTATCTTGACAAACACTTCGAGGAAATTCATTAACTATACTGATATCATTTAATAACTTCTCTTCAGCACAAGACTGCATAACAAATGCTAAGTATCCTTCGCATCCGTTTCGTATATAATTATATGCTTGAAGAGTAGATATAACTGATACTATGTTCTCTTCTCGCTGACCTTGGAAAACGAAAGTAGTCTCTCGAGGAATAGAGAAAGTAATCTCTCGCTTCTTGCAATCAATCACAGCACGGTTCATAGATAACCAATCCATACCCAAAACTACATCGTAGTTCGAAATCTCCAACAAAACCAAGTCGGCTCTGAAGTCATGACCACCAACCAATACAGAACAATCTCGCAAAATTCGATACGGCACAATAACATCTCTATTAGGGAAACATACAGAGAATCCATCTAATGGTTTCGGGTCTAAACCCGTACGACTTACAAAAGTAGGTGAAATAAAGCAATGCGTTGCACCAGAGTAAAATAAAATACACGTAAGCAAACCACAAACTGATAAGGTATCAATAACCAAATGAGAGGTACCTGACTCATGACCCTCTATAGCATAAACGTGACCCTGATTAGTTACTTGAGGGTGAGGCAATCGAGGTGATCCTTATTGACGAACAGGTATCGGAGGACGAGGAGGCCCCATAGTGCTTCCCTGAACTGAAGAAGAAGTAAAATACGTAGCCCGTGGACAATCAACCTTACGATAACCGAACTCTTTACATATGAAACAACGATCTCTCATGTCTTCCTTCTATACACTGCTAAATGTCTGAGTCTGAACTTGCTTAAAGTTCTTCTCTAAAGGACATTCTCTAGCTCTATGACCCGTGCCTCTACAGTTACAAAATGTGATCCCTTGATTTTGTTGATTGTTTTGCTTATGTGAAGGCCCACTTCTCGCCTAAGTTTGACTACCCCTATTTGTCCACTGATGAGCTTGGGTTGATTTACTCTTCTTCGTGCCTTCATGTGAGTTGCCAAAAGTTTGTTCTGCTGACCTCTTCTTACCCTTATAATGCAACATATCTGTCTCTACATGAGTAGTAGCAGCTTGTAATTCATCAATATCTGTATATATCTTTCCTCTCAGTGACTTACGGATCGCATCAAAAAGTCCCTAGAAATATTTATTTGCTCGTGCCTTAGGAATTACCATACCCGGGTCAAACTGTGACAACCTTAGAAATTGGTTGGTATATTCTCTCACTAATAAATTGTCCTACTGCAGTTGATTAAATTCAAGTTGTAAACGCATCCGATCATTGTGAGAAAAGAAATGACTGAAAAATGCCTTCTTAAATGCCTCCCAAGTCCACGGAGTGCTACGAGTCCCTTTCTGTGCTCTCCACCACTATTTTGCATTTCCTTTGAAAAGACTCGACGCCAACTGCACCCTCATCTCCTCGTCGGTAGGAGCCAATATGTCAAAAGCGTTTTCCAGTTTGTCAATCCATTCATAGGGTTCTAATGGGTCTGTAATTACTCCTTTAAACTCCTTACAACCGTTCTTTGTGAAGTGTTGATTAGTTATAGTGGACTCTCTCGGAACGTGTTGTAATAAGTTGATCATCTGACCAAGTAATATCGCTGCATCTTGACCACCTTCCACAAGAAGAATATGTGGTGGCTCTATAGGTCCTTGAGGTATACCGGATGGAACCTCCACTGCTACAGCAGATCCATACGATGGCATTTCCTCGTTATCATCACTAATAACGCTTGGAGTTAAGTTAACATCCAATCCTCGTGGGTCCTACACATAAATACAACATTATATTTCAACGATTAACTCGTTATTAAATATACTTTAACAACCTTAGGCTCTAATACCAAGTTGTCACACCCGCACGGGTCGCGATCACGACCCAGCCCGAGCCGATGCCACGTGGCCACTTCTCGCACGGGCGTGATGGTGAGCATTAAACAAATACAATACCAATTTAATTCAAACTCAAGAAATATCTAACTGAAATAAATATTAATATCGAAGTTCTAAACAACACGTCCAAAATAGTGCGAGGCTCACCTAACAATAACCCCGAATAAAAGACTTTCTAAATTATTCAACACTTATCATACCATCTAAAATAAAAATGCTGCTCTATCAAACTCCTACTCTGCTCCGTGTGCCTTCAAAGTGCTAGCTTTAGGATGAGCTATAAAACAATAGGGTGAGCTCCTATACATAGCTCAGTAGGGAGGTTAAGCATCTTTAAACAGAAAACATACTAAAAGCATGCATAGTTCGCAACAATTTCATAGCAAAGCACATTTACCTTTAAATCATGATCTCAAATTCATACGCATACACGTACACACATCATTAGTTTCGATAATTACAGCCCATATTGTGTCTGTCCTAAAGGCCACGTGAGTCATCCGACCCTCCCTAATGTGACCTCGGTAACCCCGTCCACGACGGTAACCACGCCGACTCTCACGACAAAGTGTCCGGGAACACACCCTATATTCGCCCCAAGCCGGATCGCCCGAGGGACCTGAAAGTCTCTAGAGACCCCACACAAACCACACAAGTACGGCTCGTATATTCACACATCATTACATTTCTAAAACCAATTACAGTTCATCACATTCACAAATCATATCCAGATTCACGAATATCCAAAATCAAACTCATATCCACACAACATTTAAACATGTAAATACCATGTTCATACACATGCATATCAAAACATGCTCTTTATCAAATAGTGTCATAAACATGTTCTATTTGAAAAGCATATCAAATAATCCATAATTGCGAATAACATTTCACAAACATCAATAAAGCAGTTATCAATCATGCACATTTAAAACTATATAAAACAGTAAAATAACTTCTAGCATGGTTCTGTAAAAGAATGCATAACCCCCTACCTGAAGGAGCGCTAAGATCCGGTCCCCAAACCGTTGGGTCACTCTTATCACCAGCAAATCCTCCAATTTTAATCTCTGAACAATTGCAAATAATTGAAACATTAAAATTTATTTAACTATAAGTCTAACGAAATAAATTGTATTCGAATCGGATCCCAAACCCCAACTTGGATCCGTTTAAGCAATCCGAGATCCAAATCGATACCCAATTTCATATCTGATCCGAATGAGTAACACAATAGATAGCTTGTGTCACTGTATCAACACAAAACCTGTAACTACTGACACAAGTTTTATTCTTAACCCAGAAACCCATTTCAAGACACGACCCAAACTGGACCCGTTTCCGACACAAAACCTGACACAGAACTGGTTCTTAACATGCGACACGAGGACATGACACGAACCAGTGTCGGTTCATGACAATTCAAACATGACACGACACGGAAATGAGGGACATGCCCAATTTTTTATTTTTTTTTTCGGTATCATCGTCGGTTTCCGGCGAATCACAACCGTTTTCCGACCAAATATATGCCATTGCTTACCTACCCCACCAAAATGCTTAGTTCTACCTCAAACCTCCAATCCAAGCCCAAAACGATGATTTTCAACAAGCTTTTCATCAAAAAATTAAAAAGAAAAACGAAAATCTGAAAAAAATATTGAACTCACCGGATTCCGGCCGACTCCTCCTGTTTTCCGGCTAGTTCAAGGCTGCCCAGCTCCTTGGAAAAATGCATATGAAGGGCCATTTTTAAAGGCCCTTCATATCCCCCCATTGGGCGTTACTGCACAGCCAGTAACGCTCAACGTTACAAGGTTTCTCATCACAAAAACAGATTACTATTATCTTTTTGGCTATTATGAGAATTGAAGCACCTGCTGAGGTTAGCTAACGCTATAATTTTGGTGGGATTAAGCCACATCGAATCTTCAATCGTACTGCATGTTGGTGGGTTCAACTTGCCCAATGATTCAACATATTTAATTTGTGGTTTATTACTTCTACCATTATGTTAGATTACCTAAATCATGCACAAAATCAAGGCAAAGTCAACTAAAGTTACAAGGTCCCGCAAGAGGGTCACAGTATTAGAGTTTCAAGCCGAGTGAGCAAGTGCAAAAGAAGGCATGGCAACGGGGTCGGTCCATTAAAAGAGAAAACAGAGATGATGAGATCGAGGAAGTACAACGAAAAGAAATCAAGATGGATTCTCAACGATGACTTCGAAAACAAGGCTAAGCAGCAGTGACACAATGAACAAAAAAAATGAAAATCATAAACAAAGAATATGACAAACATAACTCATTATCTTTTGGGTTAGTAAGGTAAGGGGAACTAAGTAGCCCGGGACGGGTTGGGTACATGCTGGTTGGTTCGAGATGGTCAAGCCTAAGTACAACCCTTCCTTCTCCAGCCAATAAATATTATCAGTTATTCCTCGAAAACAATTTGACTTGTCTAGTGTCACATTGAGCATATGTGTGCCTCTTTCATATGTTTCAAAGACTCATCTGTCCTTGAAATTACTGATTCGGACTTTGTTCATTCCAATCCAACTACTAAACTAGATGCGTGCAGTACTAGTTTCTTCACACACACACACACACAGAGCATAAACTAAGCTACTTCAAAAGTTGGCGGTATTTTATCAAGCTATGTGTAACTAAAGTTTGGTAGTATTTCTATTTCCCTTTTAAACTTAAAAAATAAAGCTTCTTATCCTACCGGTCCATGTATGTCATATCCACCGCAGCTCCGAGGAATTTAAAGAGAAATTGATGCAAAGAGTGTAGTTTCCGACTTTTATTTGGTATAATGAACTAGAAAAAGTGGTTTCCTCTTTCTTTCTTTTTCTGTAAAAGGCAGGCTAAGAGAGCACCCACTGCACATTTTTTGCTTGGAGGTATCTCCATAAGTGCAATCCTTCACAAATTCGTCTCTATGTACAGATTTTTTGTAAAGCTGGTAGCGTCTGCCTAACTCCATCTTGCCAATCCAAAAAAGAAAAAGTGGTTGCAATTTCTTTTTTGTTCAGTGGGTACATGAATCCTCGGGCTGACCTTCAAACTTTGTTTACAGTGGGCCGGTTTAATCTGAACAATAGACCTTGTCTATAATATATATGAGTGTCCAGATTCAGCTTAGAATTATCAAAGTTGCAAAACTATCACGTCTCATGACTCGAAATGCTTTGATTTGTGCTGTTTCAATTTAAAACCTTATTCGTTGGTGTTATTCTGAAATTGATTTTACTTGATATTAATTAGCATACAGTAAAAAAAATTCTATCTTCAAGGTCGAGTAAAGCTAAATAAAGATAATTATGCCAAGGGCAACCCAGGATTAGCAAGCATTAATGGAGGGTTGGTGATCATAAATGACTAAGGGAAATGGACTTGAATCTTTGATGGACATCTGGGGTTAGATTCATTTAAGACCATGATTACTGTCATACGAATACATTATATCTTCTATTTTTTAATGGCAAAGAGGCCGAAGCCCTACAAGGGGAAATATAACAGAGGGGGACTAGTAGGAAACCGTTACATCACAAGTAAGAAGACAGCCTAAACCATGTGGAGGATGGCAGTAGGAATCGGCATCAGAGGATCGGATGTGAGTAAAGGCGTTTGCCGCAGAAACCCATGTTCAACTCCTCCAAGTTCAGGTGTGTCATAGTTCCATAAGGTGGAGCATCCAAGGCAATGTCCTCAAGTTAAAGTTCATACGGAAGTTGGCTAGATCATCGTCATAAGTACCTTTTGAGGTTCATAGAACGTTATAATTTGGTGGGATCAAACCACATTCAACCTTCAATCATACTGCAATTTGGTGGGTTCAACTTGCACAATGATGCAATGCGACGTAAGCTTCTGAACCTATGGTTAATTGCTCCTGCCACACTATGTTCGAATAAACGAAAATCAAGCCGAAGACAGAGTCTATTATGTTTATAAAAAGAAATCGAAAAAACTTTAACTATTCTTTGTGAAACGCAAAACTTGCTTTAATTAGTACATTATGGTTATGCCACAAAAAATGATAGGCCGCTGTGATTATTGAGCTCAAAACCTCTGGCAACCAAAGCAATGGTTATGTCCTAACACCCAGTTTGTTCAGAGTTTTTGTGATAAAACTCGTCCTCGTGCTAGAAGGAGATCAAGTGGAAACATTATCATCATATACAATTTGGTACAGCATACTTGTCCTACGTACCTTTTGACACAAATTGTACGTTAATAATTTCAGATGATATGAAGAGGTAGTGCATTAACAAGCGGTAACAAAGTGAACAATACACAAGCACTTGAAAATTAATTTACAACCTTAATTACTAAAGTAAAATGATCATTGCTCATCGCACGTTTGAGTTCATGCACTTATCCTTTGATTGGCGCGGCCCGCTTGACGGAATACAGCCGGAAAAGGTGGTAGGCCGAGATGGACGCGACAACGGCAATGAGGAACGAGGCAGCCATCCCGCAGACAAGAGCAACAGCTACTCTGTGACAGAAATGAGAGTAGATGTTGCAAAGTTTCATCCACTCGAAGTGTGGTTCTCCTCTCACCGCAAAGTACGAGCCTTGAGTTGCAGCAGTTGCCACGGCAAACGTCGCGTACGCCATGACCTGAGAGGGAAGATGGTCAGCAGCTACGTAGTAAGTTTTTGAAAGTCATGGATGCATGGACACGCTTTATATATAAATATAATTTATATAAATATTAATTCAATAATATATTATATCGGTGACTAGCAAATGAATCAGAAAATGTCAATATGTGAGTCAATCCATATTATTGTTATTATTTTTATCAGTGAGCTCCATACGTAAAACTCGATCAATATTTATAAAGTGTCTTAATAAAAATAGCATTAAAGAATACTTTAAAAAGATATATGGTGCCTAGTTGGATACATGGGAGTATGCATGTTGAGTATAGGAGTCTGAGATAAATATGTCATGATACTGTGAAACTTAAGTAAATGTTGTTCTAAGCCTAAATTAGTTCGGATGATGTTAAGCACTATGACTATATGGAGACCAAAACGGCATGACATAACAGTGGGAGATGGGCCAATGCAGTCGAGCTGATTCGGCTTGGTCCTAATAGATGACAAAGAATACGTCCTCCGATTTGTTGAACCCTTGTTTATCATACATCTGACTTGATAACATTCATTGCATTAACTTGGATCCCGTAAGTGGAGCCCACTTATACCCGATCTATCCATAGTGATGTAGGGTTGGAATTGAATAAAACCACTGAAGCAGTATATACCATATGACCTCAATAGTGGTCCATATATTGCATTTGAAAGGCCAATAAGCAAGGTGAACTGCATCACACATCTACCAAGAGTTTTTGGTGACATCCATGTATGAGATAGGGCATAAATTTGAGATACGATGAAATGTTTGATGCATGTGCAGTTGCTTCCTGTAAAAGCAGTTGATTCTGCAGGAATTGATAAGCATTAATGAGGAAAAAGATGTCACAGTTATCACCATATCTACCTTTGCACACAGCTTGCTCTTGAAAGGAAATAAAGTAAATGAGATTGAATGCAACTGTTGAAGCTCATTAGAGCTACACGCTAGTGGAACAAGAGGCCCAACATTTAGTTGATCCATCAGTCGTGTTAGTTCAGTCGCAGCCTTCATAAAATGGATCACAAGTTTCACTTGGACTCCTCCAAATCACATATGTGGGTGCATCTCTGGTTTGAGGGGAAATTACAACTCTCACTCCGCCAGCACGAAAGATTGGGTGACCAGAGGCAACGCTAATTTAGTGCCCCAAAAACCAGTGGATCATGGAAAGTAGGTGCCACGAGACCTGAATTAACAACAACAACAACTAAGCCTTTTCCCATACTAGACGGGGTCGGCTAGACATGAGAAGGAAAAATTAAAAGAAAGGCAGGTGACACAGACATGCAAAATGAAATATTAAACCTGTTGAATTCTTACATTTTCATGCCTGCAATCTACAATCTCTTCAAACACCTTTAGCAGAAAGGTTTTCTTGAAAACATGCCATTACTTTTTGAGGCTAAAGAAGTCACTTTCTAAGAACTATGCTTTTTCAAAGCTAACTTTACTTATAATTTATGAGTGTAATACGGCCTTTAGTAAGCTGAATTAATCAAATATACTGTTTAGTGGGTGCATATAACTTATCGAGAAAATAATGCCTGACAGTGGACGAATTAAATTGCCACACTCTAATAAAATACTACACATGAATGTAGCAATAAATCATCAAAACACGAACCAACAAACGCCAGTTGCAGTTGGCATTGATTTAAATAAGTAAATATCATCTCATATGGTTTTCCCACCAGGCAAACATGGAAAGTCATTAAACGTGGAAGAGGCATTTTTTCCTTGTGAGAAGGATTTAGTTGAAGATATTTATAAGAAAGAACTTTGTGGATACTTTACCTGGTCTAAAGCGAAATTAATCCACGCCATGCCCTTGCTGGTGAATCTACTGCTTAATTTACACTGAGAAAGCAAGCAGCCTTTGCATAGCTGCGCCAACAGGTACCCGGTCGCTATGGAATCCGTCGCCACCAGCACACTGCAAACAGATACGCAGAATTAATTAATATGAAAGTCTAAGATCATTTCGCCTTTTTTAGCTTCAATAGTTGAAATGGAGTTTCCATTTCCACCATTTATATGAGGACCTTTCTACGGGCAACAGTAATTCTCAACGTTACTCGACCATAATTGATCCATTTGGAAGTTCAGAAATTAAGTCTGAAGCTTCTATTTCAGTGAAACAAGTCTGTGAACTCCCAACTTTTTTTGCGGGTTAATGAGGAACAATCCATTAGGGACCTAAAAGTTTGACTGAAAATGTTGAAAATGGCAGCTCTAAACTAGAGGAAGGAAAACTGCTGAACCATCATAAGTTACTCTTCAGACGTCTTTTGGGAAGTGAGGGCGAGTATTGGAAAGTCAAAATCCCTTACGAGGCTATTCTTTTTTATTAAGCAAACTTAGATATCTAATTGGGAAAGATTCCCATATTATAAACTGCGTAGGAACGGTTCCCGATCTGGCTGTTAGCTTGGATCTGCATGCTGGTGCGGAATTTGGAATTGCATTAGTACTCTTTTCCAACGACTATAATATTTCCATATACATGACAATATTTATGGATCAGCGGATACGATTCATGAGTGTGTGTGTGAGAGAGAGAGAGAGAGAGAGAGATTCTGGACAGTGATACTGCTTTCAACTTGTTGCGAAGAGAACCTGGAGAGTTTACTGATCAATGACTAATACCCGATACTACGGCTTGTTGCAGCAGATGTCCTGCTGTACAGCTTTACTCTTTGAATACCAACGTTGAAATTTGTTATGCTTTTAAGTACCGACAAAAGGCAACGATTTATATGAGACAATCACCTCCAGTTAACGACAACAATATATGGAACATGCAAAGAACCTGATAAGTTCTCTAGGAAGCAACAAGAATTTTGATACCCATCTGAAACCACAGACTTCTATAACGCATGGGGAGGGAATGCTAACAATTAAAGGAGTTTATAGTTGGAAATATCCATATGGAATTCACAAACAACATAAGTAAGGTGAAACACAAAGAGAAGAGAGCATACATGAAAGCCTGTAGTGAGTGGACATTAGCGGTCTGCTTGATCATACCAAAGACCTCTTCAGTTTCTTTATTTGTTCCTATCAAGATTGCAGTAGCCATCGTTAAGACAAGAGCCAGAAACCTTAGAATTGATTCAGCTTTCACCAATCTGCTATTCGCCATCTCTAAGGAGGCTATCTAACCTTGTCTACAACTTCAAGAACTCACTAGACACTTGGTTAGGAAGGATTGAACGAGTTATTTTATAGGGAAGCAGAGGTTGCATTAAGTGTGAGTCTTCACGCTTTTCACCTGCCCTTTTACTTCTACGGTGGAATTTTGGCAGTACTCATAATTTTTTTGCTAAATTAATAATGCCAGAGGTAGGCCAGTGAGAGAATGCGGTCAATCTCTCATTATAAGAGGTGGGGTAGGGGTAGATTTTTGGGTCATTTTGGTTGTTAAGTAGGAAGAGATATTTTTTACTCTAGCAGTGGTGTCAGGGCATGTTATGAAGTTCAATAGCAGCTTTGTTATTGCAGTCCTCCTTATATATTACACTGCTGTCAACTGAACCACTTTAATTTTACATGAATGGAAACTAGAGTTGTTTAATCGTGTTTGTGTGTACATGTGTGTGTTCGTGAGAGAGAGAGAGAGAGAGAGAGAGAGAGAGAGAGAGAGAGCTTTTAATGTGGTACCAGTTCCTCTACGCATGAATCTTGCACCCAAATTCTAGATCCAATCATATCCATGTGTTCCTTGTCGTCTATTTATCATGTCCGAAAGTTAAATCACCCGAAATTTGGTCTCTGAGATGACGAAAGTTCAAGGTGTCACAAATCTCGAAGGGGATAACGGCATCACCTCGAACACCGAGGATAAAGTTCATGAGCTCCTAAAGCCCCAGTCCTTTAATTAGCTATATTTGGGTGGGGATCTCATGTCAGATGATTCGAGCTTGAACTGAGTATGATGATGTGATATGAGCCCGTATGAAAATCCAAAGCAACGGAAAAAAGCCTTGCCCTTGTACAGTGTAAATAAAATCCTTGATTTTAAGGAATACTGACAATCCAAATGAAAATCCACGGTCTTTAAAATGAAAGCTTGGAGAGAAACTAAGGAGATGAACATATCCAAGATACGTACAAGCCCGAGATGTCAACTCATGTTAAGTTGAAACAAACTCGATCGGCACGAGCAGGGCCAGCCGAACAGCTAGCAGCTCGATTCATTTCGCATTTCCTTTTGTAACCTGCCCACGAGTTGTTTTCAGTTGATTAAGCCAAACTAAAGCTTAAAACAAAGACAGCCAAAAGGAAGAGAAAGCATGTAAAGAAAAAGCTCGATATGATAAAACCAAGTTGACTTAGACAGGTGATATGGTCCAAGCATTCATTTTGCCTTGTTTCAATCTTGAACTCGTTCGCTGCATCAGTCCTGTGAGGTAGTTGGCCTCACTTATGGTTCATTAAATTACTCACGTTTTTCACCATTAAACAAATAAGAATGATCTTTTAGGACGTGAAAGGGATGACGGCAATCTGCATTACGTTCCGTTTGTTCAGTCGAAATCTGCAGCTTATCTCTTATTCAATGCATTGAGACCGTGGAATTGAGAAGTTTACTTTGAAGATTGAAAACCATCTGCCCATGATCACTTAACCATTTGGCCCAGGTTGGAAGGAGCTTCATCCTTGCTGTCCACGATCCGAGTCCGAGATGTTAAAACAGGTTTAGCAGCAACAGCTAATGATCTTCTTTATCTTTACACAATGAGCTATGTCTCTTCAGGCTAAGGACTCGACTCAAAAGAACCTTCATGTTGAAGGTCTCATGTTCGATGCCTGGGGTGTCAGGTGTGCACGTATGGTCTGCCTGCTTGACCCCGCTTGCATCTGAAAACAAGAAAAGATTCACACTGAACTCTCTTTTCATATCAGTCAAGATGCTCTTCCTTGAGAACCTCTTAGGTGCGACCCCTGATTCTTGGGTTTTCTTTGAATACACAGTAATTAATCAAACCTGGTTTACTGACTAATGAAACTTTGGCTCGGATGAAAGTTCCAGAAGTGTCACAACTTATATAAACCTGGTTATCCTAAAGTTGCTGCTTGGATGACACTGCGTCTTTGACAAATTAGGCTTAGTAACTGTCAAATACTTGAGAGAAAAGTTATCTACAGTTAATATAGATTTCAGTTTCTCCTCTTCCTTTCCACAAGGTGAAGTTCTCTCTATTTTCATACTTGGGGGTTTGCCAGCTTTCGACTTTATTCATCTCTTGAAGTTTATGGAAGAACATTCACAGTGTTAGCTAAAGCACAAAGGAATGTCAAATGCTGTAAAAAAGAATATAGCCAACTATCAAGGTTGAGTTTCCCAAAGGGGCATGGCTCACTGGGTAGAGAGCACATTGACCCAAGGTCAGGAGTTCAATACCCGGGTCTGGTAGGGATCCGCCTAACCCCAACTCACGTAATATATATATATATATATATATATATATATATATATATATATATATATATATATATATATATATATATATATATATATATATATATATATATATATATATATATATATATATATATATATCATCATCATAGTGAAGCATCCAAGATAATCAAATGCTGAATTTGGTATTTGAAGGTCACGACTTTGACACCCCGAGCGTAAATCTAGTTTCAGGCTCTCCATTGCACCAAAAGAAAAATGACAAGATAACAATGGAGGAAGACATCATCTCTCTACTAAATAAGATCCACACAAACTTTTGAGATGTGATAATAAATCGAGATTCCAATACGACCCTCAAGTTGGAGAACACATTAAGAAGCTCACATTTGCATATGATGTGAAAGATCGAATACATCAACATCACGAATTAATATAGGTGGAGCATTGAAAAAGTTTGAAGTAGAATCGCCCTGCTCGAAATGTAAGATATGGGCCCCAACCAAAACCACAAGAGCTGTAAGAACCACATGAATTATAGCTTGCCAATCAAATAAGCTGGACCATGTTCTCACACTATACGAAAATGAATATTGAAAAATGAAGTAAAATAGAGCTGAAAAGAAACATGCAGAGCGGCAGATCTTGAAAATCTCCTGCTGTAGCGAATAACCCACGGTTATGCACATCGACTCACAAACGGCTAGAACACATTTAGGGTGGGTTGACTATAACGTAGGCAGCGCACACATTCAACAGTGGGTTATAAGTTTTCTCTTTTAACTTTTCAAATTTTGAGTGGGGGTGGACGGCTCACCTCGGCATTTGGTAGATTCCAGTGATAAACCGACCTTCAATACTTGTACATACATAAAGGAGTAGACATGTCCGGTTTGAGTAAACCGGAACCAGCAGTTCCAAAACAGCATGTTCCGGTTAGCCCAGAACCTAACGGCCATAACTGGTTACAGTTCTAAAATCACCGGTTCTGAGGCGGTTTCAGTTTGAGTCCAGAACCGATAATTTTATTAAATAAATTTTTAAAAATTATAGATTTTTTTGTAAAAAAACAGAAGCAATGGTTTCAAACTGCAGATTCCTGTTTAGTTCTGGTTCTAGTTTTATAAAAAGTGAAACTGGAACCGAATTGGGTTCAACCGGTTCCTAACCCGATTGGGTTCTGGTTGGAACCGCTGAGCCGGTTAGGAACCTGCCATGCCTATGATCACGAGGGAGAACATAACTTTTGACTTCCATTTCAACGACTCCAAGCTTACATGCTCGCTGTATTCTTGTTATAATATGTCGATCAAAAGTTAAGCATTATTCTAAGCTCGGTGTTTTTTTTTCTTGGTTACAACGGGGAGGCCGAAGCCGATGCATGCACCTGGTATTGTGTCTCTAAGCTCGTGACTCGACCCGCTGGCCAAGTGAGATATTGCTCTTTGTGCTTCGAGGCGTTTGCTTTGATCCTGGCCTGGAGATGCGGATCATTAAGTAATGCCCATGGCTCGTTCTTCTCTCGTTTTTAGCTGCCCAACCAAAACGCAGGCCAAGTTATTTTCTGACACTAGGTGAGTGATCAGTTACATGCATCTATCAACATCCTCCATTAAGATTCAAGTGAGCCGAAGGGCAAAAAGCCTACACCCCTACAAGTGAGTCCTGTCGCGACGTGTAAGGTCCTTGATAATTCTTGCAACCCCAGCTCATTGCTTATTTGAACCTCACGTTGCTTGGCCGATGCCGATGGGCCTCACCACCCACAGGTCTTATATATGTTCAGCTTGAAGACGTCTTATTAAATTGCTATTGTCTTTGAAACTTGCAATTCATTCGTGACAGCCTGACTAATCTGAGTGTATACCTTGTTTTCAGAGATTCTTTTTCTTCGAAAGGTCAGTGGAGTTGAGCAGACCCTTACCAGATATATTTCTAACTTGTCGAAAGTTGCTTATGTGCTACTCGCATGGGACAAGCAAGCACAGTTCGCCCCCACCTTAAAGAGTTTGGTGGATTATTCTCCCCACCTGAAAAGTTCCTAGATCCGCCATGGACGACAACTTTTCAAGAGTACAGATCGAGTTACACTCTGATGGTGTGCATGCTAAGTTTATAATGTTAAATTTTAAAAAGCGGGCGGTGCATCAGCAATCGACAGTTAAAATGTTTCAGGTTTCGTGCTTAAAACTAATACACATTTACAAGTTGCTCATAAATCAAGCAAGGATGTAAAACTAGGAAACCACTAAAGCGTATGCACACATACAGGTAAAGGTTACGTATTTAGGAGCCCGCAGAATGTGTAAGCGAATCCAGAATGCATGTCACCTAAAGCGACGACTCTAACTCCTCTTTGAAGCAAGGATAAGCAGCAGACCTTGCTGAAAGTTCAGAAGGATTGTACTGAGTGGTACTAAAAGTGATCAATAAAAATTGCATATCATTATCCATACATGGGTAATATATAAAACGTATGATGCACCTTATTCTTAAATATGAAGATTTAGCCATGACAAAAGTATGTTTACATACAAGGCGTTAGAAACTCAAGGGTGGTGGGGGAGTGAACTTAGACGTAACAACTCATGCAAGACAGATATTAACTAAATGTTAGTCAAGGTTGCACCTACTTTCGAATCCGTTTAACAGTTCGAGAGTAAAATTCAGAAAGGATGAAGGTATCGCATCACATTATGAAGCCCATGAAGCAATTCACTTTCATGTACCCCAGAAGTATTCATCAATTTGAAATGCAGCACGTTAACAAACCCATGAAGCAATCCAGTTTCATGCAGAAATACTCAGTGAGCCCCTTGACCGTGTTCAGAACCCACTTCAAAAATAAGGGCCATGTTCCAAACGTTTGTGAGCGGCTCGTTCGTTCTCAGTGTGCCTAGCTCCAGCTCGTTTAAACTTGTTCGTGAGTTCATCTCATTGTAAACCGAGGAACACTCATTTTGAAAACATGGAATAGGCTAAAGAGAAGAGAGCAAAAATGTTATAAGATAAGAAAGAAGGAAACAAAAAGAAGAAGAAAAATGGAGGAGACAGGGGAGAGGAAGAGGGAAGAGAGTGAGGTGTAGAAGAAAACCAGGAAACATTAGAGAGAGAAATTTAACACCAAGAAAGGAGAAAAATCACAAAATAAAGAAGACCAAATAGCTCACCCGTCGTCAATTACTCACACCCGTTCCTGCAAATGCAGAATCGTACAGACATGCTACACAGCATTGGACCTCTTCCGCATGATGGATCAGGAACCCTTGTTATGAATATTCAGTTCATAGATGAAAGGAAGACATACACCAACGAAAAGAATCAGGTTCGGCACTGAAACATCACAAACCAAAGCATTTCGGGTTATGAGACGTGATAGTCTGGCACATATGCATGCTCAAAAACAAAGGGTTGATATGCCTGACAGCTGCATCATAAGCTCAAAAGCATTATATACGAACTCTATTGCTAACTATGATCACCAAAAGGAATGAAAACAATCATATACAAGCTACATCAACCCAAAAGCAAGCCTAAGTCTCCACCTATCTAAAGCACGTATGCGCAGACATAGAGATGTCAAAATAGGCACATATATATATATATATATATATAGAGAGAGAGAGAGAGAGATTGATATATTGGATCCGTTCACCACTAACATTTTTCATTCACATATGATATTGCTTTTCTAACTCCGAGCATAATAACCTTGTCATTCATTTTTTTAATCTTTAAAAAAAATTAAATTAAATTCATACTATCAAAAAGCAATGAATGAGGATGAGAATATCATAAGTGGATAGATTTAATTTCTCTCTCTCTCACATATATATTATATGAATATATGTATATATATATATATATATATATATATATATATGAGTTGGGCCTCTAAAGTGTTGGCCTTACCTCATATATATATATATATATATATATATATAGAGAGAGAGAGAGAGAAAGAAAGAGTATTTCTTGAATAGTATAAATATAAAGTGATACTTTTAATTCAAATCTCTATCATTGATCAAGTTAATCAAATGGTTGAAATGTGTAAATATATTTGAGCAAAAGTTTAAGCATTTACCTATATATATTTCTCTGTAAGGTGAGAGCAAAGGTGAGAGCAAATATGTAGATTAGTGAAAGTGAAGCTAGAGAGTTTGACGGAGTGATTTGGTGAGCAAAGTGCTTGTAAGCATTACGATTTATTGCTATAATATGCTTGTTTATAGCCCTTATGGTAGTTGGACCTATTTTTTTAAGTCCAACCATATTAATACAACTTATTCAACGGTTTTGGCGTTTCGGTAACATCAACAAAAATAAGGAATGTAACAATTTGTGAGGACCAATCAAATGATCAACTAGTTCGTATATCCACAACGGGATGAATTTCGCCACTTATAGGTGAAATTTGGATGTCTTATAAATTAATCACTTCTATTTACATGGTATATGAATTTATTGTTGGAAAAGTATTCCTACATATGTAATAGAAGTTTACAATTACAAGAACTATTAATCCAGTAATATTGTTTATGATTTTATAAATTGTGTGTTTTACTTGTTCTTTCAACAACCATATATATTTTTGCCAATGCCGCCGGTTGTCATTGGCCTCCACCACCACCTTCCGTTAACTATAATCACCCCCACCGCCCACATCCCATCATCAGCATCACCATGGAATAGTCTGGGGTGATTATTATTTAGAGCATATGGTTGAGTCTCTTTTTCCTAAGTGGTTCCGACTTTTGCGAGAAGGAATGATTAAATAGACGGTAAACTTAAAGAGTAAAAGAAAGTCCTCAAAAGTATTAAATAGGACTCTTGACTTGCATCACTTTCATAATTTAAGTATCAAAGGTTTTGGGGACTAATTAATCCTGAAAGGTTCAATCCTTTTACAATGATCCGTATAAGTACCCTATCTCTATACTTATCTTCATATAAGGTGCACTCTAGATTATAGAATAAATAACAATGTTTTACTTTTATTGCTCGCTTTTCTCTTAGCAAATTAGTTCGAAGTACTTCAAACTTAATAACTCCAAAGTTAACTTTAGAGACAACTTCAACGATACCTATTTCCAACACATCATTAGTTGGGAGTATATATATATACTTCTGTGTGTAAATAAGATGTAGTTGAACGGACTGGAAGTCATAGAGTGTACTCATGGTACATAATCACTTTTTCTTTATTATAAAGGTTTACCTCAAAAGCTTCACCACTATTTGGCTCTACCTATAATTTATAACACTATTTATATGGTTTGCAAGCTAAATCCCCACATATCTTCAGCATGCCCAAGCTTCTAGTGCAAGCGGGTCTGAATCTAGATCAATCTTTTAATCGGATCTGGACAATGGATTAGTGTAATCCATAGTTCCAGGTCCTTGCAAATACATTTCAATCGGGGCTTTCCACTTCTGGTATATGGAAGTAAGTGGAACGTATTTGAGTTGGATGTGGCTTTATGAGATCCGAGTAATTGGGTCGTAGGGTAATTGAATTTAGATTCGGGTATGGTCCATGGCGGTATCAAAGGCAACAGCCAGATAAGATCGGCCTACTTCGGTGGTAGGGTAACTGCACTGGGATACATATATGAAAGGCAAAGTCATATCTCTACCAAGTTATATGGTTATGGGATTTAAATTTCGAGATATGTCACCAGATATATCAATCAGGAAGGAGGAATGCCGTGAACGTCGCGGATCATCAGTGTACTTAGTCAAGTGGTGTAACTGGGTAGGGTGTGTGGTCGTTGACGGAACTTTCTTGTGGATGCCTACAGATTTTATTCTTGTGCAACTTGATCCTGACGTTCTTCTTTGAAACAGGTGACTTCCTGTTAGGTTCTCTCTCTCCCCTCTCATAATTACCGCCTTCTTCATCTAGGGTTTCCTTCTATCTACCGCTTCTCCTGGCAATTGATAGCCTTTCGCTACAGCACCTGTTACTATTGAGGGTAGAAGCCAGGATGATGATGACGGGGAGGGTGAAGGCGCTTCATTTCTACACACACCAAGCTCAACTGACGGTGGATTTTAGGGTCGCCGATGAAAGGGGTGGCGCTTTCTTATTGGTTTCCATCACTGGAGATGGAGAGATGATGGGGCTCCTTCTTTTCTCTTTGCAGATTAGATCGGCTGATTGGTAAGTGAGGATTTGACGTCATTGGCTAGATTACGAATACGAAAATGGGTAGAGAGATTGAACTTGTGGTGCCATTTTATATAGATTGGGGGGGGGGGGGGGGGGGGGGGGGGTTGAAATCTCTCTCTCTCTCTCTCTCTCTCTCTCTCTCTCTCTCTCTCTCATGCTTCTAGAGATTAATGTGGCATTAGCCACTTTTGAGAAGTAGGGAGGAAGGAGGATTTGGTTTGTGGTTTTCAGATTTCATGGTTTCTAAATTTTGATTTGTTATTGGTTATGTGTACTTATGAAAGAGGATTGGTGCTCACGCTTTCTGAAGATTGAACACCGATGTTTTAAATGGTTCTGAAAATGGGTTATGAAGCACATTAATAGATGGTTTTCATATATAACTTTCAGTGATATGTGACATATTCGGTGTGTGAAACGAAATAGACTTGTGCGGTTATGTCACAAATCCTTTTATTTGTCTGTACTCATTCTCTATTGCAAATATAGATCAAGAATTCTAGAACTAATAGTTCCAGTTATGCTTTCAACCTTAACACCTTAACTTTTATTGCAAGAACTATCTTTTTCGGAAATATGGTTTCTGGAATTGCTAATTGTGCAGTTTCACCAAGTTCTGCAATGCAAACAGGCCCTGAAGTATGAAACCATAGTTTCATGCCAACGATGACTTCTGCATTTGATGTAAAAAAAACTTAGAACTGTAAGCGCTAAAAGGTAAATGTCTAATTCCTATGAAAGATTGTACCAAGTACACCCATAGGGGCCGCTTGTTTCTTCACAAAAGCAGTAAGCCGACTTGTTTTGTGGAGATGCATGACCCGAAATCTTTTAAAAAAAGAGCAGCCCGAATTTTTCAGAAGGTTATAGCTGCCTCACCTAAATTTCACCCAAATGAACTTGATCTTAAGATCTTGTAAACCTGTTGTTCACCAGTGGCATGGATTTGGGTTTGGGTTTAGGTTTGAATATTACACAACTGAAACTTTCCGTCAGTTCCATAGCAAAATTCAGTTACGAATAGACTCAGATTCTGTTTCCAACATTTGCATCTAAGCTAAACCCTGATCTAAATACGATTAGTTGTTCATACTGCAACTCAAGAGAGAGAGAGAGAACACGTTAAAAAAAGTTAGGAATTTGTAAACCGAAACAGAACTCAACTACACCTATCATATTAGGTGCAACTCAATGGATCCTCAGGTGAGAGTGGACAGAAACATGGGAAATTGATATATACAAAAACATGTATGTGCATATATATATATATATATATATGTATATGAGAAATTGAGATTTAGTGCACCATAAATGAATAGTGCACTAGAGCATCCAAATTATTTTGAGTTTTGGAAAACAAAAAATACATTTGTAGTTCTTGCTTTTTGAATTCAAATGTCAGCCAATCTTTCCTTTGGTATATGGTGCACCAAATTTGGACTCCCAATATATATGTGTGTGCATCCGCACGTGTGTGGATGTAACGTAGTTACTTTATATGCACACATTTTCATGTTGGTCCAGTTCTACTCGGGCCCGACCCTAATTTTGTGGGGTCACTTTGGAATGACTCAAGACCAACCCAGGTTGCCTAGGCCCGGAGCTGGACACTGTTTACAGTGTGGGATTCTCTAGTCAGGTTGTCGAGCCACGTCTTAATTTGCCAGCCCGTACACATGCATGCATATTTGATCCACATTCAAAATTGTAACTGATGGTCGTTCTTTAGAAATCGTTTTTGGATATGCAAGATCAAAATTACGTATCCAACATAAGAATATTTAATTTCAAGTTCTATTATCTTGTTTTTTAAAGTTTGATTGCAAGAGTTCCAAATGAACTTCTGTGGGGAGCCAACAAATAAAAATATCGCCAACGTAACGGACGATAAGTTAGCATTTACGTCTACCGTGTTCTCACTGGAACTCTCCAGCACCATATCCGCATCACCGACTTTTAACGGTAGAGAAGTTGCTCGTTGCGTGGACTTCTCTGGCGCCTGTGCCGTCCAGCACCATAAGGGATCCAGCACACTTCCACACAACCATAAAACCGAGTATGTACTGTAACGTGTCATTTGCTTTGTTCCTCGCGGTAAAGCAATGATAAATTCCCGCCGCACTGATGCCACGTGGTTACACGTGGCAGTCATAGAGGCCCTCACATTTGAGCCAATAATCTCCAAATATTCCTCTTTTTCGCCAAAATCCAAAATTAGTTGGAGAGAAAGATTAGAGGAAGTTTATTCGCGCCAGCATCTTCCCTCCGAATATTTGTTGGTGAATAATTCTTTTCAAAAAATGAAATTTACAGATTTTTATTCAAATGCTTCAACTTTAATTTCCAAGCTTTAGAACGGGTCAAAGAATTCATATTTTCGTAACGTTAAATTTCCACGGGGTTGCGCGGGAATGATACTCAACCGCCACATCTTTTCAGGCGTTTTTCAATCGTTATTTTCACGATATATTTAAAACTATATTTCCAAACTTGCGAAAAGTTATAACGGTTGAAATAGTTGGTGTTTCTATAACGTTAAATTGTCACATCATCCCAAGAATTGCTCTTTCCTATTCAAATTAGTAGCAGCAAAACGCAGAGAGTCTATCAGAGAAGTTAAACTCTAAGAAGAAGCCGTCGCTTAAATTAGTTGCCACCTTTAAAATTTTGGATGCGACTCGCTTGGCTGGAGGATCAATATTGTGCTGATTGACACGAGGGAGAAGGTGAGTAATTCGCATTGAGTGAGAGGTGTTACGTTTGGTTTGGGGATTTTCGACTACATATATAATTCTACAGAAGATACAATTTCCCGCACCATAATAAAAAAAGGGCATAATTTTTTTGATTCTCGTTCTCCTCCGGGCCTTTTGATCTAGGCTTCGCTGCAGAGGTGGATGAGGTCGAGGACGATTTTCCGAAGGATTTTCGGGATATTATAATCTGCTCTCTCTCTCTCTCTCTGCGTAGGATGCCTGAATTTGGGGATTTTCATTAAATGTATCAGTATACTGATCATCTCTCTGTTATTTGTGTTGTTATCTAATTCACGTAGCTCTTGGATTGTGGTTTAGGGTTTGGTTCTTTGTTTTATATTATGTTTGATTGTGTCTTGCTTCTTATTTCTCATGTTTCATGCTGGTTTTCATATGCTTCGGATTTCCTGCATGATTCTGGTTCATGATAGCAGTAGAATCAATCGAGTTCTTCGTGTTTTGATCGTGATTGATTGAGGAAGGGAGTTTCTTGATCGCGATTGATTATGTTTGTGAATGAGATTTTGAATCCTCAAGGCGTTCGGATTGAGTATATGGATTGGCGGAGGGTTCTTTCAGAGCTTTCCATCTAGAGGGGCTTGTTCGAAGCTCTCATGTGCAAACTCGGAGACTAGTCGTTAGGATCCAAACAGACCGAGTCGGTGCAAAGCGAGAAACAGGCGGTGAACGGGATGGAGACTCCCGAAGACGTTCCTCGCGTAAAGTTTTTGTGTAGTTTTGGGGGTAGTATTCTTCCTCGGCCGATCGACGGGAAGCTTAGATACGTTGGTGGTGAGACACGGATCGTTAGTGTTGCGCGGGACATCGGATTCATGGAATTGATGATGAGGATGAAGGAATTTTTTGAGTCGGCTTCTCTGTTGAAGTACCAACAGCCTGACGAGGACCTTGACTCTTTGGTTTCTGTCGTCAATGATGACGACGTAATCAATATGATGGAGGAATACGATAAATTGGGACAGAGCGATGGTTTCATCAGGCTCAGAATATTCCTCTTCTCCCACACGGATGATGATTCTTGTCTTCTCGACGTGGATGAAAGGGAGAGCCAGCGTAGGTATGTGGACGCGTTAAATAGCCTCGATGATCCGTCAGATTTTTCGAGGCAGTCAGAAATGGGGGGGCAGAGTGAATCGTTTCAATTGACAGATAAATTCTACAATTCTGTGCAGCTTGATAACATGAGGGGTTATGAAGTTATGGCTCCTCAATACAATGGTCACCAATTGGGCGTTCTCCATTCTTCGCACGTTGGCCA
Organism: Brasenia schreberi; assembly: GCA_036023115.1. Classification (NCBI taxonomy): domain Eukaryota; kingdom Viridiplantae; phylum Streptophyta; class Magnoliopsida; order Nymphaeales; family Cabombaceae; genus Brasenia; species Brasenia schreberi. The sequence continues at coordinate 577,026 of JAYKKT010000014.1, forward strand.
TTACAGTGGCTCGGTTGTTTTCCAGGATCATGAGATGGGATTCCCGGGCTTGCCCCATATAGCAGCACCTCTTGGAACGATGGGTGGTCGAGAAGTGCCATCACAGACACATTTGGCAAGATATAATGAGATGGAGATGCCTTGGAGTCCTGCTTATCATTCTTCTGCTGCTCATCAAACTTCTCATGAATCGAGGCTGGTGTCAGATTTCTGCTCTTCGCCTTCTACAGCCCATCATCACGTGGGGTTTGATCTTCATGATAGGACGTTTGACGAATGCAGTAGTAATGGACACAACATTGTGGGTGCTTGTGCAGCAATGGGCCATCAAAGAGGTCAGGCAGCTTATGACCATCCTTCGGATCTAGTGGACAATTCACCGGTGGTGCAACAAGGCAATCCTCTTACGGGTGATAGCAGCAGGTTCCAGTTGAACGTGAACAACCACAAAACTCCTTCTGAAGGGAATAGCAAATGCGAACATTGCCACTTGGCTTTCATGAGAAATCAAGCACTTTTGGAATCAGATTATGCAGATGCTCATTGGAGACATGCTCCGCCTTATCTAGATCATGCAAATGAGGGTCACTGCAAGGAATGCTACTTCCGGAAGGAAGCAGCCCTGCTGAATCCTGATGTGAAGGAAAATGGGGTTTTCTCAAGAGACCAATTTGAATCTGAACACAACCTTGGGGACTTCTATAATCATGAGAGGGGGTGGATTGCACACCGGATGAGCCATTGGCCAGAAGAAGCAAGAAGTCATATATCAGGAGTGAGAAGGCTTAATGAACGGTATGTCAATTTGCCATACAACAACTCCCCTGAAAGCCACCCTTTGCCTGTGCACCATGTTCACTCTGAATGTTTACATGAAAATGTAAGATGTGCACCTCATAGTCATATCCATGCCCCACTTCTTGATGATTTTAGAATTAAGTACGGGAATTTCCCTGATCCGATTGGCAAGAATGACCACTTTGGCCCACTTGGACCTGCATATTCATTGCAGAAAACTGGGCAAGCTGTTATCCATGGTACCCCCCCATCAGAGTCATTGGGTTTGCCAACATACACCAATGGTGCAACCAGCGCTGGGTTCTTGAGGACCACACCAGTAGGAAGCCCTGGGCTATGTGGAAACGATGAGAATGCTAGGGTTGTGCAATGCGGGAACCCATATCTGATCAATCCCTTTGATGCATCTTCAGCTGATCATGCTTTAAGCATGAATGAAAATATTGTTAATGATCATAACCAGGGTATACTTCGTCTTCTGGGGGACAAAGAACTGAGTGCTGGTGCTGCTAGCTTCCCTAGAGAAGCTGGTGTTGATGCTGGACCCGTTTTTGCTACTGGCCAGGAACCTGTGAACCTCATTCATAAAGGCAGTTGCTCAAATCCATTGCATCCAACGCATCAATCTCCCAAGGATTTGCTAGGTTTCACTGAAATTACAGAACCTAGACGAATTGCATTTTCATCTTCACTGCCAAAGTCTGATGCTGGTTCATCGGGTTCATCAAACTGTAACACCCTACTGCAGAGGGGCTTGGACATCACTACAGAGCAAACATTGTTAAAGCAAAAGATTATAAGCAAAGACTTGTACATATTAAATCAGGTTCTACCCCAAACAGATCCTCATGCTTGTAATAGTAATTCTCCTGGGTGTGACAGGGAAGAAGCTATCTCAAAAAGTGTGGTAAAGACTGGTGATGTTATAAGTGAATCAAATGATGTGTTGCAGACATCAAACAAGGTGGAACTCTCTGAGTGTTTGAAATTCATTCCTGAGCTAATGGCATCAGTGAAGAAGGCAAAACTAGAAGGTATTCAACAGATTCAAGTGCAAGAAAATGGTGATGCCCATGATGTACATGGTCAGGAGAACAATCGTGCTGGGGTTCCACCTGATATTGCTGGCTCAAATCGATCATCTGTCCATGAGTTAGAGCCTGTATGTAATATATTGCATTATTGTGGTTGTATTGTGGCCTGACGTTCATGCCTGCAGTTTTTAGAACCTTGATATAATTTCTCTCTGGTGAAATAGGATGAGGACCACAATGATGATAATCCTTTTGCTCTTAAGATTGAACAGACAAAAGCAGAAGAAGAAGCATTAGAGAAAGGACTGCAGGTACATGTGGTGTTTTAGTTAGCTGCAACCGACTTTGTGTGTGTGTGTGTGTTTGTGGGTGTATACATGTCTATTCCTGAATTGAGTTCATGTACATTGCAGACTATTAAAAATTGTGATCTTGAAGAGATTAGGCAACTTGGATCTGGTACTTATGGGGCTGTCTATCATGGTAAATGGAAAGGATCGGATGTTGCAATCAAGAGGATAAAACCTAGCTGCTTTGCTGGAAGACCATCTGAGCGTGAAAGACTGGTAACTTTCTGCTACAACTTTAAAATTTTGCCCCATCCTTGTGATTATTTGCTTCTCGTGAGGCGTAGCTTCAGAAATTTTTGTAGCATCATGGTGCTAAGTGCTAACTGTTTAGCTATTGCATTTCTGTTTTAAATTCATCGAGATTCCCTGTTGATAAAAAGATGTACAAAGTACAAATTTCTATTGATCCCAAGTTTGTTGTTTGCATGTGATATGAGCATATTATTGGCAAGATCCGCAAAGAAACTAAAAGGGTGAGAAGCTTTCTGGCAAAAACTTAATTCCAGTGACTCCTAAAAAATGAATGAACTTGGATCAAGTGTCCCATGTTACTTTTGCTACTTTTCTCTCCAACTATTTTACTATTCCTTTCGTCTTTCTGTCGCCTCACATGATTCCCTCATTCTTTTTTCTTATATTTAAAATTGCTAAAACCACATTCTTTTTCTTGTCTATCACCTTTGGCCTGTTAACTGCTTGCACCCAAAGAATACAAGTAAGAATCGGTCTATTGTTTCAGTTTCTTGAGGAAACATGGAAATATGAATGTATTTAGTTGGTAAAAAACTATGTCTCCCATTTTCCACCGAGTTAAAGCACTGAGATAATGTGCCTTAGAATATCAGAGTTGTCTCACCATAGGGCTTCCATTTATCCATCTAGCTTCTCGTGAGGAGATGCTAGAGATTGTTGGAAATTATCAGAGTTGTCATATGTAGAATTATATTTGAGTGGTGATCATTGAGTTAATATGTTGTTGATTCCCTTGAAACATTGCAGAACCAGTCAAAATCTTTTGCTTTGAAGTTGAACATCTAACTTGGGCTGTCTTGGTCTAACGCTAGCATGAGTTCTTCATAAATCAGGATCTTGATTCATAGAATCCATTTCTTGTAATGTGATCCAATGTGAACCATTTGATGGATGTTCCTAACTTTTCCTTAATAGCACATTGCTATTGGATGACACTTACTTAATAGATACATCTTTTGGTATGGATGGTATCACCATTCACGTGAAACCTGACCACATTCTGCTGTTTCGGTTGGATCAAATACATTTGTATCAGGACATGAATCTTTGTTGTCTAGATGGTCCCAACTTCCACCTTCATGGGTGTGACAAAAAGGACATGTCAGATGTATATGAAACTTTTTGTCAGGACTTACAAGCTAGTCATCGTGCCTCACTACTTATAATGTTACCATGTGAAAGCAGGCTGTGTCTTGCTTCTCTCTAGTCTCATGGATCTGCTTGCCTCCTCGTTTTAGTCCTAGACTTCTTGAATCTATCTACATACTCATATGCTTGCATGAATGCATGCAGGTGCATGCCGGCTAAGTCACACAGACACTTCTAAGAGGTGGAGTGTCGACCTTGACACGGGTGCGACATCGACACCGACACCGTGTCGGTGCGGCATGGCAAAAAAAATGCAATATATATATATATATATATATATATATATTTTTGTAACTCACGGTTCTACCGTCTATGGTATATTTATCCCAGTATTGTCTGACGCGTATCGTATTGGGTATCGCTGGGCTCCACGATAAACCCTTTTTTTTTGAAAAAAAAATCAAAAAAGTAATTTTTTCAAATTTTTTTTTAAGGTTTCTGCTTTCTGGCCTCTCTTCGCCCCTCTTCACAAACACCGAATCTGTGAATCTGCTCGAATAACATGATCTTGCTTTCTATGGTATTGAGTGTATTGACTATTGAGCACTATCCTATATGCTCGATATTGGTTCTGATTTGGAATCCAATATCTTGAACCTGGTTCGTGGCAAACCTTGTTGAGTATTTACTAGGTAGGGTTGCACCAATCTGAGCACGGGAAGTGACTCGAGCAGATTCACAGATTCAGGTCGCGGAATGCCCATAAGGTGTCGCGTTGACCAACTTTGGTTTCTTCAATGAGGTTTGCCACGAAATCAAGCTTTGGAGTAGGGCTGATAATTAAAAAAAAAATCTTGTTAAATATCACTATGTTCATTATATAGTTATGAGAAAGAAATATCATCTCGTATATGTTAACTCATGATATATTGGTAGATACAAATATGGATTTAAAATATATTTAAAAGATAATTTTTGTGCAGGTAAAAAACTTGATAAAAAACATAATTTGAAAAACCCCACAAGTCATAGGTAAAAAGCTCTATACGTAAATAAAATAAATGAAAAACACAAACACAAAGGCGTTGGAGTTCCCCCCTTTTGCCGCTGCCCGATTAACCAAAAAAAAAAAAATTTTGAATTTTTTTTTGAATTTTTTGGGGGCGTATCGTACGATACGGGCGATACGTTTCGTATTGTACGATATGGTGCGATACTTACCGTTTTATGATACGGGATAGTGTATCGTATCGTGGTTGCCCACGATATGATACGGTGCGATACTTACCGTTTTACGATACGGGATAGTGTATCGTATCGTGCAACCATGATACGATACGGTGCGATACTTACCATTTTACGATACGGGATAGTGTATCGTATCGTGTACGTATGATACAGTGCGATACGGATAACACTGATTTATCCTGGAGAACCCGATTAAAGAGGGAGTAATCCATGAAGACGATGAAACTAAAGCCTCTTAGTCGACTCGTGACCTTGATGATCACCTGAGTTACCTCACCATAGTTTCCAAAATGCTTCTTCAGCTTGTCTTCCATTATCTCCCATAAAACTCCGTCGATGAACGTAGAAAAATATCTTAACGCGGACCTTCTTCACTTCCTTTTGTGTGGATATTCCACGCTTAAAAATCTGGTATCGATTTTGAAGTTCGGGTCTTTTTGGATAAATGGGTCCGGATAGTGAAGATTGATTTGTGTATAGTAGTTGTTTACAGTTTATGTGTTTTGCTTTAATATAAAGTTGTGTACTTGCTATTGTCATATACTTATGTTAATTGATGTCTCACTTGTTGTAGCTTGAATATTATATATAATATATAATATTATATACCCTAGTCGTGTCGCCGCACCCAAAATTTTTGAAATTTGCCGTATCCTGCACCCGCACCCGTGTGATATAGCATGCCGGTGCACGCTCACACACATGTGTGTGCTTGTAGGAAAGCTGGATCTTCTAAACCTCTGATAATGTGTAGTTGTGTACTCATGTATTCCTTTTGTTTTTTGGGCGCACGAGTATCATTTGAAAAAATATAAAGGATAACCTTATTAACCTTATTACTCTCATATTTTGTAGTGTGTGGTATGAGATGTATGAAGGATAAAGGATAGTCACAAACTCTCTCTCCATATGTATATATGATATTTATAATCATATTATATATATATATGTATATATATATATATATAGAGAGAGAGAGAGAGAGCTTATGTACATAAACAATCTTACTATATTGTCCTCAATGATCTCAATCCTTTGATCAAGGTGTTGGATGAGTGAGATTAAAAAGCAAAAAGTATACTTCTACATTTATATGCTTATTTTATTTTAAAAACTTTTTTTTTGCGTTTTGATCTCAACCATCCATATCATTGAGGACAATTTATCATGATTGCTTGTGTGCATAATCTGCAAGCTCTCTCTCTCTCTCCCTCCCTCTCTTTCTATATATATATATATATATATATATATATATATATATATATATATACATACACACACACAGTATATTATTGCAATAAATGATCCTACAATTTCAATTTGAAAATAAGCTGGTTATTTGAGGGCAGGAACTTCACTTCAGTCATAAAAGTTGAACGATAAATGGATTCTCTGTTTGAATGGGCAGTCACCCCATTGTGTAAGGGAATTAGGCTGCAGAAAGAACATAGCATTCATTGAAAAGTAAAATATCTAAAGGGCAATTCTATTTGTTATGGCTTTCAGTTGACTTCTGATGTAATATCTTTAGTTCAACACCACTGCTATAAATAACTAAATTCCTGTTTTGCTTTTGTAACTTTATAATGCCAATTAATAAGCTAAATGAAGAAGATCAATAATAAGATAAAAAGAATCACACAAGTGAAGTTGATAAACAAGAAACGGTTTCCAGTGAGTTCTAGCAGTTTTAGTGTCATGTAAATGCATCTGATTTTACATGTTATATTCCGTGCTGGGTGACATTTCCATGTCATCTCAAATTAATGAATATGTAGGACCATAAGCTCTGATTGTTTCACCTTTTACTTTGTATCAGTTAAACGAGAACCTATTTCTCTGGTATAGTTTTCTTATTCCCATCTTTTTCAGCATTATAATCTTTATGCATCAGAAGTCATTGGTGCCTATTACTTGTCTTTGTTTTGTTATTACCATCATGTCTTGAAAACCACTGTGGTAGCCAATGCTTTTCGGCACTGTGTCAAGGATTTTTTTTCTTTTAGACTTACCAAAATGCCAAGGGCTACTTTCTTCACTAATGCTCTTCTAAAGAAGAAAGCCTTCAATGATGGCTTACTCCTAATTGAATGCATGTAGGTCTCTCAGGAAGTATTTCCATAGTCAAGTTGATCATAGTTTATGCTGCATTATTTTTCCCTGTTTCTCCAATTGTAATAGAAGCTATACATGGAACACTTGGTTGAAGAATATTTTCTTATGATGCAGCTCCTGCTTATTTCATTAATGACCTTTCTTTTTTCTTTTCTGTTAAACTTATGGGTTATCCACATTTCCGAGTTCCCCTCTAATAATAGAAGCCCACTTTGGTGATTTTTCCTAAGCAACATAAAAGTAAAAATTATGGGAAAGAATTATCGAACGTAGGTTAAGACAAGTATCAAGTACAACAGAGAACCAATTTGGATTTATGCCAGGTAGATCTACTATTGAAGCGATTCACCTTCTGAGGCGTCTTATGGAACATTTTAGAGCAAAAAAGAAAGACCTTCACATGATATTTATTGATCTAGAAAAAGCTTATGATAGGGTACCGAGGGAGGTTCTTTGGAGAACTTTGGAAAAAAGAGGTATCCCATTGACATATATTAACCTTATAAGAGACATGTATGATGGTGCAAAAACATGTGTGAGGACTCATGAAGGAACGACAGACTTCTTTGAAGTTAATATTGGGTTACATCAAGGATCAACTTTAAGTCCATACTTATTTATAATGGTGATGGATGAGTTAACAAAACATATTCAAGATGAAGTACCTTGGTGTATGTTATTTGCAGATGACATTGTATTAGTAGAGGAGTCTAAGGAAAAAGTTAATAGAAAATTGGAACTATGGAGAGAAACATTAGAAAACAAAGGCCTCCGACTTAGTAGAACAAAGACAGAATATATGGAATGCAAGTTTGATCATTTGGCTACTTCAGAGGACATAGAAATTAAAATTGGCACACATTGCATTCCCCAAAAGGAAAGTTTTAAATACCTAGGGTCAATTTTTCAAAGTGATGGAAGAATTGATGGAGATGTTACACATAGAATTAATGCTGGTTGGTTAAAATGGAGAGGAGCATCAGGTATTCTTTGTGATAAGAAGATACCATTAAAATTAAAAGGTAAATATTATAGAGCAGCAATTAGGCCTGCCATGTTTTATGGTTCTGAGTGTTGGGCAGTTAATCATCAACATGTACAAAAGATGTCTGTGACAGAAATGAAGATGTTGAGATGGATGAGTGGCCATACAAGAAAAGACCGTATACATAATGAGGTTATTAGAAACAAATTAGGAGTGGCACCAATAGAGGATAAAATGAGAGAACATCGTTTAAGATGGTTTGGACATATAGAAAGAAGATCAAAAGAAGAACCTGTAAGAAGGTTAGAAAAACTAAATTTGGAAAGTATTAAAAGAGGTAGAGGACGACCACAAAAGTGTTGGAAAGAAACAATAAAGAATGATCTAGTTTATTGGGAGTTAACTGCTAACATGGCACACGATAGGGATCTGTGGAAACAAAGAATCCATGTAGCCGACCCCGTCTAGTATGGGAAAAGGCTTAGTTGTTGTTGTTGTTGTTGTTATGCTCGAGATTGGACTATGTATGATTTAATGCTTCAACATTGTGCTTTCTTGATTTTAGATTAGATAAGGGAATATCCTTCCGTGAAGTTTCTCCCAAATAATGTTGCCTTAATTTAAACTGTTGTCCTTCCTATTTCTATTTGTTTAGCTACTGTGGAGATCTTTGCTATGATTTTGGGTCATCTTCTTCAGATTGCAGACTTTTGGAAAGAAGCTCTGATCTTGAGTACTTTGCATCATCCAAATGTTGTTTCATTCTATGGTGTTGTTCGTGATGGCCCTGGAGGATCATTGGCTACTGTGACAGAGTTTATGGTTAATGGATCCCTGAAACAGGTTCTACAAAAGAAAGACAGGTTGGTCAGTTGTCATCAGAAATCCTCTTGTTACAAGCACCACTCTATTGTTTCTTGTTTCCATTACGTTAAGAAGAGCTGCTTGCCAGATTTGTCAAACATGGTAATGGTATATCTTGGTCTAATCTTTCTATTTAATTGACCAGAACAATTGATCGGCGGAAGCGGTTAATTATTGCCATGGATGCGTCGTTTGGAATGGAATATTTGCATGAGAAAAAGATCGTTCATTTCGATCTGAAGTGTGAAAACCTATTGGTGAATATGAAGGATCCTCACAGGCCTGTATGTAAGGTATGGGGATACTCCTATTGTTTTAGGTATATATAAAATGCAAATATTGTAACGGTGCTTTTGGTTTGGGCCCTTACGTTCATTGGTGGTTTTCATTCTTCTATGGTCTGTCATAAACGTTGCCAAGCAACTTGACTAAGCGTACAGATGTAACATTTTCTTTATTATTTTCTTCTATATAAATATCTCATGTGCTACATTGCATATACTAGTCACTTGTCATATGTTAATGAGATGATCCTTTAAGCTTGACATATTTTTGCTGCATATTGATCCCTCTGGAGCTCGACTTGGGTGCTGCTAAGGAGTTCCATATTGAAACTTAGTTTTTACTATTGCCTTTTCAATCGAGGTGTTATTTTGAAGCTTGTCCGGAAGAGATGAGGGACTTGTAGTTCTGTTCTATTGCAGTAGTTGGTGGCTTTCTTTTCCATGAATACGTATTTCTTTTTCAGTGGGACCTGGAGACAAGGCATTTTTGAAATTAAGAGCACAGGGAAGTCTGAGAATAAGAAAATGACTTCCATTACATTGGATCATTTAAACTGCTGTTTTCTGGGTGCAACAAAGGATCAACACTATCTGTGTATCAAGGTTTGTAAATTTAAGGCACAATAAGGCGATTCTGAAGAATCTTAATGAGGCACAATCCTTCAGGCATCTCTAGTCCTCAATCCGTAATGTCTAAACCTACATTGAATAGTTATACAACAAACTAAAAAAGTTTGCCTCCCGTTTTTTTTTATGGTGCATCAGAAAATCAAGAAGCCTGCTGTTTCCAGTGATACTGGAAAAACGAAGAGCTCGCGATGTGTCAGTGTGTTGGTTGGGGCAGATGAAAGGTGATTCTGGCATCCATTTTGGAAAGACTTGCCCATGAACTGCATAGGTTCAACACAACTGTTTACCTTTCTAATGCACAAAAACACATCCGATTACCTTTGGACATCAAGTATACGCAACAAAGAGGTCATGCTTGCACGCATCTAGTTTGCTTCAAAACCAAATAAAGCAAGTTGCTTTCCGAAGCAACATGCTATTGGAGGTAATGCTAATACAACTAATAGAAGCTTCAACCTCTCACCTCTTATGGAGGCTTTAGCTCCTGCTCTGTGTAGACCACATATGCACACTCATCATAGGCTTCTTTGAGGCTTAATATATTTGGGGATTTAAATAATGGTTCGTGTAATTTTTTTTTACAAGACTAGATGAACGTGAACCCTAATATGCATATTAAGGTACACTGGAAACAAAATTGGAAATTAGTTACTTGCCGCATGTAACTTCTCATGTTTTCTAGATTCAAAGTTACTTCAATCAGAAAATTGTAGGTTATGGCCATGATAATGGTGCCTTGAACACTGGGTGTATACACCTCAAGTACCCATCTTTTGGTGTATTTGTCAAGCATGTGATGTTTTGGTATTAGCACAACCATGAAGTCTGAATCTGATCTATTGGAAGCAATGTATCGGAAAAGCAGTAACTAGGCCCAATTCAGAGTTGCTAGAGTTGAAAATCTATATAGAGCCAAAGCATCGGCCATGAAGTCCACTAATATCGTTATTGAGAAAGAAGACTAGTTCTGATCTCCAGTCTCGGAAGACCCCAAGCACTTGGGCAGCATGGGAGCCTGTTTAGGAATGCTGTCGCTCATGAATGTGGCGGGCCGTAGGATCGTATGGTTGAAGGACATCCTTTTTATGCATGTCAAGTATGCTAGGGCTCTGAAATGTACTTGGAAACCTGACATGGTGGGAAAGGAGACAGAGGGCATGTATGACTAAAGTCACAGCAGAAAATGTTTACGTTCTTAATTATCTGCAGCTCTCTCTCTCTCTCTCAGTCAAATAATTCATTTTGTAACAAAAGGAAGTGGATATAGGTCTGGTGGGAGGTGGGTTTTAGAAATCTACTGTTAATGTCTCTTACTATTGGTATTCTATAGTCTATAGTTAATGAAGAGGGTTGTGTTATGTCCTACATGTAGCGTAAAATGTTGTTGGATTTTTTACAAGGGGTTGCAGGAAATTTCACTTACTATTTGTGTCTTCTTGTTAATGAGGGAGGTCACATTAGGTCCTACGTATAGCATAAAACTTTGTTGGTTCTTTTACCAGTGGGTGCAGTTTGTAGCCCTAATGCACTTGTCCCATCAAAACTTCAAAATTAAGTGTGCTTGGGCAAGAATCGTACTACGGCGAAGACCTTCTAGGAAGTCCTCGTATTGCACCATCTAGTGGACCACACCTCTTTCGCATAAGTTACTGATCCTTCTAACACATTGTTTTTCCCAGAAGAAAATTATTTAACAATCCAAGTTTATCCAGAAGAAGTGATAACACAAAGGTGCTATTTTGCACCGTTTCAGTGTAATATATCCCTTGTATATGTCAGTCATTTGGGAAGCTAAAAATGACTACATGCATGGTTGTGCACATGATGGATCTGATCAAGAATGTTTCTTGGTCATTTATAATTTTTTTAATGATTTTCTCAACTTCAGTAGGTGGTTATCTTATATGAAGATCGGATTAGGTCATTCTCTCACTTTAGTGTTTACATGGAGTTACAAATTTGGATTTTGTTCCATGTGCCTTTGCAACCATACACTTAACCGTATTCACTAGAATGAAAATTCAAAATGCCAGAAAAAAATCCATGGGCGAGTCTGCTCCTAAAAGATTTAGAGGACTTGGGAATGTTAAACCGTAATAGGAGTTGGGCCATTAGGGCCCAGCATGACTAACTGCGACTGGCCCTCATCCCTAACAACTACACTACCATGTAAAAGTAGCACTAAAATCTTGCCAATGATGACCACAAAGACAAACACAAATGATCTCACAAGATCTTTCCCAAGCCAAATCACCAAACACTTTGGTGCATAAGACAAACTGAATAAGCAACACACCAAACAAGCCAAGTGAGCACAAAAGGCTCTAATTAATCATCTATTCACATCCTCTATTTATAAAGGCCTATATTACAAGTAAAGAGAGAAAGAGGCATTAGATGGGAGCTAATGCTCCCAACGGCTACACGGCTACACAACTAGCCGTTGGGACCATTGGGGATGGATTGCCCCTTGAGGGCCAGTCCCAGTTAGTCATGCTGGACCCTAACGTCCCAGCTCCTATTACACTTTAACACCCCCTCCCTCAAACTTATGGTGTATATACCGAAAGTTTGTCCGACTAAAACATAAATCTAGAGTCTGACAAAGATTTGTTGAAGAAGTCTGCTAGTTAAAGTTGTGAAAGAACATAACATAAGGTCTGTCTTTTCTTCAAGTATTCCTCTCGAATATAGTCGCAGTCCATCTTAGTATGCTTGGTTCGTTCATGGAAGGTATTATATGAAGCAATATACATGACATTTTGACATTTTTGTTGTCACATAGCAATTATGTATAATCCTCCTATCTGCTAGAAGTTCACTAATCAAATACATCTTCGATGTTGTAGTAGCCATGACTCTATATTCTGCCTCTGTATGATAGGGACACTTTCTGTTGCTTTTTACATTTTCAAAAAATAAGTATCACCTAAAAATACAAAAAATTCAGTGGTGAAATGTCTGTCATTGACATCCATACCTTAATCAGCATCAGTACATGCAATTAATTTAAGAGAAGATGATAAGGTTAGAATGATCTCCCTTTCCAGCATATCTTTTATGTATCTCACAATCCGCATAATCACACTCGCGTATATTGGTAGGAGCTTGCTGAAATTGACTTGCCACATGTATTGCATGTGCTATGTTTGGTCGAGTGATGGTAAGACATGTCAAGGCTCTTATCATTTGTTTCTAGGGAGTGTGATCATCTAATTTTCTCCATTTGTAGTTTTTAGTTTGGTCCTCATCACCTCTGGCATGCTTCACCTTCTTATTATATGTCAAGCCTTACCTATTAGCCTCACTAGCAAATTTTGTTTATGACATAAAATAACCTTTTTTACTACGAGTTATTTCTATTTCCAAGAAGTAACTAAGAAGACCTAGATCTTTCATTTGAAATTCTTCATGAAGATCTCTTTTGATCCGTAATATCTCTTTTCCTCACTTTCAGCGATAATCATATCATCTATATACAAAAGTAGAATAACAATACCTGCAACAATTATAATCCTTACAAACAAAGCATTGTTAGTATAACAAAAGCGAAAATCTCGTGCATGCATTAAATTTTTAAACATATTAAACCAAGCCTTAGGTGCTTGTTTGAGTCCATATAAAGTATCTTTTAGTTTAAGAACATGATTACTTGGAGCATTGAATCCTAGAGGAGGAGTCATATAGATATCTTCACTAAGTCTACCATTCAAAAGTCATTTTTAACATTCAATTGATATATGTCCCAGTTTTTAATAACACTAATAGAGATCAATATACAAACAATATACAAGCAACATGAGCAAAAGTTTCCTCGTAATCAATCCTATAGTCTTGAGAATACCCCTTAGCTACAAGTCTTGCTTTATACCTTTCAATAGATCCGTCATTATGGGTTTTGACCTTATATACAACCAATAATTTTCTTATCTTTGGGTTTAGGTACAATGTCCCAAGTACTATTCTTTCATAGGGCTTCTAATTCATCATTCGTAGCTTTTTTCCATTCTAAGTTATTTTTTGCTTGGTTATAATGTTTTGGCTCAAGGATACTCGATATGATTTTGATTGCTATACAACTTCTATGTTGAGGTTGAAATGTTTCATAAGACAAATCTTTGAGGATGCTTTATGACTCTTTTGCTAGGAACTTTATCATTTTCTCTATTTCTTTTTACATAATAATGTTCAAAAGGTCTTATGATTTCTTCTCTAGTTTCTGTATCTATAGGTTCATACTCTAATTGGACCATACTTTCGTCTTGTGTTTCTTCATTGTCATCTAACTTTTCATTCGTGATTTCATCCAAAAACGTATAACTATCTTGGGTGTTTTGTAACTATCTCCATAATAATATTCATCTTCAATGAATTTGACACCTCTAGACACAAGAAGCTTATCCTCTTTTGGATTGTAACATCTATATCTTTTTTTTATCAATACCATAGCGAAAAAAGACACATTCAATGGCTTTGGGGCCTAACTTATCATTCTTATATGAGTAAATATAGCACTTACATCCAAAAACTTTTAACCGATTATAACTAGGTTTATTTGAATAATTTTCTAGTTTGGTTGATGACATCTTATTTATCAAATACACGGAAGTTAGAGCGGCTTCGGCCCAATAGATATTTAGGGACTTCACTTGCTAACAACAATGTTCTAGTAGTTTTAATAATATGTCTATGTTTTCTTTTGGCTAAACCATTTTGTTAGGGAGTTTTTGTACAAGATTTTTTATTCCAAATTCCATGCTCTTTAAGATAGTTTTTGAAGTTATTTGAAAGATATTCACCATCGAAGTCGGTTCTGCTTTAATGTTAGTTTCAAATTTAGTTTTGATCATATTGTGAAATATAAAAAAAACTTTCGATTTGTGTTTGAAAAAGTATATCCAAGTGTGTCGAGTGAAATCATTTACAAAGATAACATAATAGGTCACTCCTCTTTTTGAGGTTATGAGAGCGGGTCCCCACACATCGGAGTGCACTAATTCGAAAACCTTTTTTTATTAGGATTCTTTCGCCAAATGGTGCATGATGAGTTTTGCCAAAAATACAATATTTATAAATAAAATCATTCTTTTCATTAGTCTTTATCCATGGATAATTGTTTATTTTGCTTACGTCAAGATGCCCCAATCTTTTGTGCCAAAGCCCAAACTCATTACAAATAATCTCACATATTTCAAAATTCGATAAATGATTATACACCACACATCCATTTGGTGAGAAGGTAACAATGCAACCATTATCGCAAATTTGAGAGATTGAGAGAAGATTAAGTTTTAATTTTGGTATAAAACATATTTGAAGTATTTTGAAAGAATTATTTTCTAAGTTATCAACTTCTTTAACATCTAGCTTAGTTTCATTGGCCGTAAACACTTGCTCTAACTTGTGTGCATTTGTTATAAGAAGTTGATAATGGCTACCCAGAGATGCTTGCCTTCTCTTTAAACATTTCTTTAATGGAGGCATTCATTCTCGATGGTAGCACTTCTATTTTGTTGTTAATGACAACCACATGAGGAGACCTCCTCAATAAGAGAGGACACGTGGTTTTGATATGTTTAATTTTCTTGTAATAATGACAAATCATATTATGTGAAGGTTTATATGTATTCAAATGATTTTCGGGTCTAGATGTAACAATAACCACTTCTTTGTTGTCTCTTCTGTTTCCTAATTTAGTCTCTTTCATAACTAAATCGGCAAAAATCTCATAGCTTTTGGGTCTCAATTTTCTATATATCAAATTTGATCTTATGTTCTCAAATTCATCTCGTAATCCTTGTATAAATAAGAAGAAATATTGGTTGTTTTTCATCAAATTTATTTGAAAGACAAAATCGTCTTGAGAGTGAGTTTTCCTAAGGAATTCTCAAGCTTCAAAAACATTATCAAATATGCTAATTCTACTACGAAGTTTTTCATCACATTTTGGTTAATAATCTATTTTATTTAGGCATTATACTTTTTCTTTTTTTGTCTCTTCTTAAAATTTTCTTGTATCTTGAGAAATTTATCTCCATGAAGCTCTTCTTCTATCCATTTGGCCTCTTGAATCGTACTATCAATATAGTCCCAATAGTCTTTAAAGGTGCCCAAATTGGATAAGAGTTGGAAACGAATAAACAATGAAATGTCTCATCTTTTTTCTTTTATTTTTCTCAACAATAATAAGAAATGCGAAGAATACCTTGATTTCTTCAGCTTTACCAAACAATCCCAAATTTGACAATCTTTTCATGATTGACACAAATCCCAATGCAACTCTAAATGGGTCATTCCAGCTCTGATACCATGTAAAGTAGCACTACAATCTCGCCAATGATGACCACAAAGACAAACACAAATGATCTCACAAGATCTTCCATAAGCTAAATCACCAAACACTTGGTGTACGAGACAAATTGAATATGCAAAACACTAAACAAGCCAAGTGAGCACAAAAAGCTCTAATTAATCATCTATTCACATCCTCTATTTATAGAGGTCTATATTACAAGTAAAGAGAGAGAGACATTAGATGAGAGCTAGTGCTCCCAATGTTGGGAGTTCCCAACGGCTAGTAGCATAGCGGTTGGAGTCCCAGTTAGTCATGTTGGGCCGTTAGGGCCCAGCTCCTATTACGGTTTAACAGGGAATTGAGGAGTGCCACATGGGTATGGCACTTATGCAGCGCTCAAGATGATTAGGTGTAACCATTGAGGGTTTGGTGCTGCTCCCATGTGTGTGTATCATGCATTTTGCTCAGTGTCGTCGTTAGGTGAACATTCATTATAATAATGCCTGTATGATTTCATATGAAACCTCACCGTTGCAGTTAACGTTTCTTTATCCAAATTATATTTATTCATGCTTGTAAGACTTATTCTTGGCATCGGTCCTTGTACAAATTAATGATGTGATTTGTGAAATCTATTTGGTTTATCCTAGTCGGTTAAACGTATTCATCAATGTTGTATGTATCAATACACAACCCATATCGGAAGGGTCATCGATGCATTACATATCGAGACATATGGTATGGAACACGTAAGATATGAACTGATACAGCAGTGATACGCATGCCAATCAGGGATTATATGCCCCGTATCTTATGATGAGGATGCTATTTATGATACAGAGCCCAATCAAATCCTCTAGGTTGTGTACAAATTCATCATAAGCTTGGGTGGTCATATTAATTTGCATGAAATTGACATAAATATCTTGATGATTAACTATTGTGGGACTATGAGGATATTTTTCTTTTAATAACACACTGTAAATATATTATTTTGAAAAGTTGTAGCAAATTGTCGACAGATTTGGTATTTAGTTAAAAGTTGAACAGAAACTCATTTTTTACTCATCTTTCCAGCATGAGGAATTTCTGCGCTGGGTTAGGGGCTGGCTCACTGAAAATTCCTTCATGAAAAAGCTTGTGTTTGTAAATTATGTCATGGTAGACCTTAATGGGGTTAAAATTCCATGAGTATGGGATCTTGACCAAGAGGTCTTCATTCGCCTGTTGTTACTTTGTTAGGGGGAATATATGGTTTTTGGAAAAACTCTGAACTCCCCTACTGGTCAATCCTAATTTGTTGATAAAGAACATTGTGTATACTTTTGATGAATGATATTGGGGTCAAGCCCCAGGCTTTGCATACAGAGCAAAACTGAGGTGTTAATTCTGAACTATTTGTATGATTATTGGCACCTCTGGGCAGTTTTTCTGGACTTGGTTGTTACTGTCTTCTATTTATGTGGTAACTCTTCCTTCACCAATCTCAAACTCTATGCCTCACGTTGAGCTTCTAATTTAGCTCTCTGTATTTTATCTCGTTCAAGGAATCAAGATGTATGACATCATGGTCTTCTGGTTGATGTGATTGTACGTAATGTGTTGAATTTAATAAGATCTACTGGTTGATGCGATTGCTTGTGTTGTGTTCAATTTAATCAGATTGGAGACTTGGGCTTATCAAAGGTGCGACAACATACTTTAGTTTCAGGAGGAGTTCGTGGAACTTTACCTTGGATGGCACCTGAGCTTTTAAGTGGAAAGAACATCATGGTGACTGAAAAGGCAAGTTAAAAAAGCTGTAATTTTGTGGTTTCATTTCCTCTCTCTCTCTCTCTCTCTCTCTCTCTCTCTCTCTCTCTCTCTCTCTCTCTCTCTCTCTCTCTCTCTCTCTCTCCTTTTTTCCTCCTTTGGCCTGTTTCTTTTTCACTCTAGCTCCATCCTTGCCCCTCAAATACTGTTTTTTTTAATTCATGGATGGTGTTATACGTTGCAAGGCTCATGTCTTGATATATGAGCCTTGCTATACAAGCAGCTGCTGCAACATTTGCAAATAGTAGAATTGAGTGTGAGTGCTTTGATACGTTGTAATGCTCCAAAAGCCCAAAGGAACGGAGTTTATGCTCCTAAGCTATAGTTGATAGGGACCCAAGTGGGTGATTCGTTATACAAGATAATGTGTCTGTGATAACTGAAAACATTTTCAATAAATAAGGACCATAAGATCATTTTCCAAGCACGACTGTTAGTAATGTATTACATATCTAGAAAAGGAAAATGAGAAAAAGATACATGGAGCTACTTAATGGGGGAATCTGAGTTTAAGAAAAATGTTTTATTTAAAGAGGAAGTACTCAATTAAAATAGTTATGAAATTTTGAAGGAAATTGCCTGCAGAATGTCACAGAATATGACAATGAATACTAGGAAAATTGTGAAAGAGTTCATAGATGAATCTTAAGGTGTCGTGCCTTCTAACAGAAGGTAGTTTCAATGAAGAATTGATCAATTTTTAAAAGATAATTAAGGGAAAGCATGCTATAAAGTGCACTATGAAGAAACAAAAATTCAATAAAAAAAATTATGGCACAGAAAACATGGTATAAAGTGCATCACAACTCCAAAAATCATGAAAATTGGAAGCTTTATAAGAGGGAAAAGAAGAAAAAAAGGAGGCAGTTAGTAAAGGAAAAGGAAAAGCATGTAATGATTTATGTAAAGAATCTGATAGATGTTGGGAGATACTTTGCACCACTTAAATCTAATGTCATATGGAAGAACAGAAAAGTAGACAGACAAATGCGATATCCGAAAGTATATTTCATCCAATTGATATGTCATCATAGAACTGTAGGAAGAGCATCGGGTACATCAAAAATATTCTTTAGAGAACCGTGTAGAAAAAATAAATACTTATTATGTACTTCAACTTTATAAAGGACATGTATGATATAGAACCAATATGGGAGGTTAATTGATTTGTTTCATGTTGATATTGGATTGTGCCAAGGTTCAAAACTATTCTTTGTATAATTTTCTAATGGACATTATGGATGAACTAGTAATTTCAAGATTAATTTCCTCGTTGTATGTAATACATAGATGAAGTGTTGGTGGATGAAATGAAAAGGGAAAGCTAACAGAGAACTTGTTTGTGGAAGGAAACCTTAAGAACAAAGACTTTCCAACTTATCGATTAAAGAATAAATACAGAATATTCAACAGTTGGAATTGATGTATAATACATCCTACAAAGCATAACTTCAAATGCTCAAGGTCAGAATTTTAATGAGATAGATGGTAGGATTAATGAAGACATCATAGACATAGACAAAACGATGCAATGGGGTTTATTAAGCCTTTTTGAGACAAGAAAATGCTGCTCAAATTGAAAGGAAATTATATAAAGTAGCAGCAAGATCAACACCACCATATAAGTGTCTAGTGTTGTATTAAAACCAAGATCAACAACACCATATAGTGTCCAGTGTTGAGTAGTCAGACCAGTAATGCCTTAGCACATGATGTGTTGAATGGTCACCGTCTGTTTGGTTGTGTTAGTAATCAAGGTCATATGGATTTGTGGCCTGACAAAGAAAGGATTAATTCATAAGAGACTATCTATAAGAAGTTAGGGCAAATAAGATGTATACTTAAAGTGGTTTGGATTTTTGAGGCAGCTTGACGGAGCTTAATGTAGAATGCGGTAATAATTCAAAAGAGGCAGAGGAAATGCCTCCAAAAAGTGTCGGAAGGAAGGAACAAATTTTATTCTTAGACTTTTGGAGGTAAAGTGTATAACACAACTGAGCACAATGGCAACTGAATCCATGTAGCTGAGCCACTAGTTAGTGTAGCTGAACACTTCATTTCGATTTTCATTTTAATCAAGAGAGAAAAACCATTATTATGGAGCAACTTGATAGATCAATCTTCTAATAAAATATAAAATATTGGAGCATGCTTTTGAAATATAAAATCTCTTGGAAACAGATTTGCTCAATAATCTATCCTTGTGGTGAGGGCTTATGCTTACTGGCAAATCTTAGAACTGGACAGAGAAGGAGAATAACGTTAGGTAGCTAATAACCACTGCAAAAGTTTGTCGGATTTTTTCAACGGATGCGCTCTTTCTCAGCACTAATGCAGATCCCTTGGAAGTCCTGAAGAGCGAAATAGTACTAGGCTGTGACCTCTTAAGAAGTCCTTGTCTTGCACCCTCTAGCACTTAGTGTCTGAAAAACTTTCATAAAGTTGAGGTTAAGATATGAATTTGCTCGGTAGAAACAAAAGCAGGGATTATTTAATTCATAACACTAATTGCTTCTCTTTCCTTAGAAACTAAAGGAATCTCATGTGTATCAACATATTAGATGCAGTTTAACACATTGTGTACAGTTTTACTGATAACCCTGGTTGTTATTTTTTCCTTAAAAACTAATAGAATGTCTGTTATATCTCTTCCTTGACTAATTTAGATTGATGTGTACTCGTTCGGCATTGTCATGTGGGAACTGCTCACTGGAGAAGAGCCTTATGCAGATATGCATTGTGCTGCTATAATCGGTTAGTTTCCTATATCCCTGATCATAGTGTTTTTCTTGTCTCATATATTTGTGGGGAATCTCTCTCTCTCTCCCCACCCGTATAAGTTTTTTGAAAACTGGAGTGCTTGTGTGGATTTTTTTGCTTTCACGTGAGGAGGCAGCCTCACTTCGCCCTCAGATAGGTCCGATAATAGAGTACAATGTTCATTCTACCATGGAATGAAAATGAAGACATCCCAACTCATGCTGGATTATAGGCTCTCCCTTTTTCTCCCTTCTCCATGTCAACTTTCTTTCAGGTTACCTATAATGGGATTTTATGCTTTTTTCACATGAATCACCTAAAATTGGATAACAGGTTTATGTGACAAACTTTTAGTAAAGTCAAAACTATATGCAAATGAGCATATGCATATCTTTATTAAAATTCATGATCTTGTGTCTTATTTCTGTTTCATGTTCAAGCATGTATATTTATCCTTGTGGCATCCCTGGTTATGATTCTTGTTATGTGGTCGACAGGGCCTATGTCACACGAACACTTCTAACAGGGCTGCACCTGTGTCAGACACATCAATTTTCCATGTTTGACTCATCACTTACTACAAACAACAACAACAACTAAGCCTTTTCCCATACTAGACGGGGTCGGCTACTGACTCATCACTTACTATTTAAAAATTTTAAACCGTGAATTCTACCTTAAAGATGATTTATTGCTGGCAACTTTTCATATTACACGGATTGCCCTTTTGGTGAATAATAACCTATGGAAAGTCTGTTATTCTTCTAGTTTACGAGATATTGTCAATATAGCATAATTATATGAGTAATATATACTACTCACACATAATATATTATATTAATTATATGATTAGTATGTCATATATATCTCTACACACCCATGATTTTTGAAATTGTCGTACATCTTCACCCATGTCCTGCATCGTTGTGACATACCACAGGGGAACTTTGATGTCCGATATATTTAGTTTAATCTTTTTACTGTGGATCCATTTTCATCTTATAAGAAAATTTAAACTTCAAATTCCACCTTAAACTCCACTTGGATTCAGTTGAAAGTATCTGCTTTGGTAGGAACTGTTTGATGATAGTAAACGATATTCAAACACAAACATATTGGATTGACAGATTTCTGCAGTGATAACTAGAATACCTTCAGCATATCTTCACACTGCTAGATGGTGATGTCTTTACGATTGTGTTTAAACCATCACGTTTTACTGTTGGCCACATCATTATTCAGGTGGGATTGTGAACAATTCATTACGGCCACAAATACCTACTTGGTGTGATCCTGAATGGAGATCTTTGATGGAGAACTGCTGGTCTTCTGATCCAGGAGAGAGACCATCATTTGCAGAAATTTCTCAGACGTTGAGGAAAATGTTTGGTGTACTGAATGGAAAATGATTAGCCAAGAAGTGATGCCAAATTTTAGACAAAAAACTTCTAGAAGCATGTAGATCCCTTTCTTCCATCTTTCTTCTCTATGTATATCCTCATGTTTTTTCCGAAAGAAAAGCCACTATCACCAGATATGGATACTCAGGTATGCTTTAAGGATGAGCCATTTTATGCATGGGTAGATGGTATGCCATAGATTGTAGGGCAGTTGACTGCCTTTTTAGCGCTATACTACAGTTGTCAATCAGGGTAGATTAAATGCTGGATTTACATGTGAGTTGTTTCCTTCATCTTTCACTGTTCTTATGTGCAGTGAATTCCATTCATTTATAAAACTGCTCGACTCTTCTGAGGTTTTCCTTGTAGGAAATTGTTGTTGCCACTATGCATAGTGAATTTGTATAGACCCTATGCAAATTTTCAGATTCCCGAATAACATGTGCCTAGTTAGTTCAGGTGGAAGTTGCTCGCTAGGATGTAAATCAATTTTGTTTTTTACTGGCTGTGCTCAGCCATGCGGAGAATGATGACCATCTTAGGACTTGGATAAACCTGCTTTTGAAATGTAACCAGAATAAAATTTGAAGTACCATATGTATATGCACAATTATCAATATATTCTTTTCCGTTTTGAAAGGACACGATGTTTCCTTATTTCTAACTAGGGTATATACTGAATTTTATTCCTAGTACTGTGCATTGGGAACTGTAACTGTAGATGGGTCATTGTTAAGCACGTTCATATTTGCCTAGAAACAGGCCGTTAAACCCGATTGGTTGGCATTCTTTCCCATTTAATTGCTGTTAATTGGTACTATCTTCCATTTGATTTCTGTCTAGGTTCAGAGTTGGGTGTTACTGGTTGATAGATGCTACGGTGTAATGGATATCTTGTTGGTAATTTCTGAAATATTACACCATATGCTGATATTTCTTTAGTTCTGCAGTTTGTCCTTTAAATTTATTGCTTGAATATATGATGTGATTAGATGTCGTCAATTATTGCTTGTATGTTGATCAGATTTTTCTCTGGCTTGGTGAGCCAAGAAATGTATTGCGTCAGACAGATTTCATTATCATGTAGTAATCACAAGTTTAAGATCTGATTAAAGAGGGCGTCCTTGCTTGCTTCAAGAGTTGTGTTTGTTCGTGTGTTGAGATGTTATGGAGGAGGTGAACAAACAGGAGTTTTCCAAATCTGTGCAACTACACTAGTAAAGAGGTGAGCGTAAACCGATTTTTATTTACACCTTAAGTAACAAGATAATATTCTGTTGGGTTGGCCATATGGACATGTGATTATAGCATATGATAACGTAATGTACCCACGAACCAGGCCCGAGTTACTGACGGTGATAATGGTGACAGTTACAGGCGGATCATACTTTGACTGTGCTCTTGCTGTACTAATTCCGTGTGCTTATCTTATTTGAGCTCTTGCTGCAATTATTTCACCTCTGCTCGGAACCTGATGAATGGTTCAATTCAATTGACAAGATGAGTTGGTACCAAACACGCCTTGGCTCGGCTTGATTGATGATTCCCACGCTTGTACATACACACTACACATGTATATATATACACGTGCGCGAACATATATATATATAGAGAGAGAGTTTTATATATATGTTAGCATTTTTAAGTGCTAACGAATCCAAATAAATCTCATGGTTGAAATTTGAATTTATAAATTAAAAAGTATAATTATTATTATTTTTTTTTTAATTTTAAATCATTATTGTTGACAGTTTTTTTTTATTTGCTAGAACTTTTCCTTAAAAAAAGAAGAAAAAGCTTTGACTAGTCAACCACTGGTCTGGGGGTTGCCCTATCACTTCACTAGTTAAAATTGATGTACATTAAAACCACTTAAAATCTTATTTTCTCTTTATATATAGAGCGAGTGGATGCTGTCCACTTCTGATACCTGTTTATTGCTTTTGAGTAGGATTGCGATTGAGGATCTGATTTTCTTATATATATTCAACCATTTAAGATTTGAATTTATAAAATAAAAAATGTATATATTTTTTTAAGTATACATGAATTCTTTTTTTAAATTTTAAATCTCAATCGTCAACAATTTCTCTCTCTCTCTCTCTTTATATATATATATATATATATATATATATATATATATATATATATATATGTGTGTGTGTGTGTGTGTGTGTGTGTGTGTGTGTGTGTGTGTGTGTTTGTAGTTTATTAGGTGGACTTGATAGTGAAAGTGGTTTTAAGGTTTTGAAGAAGGCTCTCTTTTTCCTCCTTTCCAATCCTTTACGTGCTCTCTCCCCTATACGCTTTCCCTCTGTGATCTTCCTCCATGTTTCTCCTTTCCTCACCCCCTCGATTCCCTTCATGCTCTCTCCCAACTCGCTGTTCCTCCTGCAGATTTCTCCCGCCGCCCCATACAAGCTCTCGCTTTCATCACCCCCTGATTGACCGCATCCTCTCTGCAGGTCTCCCCCTATTCATGCTTGCTCTTGTCCTCATCCCCCGTTCCCCCTCTCCTCTCCCCATTCTCTGTTCGCCCTCTCCTCTTTCTACCTGCTCTCGCTCTCATGTGTGTCTGTGTACATAATTGTGCCACATTTTTCTTAATGGTAAACAGTTACTTGACGTAGATTAGTGAGATCACGAGCACACGTACAACACACACAAAGCCCCTCAGGTTTCTCCGCTCTATGGAACTCCAGCTGGATGTTTGGCACCTTGGTGCGCTTCTGCTTGGATTCTAATTTTGATCCTTAATTTATTGTTAGTTGACATATCCTCACTTTGACAAAAGCGAAGCTCTGTGAACATATTTTTAAATGAGAAAGAGGACTTGCTTTACCAAACCCCAATCACGAAAGAAGTTTTCCCGACTATGTTTCACACGGGTGCTGGTAAAGGTCAACCACTAAAACAAATGGTTGAATTATTGAAGGGATATTGACTTTTTTGAGTTCGAGCAAGAGATTCATTGCTAGTGACGAAATCCAGTGTTAATGTGTATGTAGTGCATTAGGTATTTCGAAGCAAAGTTGACAATAACATAGAAAAGCCTAAATGTACTATAATTATGTCATGCAGGCATGTAAATGTTTCGATAAAGCAAACATTTTATATTAACAATGTGTCCTTTCTTAATGAGAAGATCAATAAATAACATGATTTGTAAATGGAGCCAATCTTGCAATGGATTACCATATACCTGAAGCTAATTCGCTTGAGCACGTAAGCTCTATACTTCGGAGCATATGAGATTATTCTGTCTTTATGAACAACTTTCTATTGAAAACATCAATTAAACCTGCTGTTTCATTACAGGATCGACTTCAGAACCAACGATAAAAATGGAAATGGAAGAAAATGACTTTGACGGCAAATCCTTGGTTTGATCGAGTTGTGTACCATTTGTGCTCGATGCATCTGCTTGATTCTTGTTTCGAGCCGTGTTAAATGTTGGATATACATATGCTCCTCCTCTTTCCTCCTTGCAGTTTTGTCTTGGGACTTGTAGTTGGTTTACACTCTGCAACTTTTTCATCTGTGCTTCTGGCATGATAAATTTTCCACGTTGGATAGACTCAATTAACGTATGATAAGTCATATCATTCACGTTATGAAACCTTTACTATGAGAAGATTAATTAAGGAATTGTACAACTTCTGGAGAAATCGGCCTTCAACTGCATTACTGCCAATAATCCCCAAGAAGCACCAGGAAGAGAAAATAAAAATGTAACCCAAGGGTGTCAAAGTAACAAAAGTTTCACTAATCGGAAATTTCATCGTTAAGAAACAATTACTACAACTACAACTAAGCCTTTTTCCATACTAGATGGGGCCAGCTACATGGATTCTTTGTTTTTTTTTTTTGTAGAATCCATGTTAAGTCCGACAAAGTTTTACGCTGGCTGTCGGAAGCCTAACACAACCCTCCTCCTTTTTCCAGGCTTGGGACCGGCCATGAAAGGGTGATTCCTTACATAAGCGGAGTTCATTAAGAAACAATTAATAATTAAAATTTCACCCTCTTTTTACTTTGTTTGAAAAAGCTGGGTTTGATAGAACTCGACCATCTGCTCAAGTTTTGGGGAAACTTTGTCCTACTTAGGTTGGTTTTAGATTCTTGATGTCAATGATTATACTGCTCAACCTCTCGGGTCGACTTCTTCATTCATCCACTTGTTTCATCCTTCGAGGAAAGGGAAAAGAAATAGAACTCTTTGAAGTGTGCATTTTAGCATCTGAAGGATCCCTTTATGTCCTCTGCAGACACTATGTATATAGTATTAAATAAGTAAATCATGACAACCAAAAAGAAGTTGGTTGATGAATGCTTAAAAACATCCTCACAAAAAACTAGACCATATAAGAATGTATTGTTTCTAGTAGCTATTAGGGCATTCCAGCTCATTTCTGTCAGTGCATGATAAGTCAACTATTTATTCCTTAAAGTCTTCAGTCTACATTGCAAGCACATCTGAGAATAGTTCTAACCAGAGATCAGATTGGGCAGTTGCGCTTGTTCACACGCACATACATGCAATGTATGTGTGTGAGTATATATTTGAAAATTGGGATCTTGGAGATGGCAATTTGACCATATAGAAACGCTAATACTAGATTTAGTAGTAGCGAGCATACTTGAACCATGACAAAGTAGATTCGTGATTGAACCTTTAGGAGTGGCAACCTCAGAAAATCCATATGAGCGTGTTCGTGTCCACTTAATATGGCACAACAAAAATCAATGAAGTACACGCTACGAACCCGGAAACATGAACTGGCTGACATGACAACGAAAACCTGACTTGACAAAGAATCGGGTCATGTTTCGGTTAACCTGCTTTGACATGAACATGAAATGGCAACACTCAAAAATCACTTTGGGTTGGAAAGCTAATGAGAACAACTTGTTTCAATCATATATAAAGCTTATGGAAAACAATTACTATTTTCGATGATGCAGAAGGAATTGAACCAGAAAATGATACCTACGTGATTAATATATACGATGCCTAATTAAGTATTGATTTGAAGAAATCACAGAAAAGAGAAAATGTTAATAGTTCAGGGATGCACTACATAGTCGTCAGTCTTCACTTGTAAGCTTATGATGGCAAGTCTTACGCTTCAACCTTTAAAGTCAACTTGATTCACATAATTCTATCGTCGTGATTCTCCAAACCATCTCTTGTTCGTTCATGTTGTTCTTCTGTTTATGAAAAAGATTTCTCATGTCAACAAAGCCAACGTTCCACCGTCTTGTTTCGCCTTTGATACATGTACGAGGTCCTTTTGCTACAATCGGGAGACCGAAGCCAGATGCACCCCCCGGTATCAAACTCATGATCCTTGAGATGAGCTGTCGCTCTTTCGGCTACTAGTCCTTTAGCGAGAGAAATATTATCTTGAAAAAATAAGCTTTTCCCTGTTGACCTGTTAGACATCAAATAGATATTCGCTTTAGTTGGTAAGGTGGTGTTTAAAGATTGACACAATTATTCCTGTGTGTGTGTGTGTTTGTGTGGAGGGAGGAAGAGGTGTCAGAAACCAAGTCTTATAAATTTAGCAAACAAATAATAGATCCAATCTTGCTGATATGTTTTTGTTATTTTATATCAGTTAGAAACTTTTATCAAGCTTAATGCACCACAAAATTTGTTTTAGGATAATTAAAAGTCAAGCTCATGATTCATGAACAAAAGTACTGTAAAAGATCCAAATTATGATGTTTTTGTCCAATTTGAAAACGATTAATTGAATTATCACGCCATCCAGTAAAGGTGCAACACCTTATGTTATGGTGGTACAGCGCCATTTATCAATATGTACGGGCCAAGTGCATGCATGTGGGTGTGGCGCTAGTGTGTGTACATATCTTCTGTTTGGGATACCAAAAATTGAAAAGGCCATCCTACCATTTCTCTTGTAAAAACCGTAAAAGAGAAAATAAATAACCACCCTACTTAATTAAACTACGGTGCATGTTTAGGCAGAACCAATGGCAAATCTACATGGAGAGGTGGGGGGGGCAGCCGCCTCTCCCTGAAAATTTGAAATTTTACAGAAAACCATGCTTCACCTTCCCTAACAGGATGAAATATATACATCCCTTCTTCTAACACTAATTTTCTAGATCCGCCACTGAACAGAACTAAACTTTAAATGCATGGGAAATTCTGAGCAACCCTTATTACGGTTCAATATGTACACTTTTTATCAGTAGACACTGGGTGTAAAACGGAGTTGAGTATTGACTTCCCGTCCGATCATCTCTGCTGGCAGTTTTGGATAAACTTGGATTTGTATTGACTACTTCTCTGTAAATCCAGGACGGCTCAGCGTTCCAGCTTAAAGAATAGTTAAATATACAATAGTTTAAAGCGCCGCGAGAGTCGTCGTTCTTTTATTTCTGTTTGAGGGAATCAAAATGCTTGTCCTCGCCCAAAACCATTAAAATGCTTTTTCTATTTCCAGTAGCTTCTCGTTTCAATAAATCCTGATTACATATTTTCCACGCAAGAATGTTTACGACCAAACCAAACATTCTTATAAATGCTTTCATGGAGTCGGATTAATTATCAAGCTTCACCTGCACCCATGAGTTTTAGCTGGGGCCACCATGCTCTAGAATGTCATGTGTGTGTGTGTGTCAATGCGCTTCCCAAGGCATGTGTGTTGTTTCTCTCGCTGGCATGAAGGATATTCTAAGGGAAAAATTAATTTGTTTTCTATGAAATTAAAGGAAGAAGGTAAAGAATGACAAGGGAGGGTGGTCGTTGTCTCATCCTTTCGTCTATTTATTCGTGAGTTGGCTTAGACTTTATATTAATCTGTGTACAACTCTGCTCATGTAAAAGGGGTTTATTCTCGGATCCCCGTGTGTTATGTAGTTGAAAACCAGCATATAACTTTTTCAGCATGAATATATTGAATTTCATCTTAATTCAAAAGTTAAGTATGCTTCAGCTCGAACAATATAGGTGACCTCTCAGGAATTCCTTTTATGTTTCACCCTCTAGCCGACCCAACCTAGTGCAAGAAAAGGTTTACAGTGTGTGTGTGAGAGAGAGAGAGAGTTTCGACAATAAGAGGGGAGCGATCCAGATTCCATCTTTGCATGCAAGACAAACAGAAAAAACCTGCTTCTTGTGTTGCATGTTTCCACCATGATCTCACTCTTCCTATCTTCTATTTCAATTGCGATCTTTTATTTGCTCCCCAATGGGCCCCTCATTCAGGCTCATTTCAAAACGATACCCCTCTTCCCCGTCAATCCGTCATGTTTAATTAATTATCTAATTTATTTAATCCAAGTAGACTTCTTTTTCCCTTGTGTACTTTTCTTTCATCCCATTAGAAAATAATTTGCTTAAAGTCGAACAAAATAAAGTCAAGCCTACTTTACAGTGAAAACGCACTGCCCTATTCCCGTTGTTATCCTTATTTGGGTCCTAATTAGTCACATAGATGAAGAAGAATTGGAATGCTAATCTTCACACACAAAGCAAAATATGTGATCATATATTCGTGGTTTGACATTTCCTATTTTTTTTCTATAAAAAGGATCGGTCAATATGAACTAAAATCTAGCATATATGCCATTTTGGATCTTGGTAGTTTTAACTTATTTGGAAGCAACCACGTCAAGCTGGTCCTTTATGAGCAGCTATGGCCAAGATACATATGATTGCATTTCTCACTATGCCGACACAATTTGCTTGATTCTGAAAATTTGGATTTTTTTTCTCACAGCACACATGCATACACACAGGGCTGTTGTTTTACGGTTGTCTAGTAATGTATGTAGGCGTCACGCAATCATCGAATTCGTGTTGCTGGCACAGCCGTGTGGATATGTGCGATCTGCAGTTTCCTGAACATGAAAGTGGATTTTCAAAAGCAATTCGAATATGGGTATGTCAATATTACTTGATCTTCGGTATATATAATCAACGGGAAAAAGAAAGTAAGATAACCAAAAAAGCATGTAGACACACAAATATATGTATACATAGCGAGAGCGTGCTTGCGCATGTGTGTGTGTGTGTGTGTGTGTGTGTGTGAGAGAGAGAGAGAGAGAGAGATGAACTCAGTCGTACTTAATTTGATAGATCACTTGCTGTTGAACCAGAACATTCTGGATTGATCACTTGCTATTTTCAGAGTCGACTGCAGAAACCAAAGAGCAACTCCGGAGATAGATTTCCTGCCAGTATGGAAAACATTAGTTATGATGAACTAAGCTACAGAAATTATCAAGAAAGAAATTTCACAAATAAGTTACGAGCCAAAGGAGCGCCCAGAGTTATCCGGTTTATCTTTAAAAGAAAATTTATGAATCATTTCCATGATAGATTGATGAAAAACACATATCTCAGCTGTGCTTCCAGGGACGTTGTTTGTGCCATCATCTGACCTTATGGCCAAGTTAGCATGCGTGATCTGATTCACTGTAAAATCAAAGATGATATAGTGATTCATTCAAAGAACCAATTATCGCATAATCCAGTCACTTGTAAGAAAGAAACTAACTAAGTCTGATGGGCAATTCAAAATACAAAAAGAAAAATGAATTGTATGAATTTAAGCATCTAAAATTATTCAAAAACAGCAATTTCAAAGTTGGATTCAGCAGATTTGACAAAAAAAGGATAGTTATAACCCCAACAACTAGTTTAAGAGCTACACATCCATATGCTACTTTTTCTTTTGATAGACTGTGTAAACATGAAACCAAAAGGTGGAAGAAGAATTGGAAATCTGATTTTGGGACTCATCTTCTTTCTTACATAAATCTAAAAACTTTCATCATCCGACATAATAAATATGTGATATTAGGAAAAAGACCAGTAGCAGCATTAATTAATGATTATTTATAATAATTTGGGTATTCAAGGGCATCTCTGAGAAGCAGTCAAGGACAAATGAGATCTTCAGTATCCCAGAAACTGGTATTGTCGGAAATCTAAAGTTGGATTTTTATCAGCAGTTACAGTACTTTTTTCTCTTCACCTGAGAGATTATCAAGCAGCAGCGGCAAGGTACGTCCCAGAAAGGGGTTTGACTTAGTAAATGACTGATATGCCCTTCTATATAAGCATGGAGGAGGTGTTTAGGGCAGATTAATTTCTCCGTGCAAAACTGGCAGGATTATGTTTAACACGAAGGAAATAGCAAAAGGACAATTTGGTGATTGTACAACTATTAAGACAGATTATTTACTCGGTACTCCCCTTAAATCCCGCGGAAAATTGTGGAATGGATTTCCATAGCTGACCTTCATTGTACATTTCGTATTGAGCAGAGGAATTTTAGTGTTATTCGTCTCTGTATTATATTTTAGGGCGTCTCCGTTTTCGTTGAACAAACGCACACAAGCATGCGCGCGCACACACACACACACATTTATATATGTGTGTGTCTGTGTATGTATGAACATACATGTATTGTAAGTGTATAAGTTTGTACGTAGATTAGTATCATCAGTGAGACTACAACTTGGGGAAGGTTATTCGTCTTCACAGT
This sequence comes from Brasenia schreberi, assembly GCA_036023115.1. Lineage (NCBI taxonomy): Eukaryota > Viridiplantae > Streptophyta > Magnoliopsida > Nymphaeales > Cabombaceae > Brasenia > Brasenia schreberi. The sequence continues at coordinate 608,469 of JAYKKT010000014.1, forward strand.
TCAACATAAGTAATTCTCTTCAACAAATGAAGTGCGAGGTTTGATGTAGCAATGACAAGATATTCGCAAAATGGCAAGTGAGTTTATAAATCGACAGCTAAATCCTTTCACTGGGAAACGGCGGGCAGGTATACTTGACAACTGACACCCTTAAATCCTTGATCTACAAACACACATGGGCAGCGTCTTGAAGTGGGAAACAAATTAAAATGAGAGAATCTACGTGAAAATATTTTCTTTTAATGTCAATCAGAGGAATGTAGATATTAGAGGAAAAGGAAGGAAACTTTTGTGGCTGTTGGCCAAATAAGAGGAAACCACCACAGAGCATTATAGATGAAGGCAAGAGGTCAAGGGGGGGACCCGGTGGGACCCTTCGATATTGGGCCGATGAGATCAAAGGTTTTGCTATAAAGGACGGTCACTGCAGTCAGCCTTTTACAGGCCGTCTGTCCTGATATGAGGAAAACCCTAGCAAGAAGGAGAGGAAACTGATAAAAGAGGAGACAGACAGAAATGGGGAGGGCTCCTTGCTGTGACAAGACGAATGTGAAGAGAGGGCCATGGTCACCAGAGGAGGATGCAAAGCTCAAAGCTTACATCGAGCAGAATGGGACCGGAGGAAACTGGATTGCTCTTCCACAAAAGATTGGTAAGGAATTGCAGACCACCTCCATATCGTATCTTTCTTTTATTTGATCAAATATTGCCTAGATACGGTTTTTTCCATCTCTCTCTCTCTCTCACACACACACAAACACACACACACACATGCACAATTATCTGATGATGATGACTATCTGCACTCATCTTGTCCTATCGACATCTAATGATTTCCTCTCCTCATGATTCAGTTTCCTATTACGTCGTGCTCTATTTATTTCTCTCTCTCTCTCACACACACACATAACCATAATAATGGGGAACTAATTCATCAATCTCTCTACTAACTAAGGCCTCAGGAGATGCGGGAAGAGTTGTCGGCTTAGATGGTTGAATTATCTGAGGCCCAACATTAAGCATGGAGGCTTCTCTGAGGAAGAAGACAACATTATTTGCAGCCTTTACATTAGCATCGGTAGCAAGTAACTTCCCTTCCTTCCACACTTATGGTTGTCTTTCCCTTAATTTCCTCCACTGTCATCTATCTCTCTTCTGATTTTTTCTTGGTGTAGGTGGTCGATTATTGCCGCTCAATTGCCTGGTCGGACAGACAACGACATCAAGAACTACTGGAACACCAGACTCAAGAAGAAGCTTCTAGGAAGGGACAAGGACTCTCGGACTCACCGGCTCATCAAAGAAGATGATGACCTTAATGACCTATCCTCAGTAGTATCACAGACTGGCATGCTGCCTTTGAGCTCATCTGCTCTAGAAAGGATGCAACTCCACATGCAGCTTCAATCCCTCCAAAATCCATATTCAATCATCAACCCACTTTCAAGCTTCAATATAGTTGGAAACCAGCCATCCGTAGACGCGAATCTTCGTATGATTCAAAACCACCTAGTTGAAACCCATAATGCCAAAGGGCTTGAAAGCCTTAGTGCAAATTCAGGAGAACACAACCATGCCGATGTTGTAATGGAGAGTAAAGAATGTTGTTTTAATGGGTTCTCTTCGTCCAGTGCCGCTACTCACCATGGAAGCTGCAGCAGTAGCTCCCAAGATGTAGCTCAAAGCCTTAAAACAATAGAATGTTTTCCTGCTCAGTTTCAGGAAGTGGTACATTCTAACCATGAACCTCTTGATAGATTTGATTTTTTGAAGGAAGTGGATGGTACCTATGGTGGCATGATCTGGTGGGGGAATGATAGTGATCAAAAGACCATGAACTCTTGGGACTCATCTTGCGGTCTGCAGCATGAAGCTTTCTCATTTCAAGATCTTGGACTGGAGTATGGCCTTTTATAACTGTGTTTATTGTGTTGGGTTACTTGATAGCAGGAGTTGGCAATGAATATGTAAAGTTTTATGAATAACACAATGTTCTTATTGAATTTAGTTCTAAAAACTCAAAACTCATCACTCGCAACTTCTTTACCGAGTGCTTAATGTGGCTTTCCTTGGTGGTAGTGTATCTTCTCTTTTCTATTACTTCCAGAGTTCTTTTATTGACAAATCTTTGTAAGGTATCCATCTCAAGAAGATGTATGATGTTACATTTCATTCCAGGAAAAAAGGCTGATGGTTGATCAAAACATGGTTCATTCCGTTCTTTTACCTGATAAATCTATTAAATGTAGTTTTCATATGTAGGAGCAGATGGAAGTCTTCAAAGGGATGGCACCACTTTATATAAATTGTTTATGATTTAACGGAAAGGGTGATATGATTTAGCTGAAATTGATAGTCGTGTTCCACTTCATCCACGTGCAAGGTATTGTTAACTTTTCGTATTCTATACCAAAATTCATAGATAGAAGTGGTTTATCTAATTAAAGGTCCAGAAACAATTGAGATACAAAGCTTCATTGCTGGCAGTTTTTCTTCAAAAAATATGGTGACTTAAACAAAAAAAGGTGCGCTCAGCTTTTCTTTAATACATTTGCTGATACAATTGCATGTAGGAAGTTGGATGTTTTCTACTTAACGAAAGAATCACGGTTATATATATTCATATACTGTACTCTTTCTGCCATCATATTCATCTTACTGTCTGCTTTCATCAACATAATGGGTTTCGTTCACTTTCCAGCATAAATCATCAAATTTACAGCCCGAATCCTTCTTATGTTATGCGCTTGTGTGTGTTTATTTTGGATGCTATACTTAATCTGTACTTTGGTTCTCACTTAGGCGGGCAACAATTATTGCTCCAGTGGAAGGTATGTGGTTAATTTGACAAAGAAGGGAACACCGTAATCAAGTCTGCATGCACGAACAAATGAAAAACATCATTGGTAAGTATTTCAATTGAAAATTTACCACGGGCATCCTGATTATTGTGTATCTTGGTAAGTAAAATACGTATGGAAAGTATTGCCTAAAAATTGATGCTTTTGTTATTTAGAATAACCACATACTTTTCACTCAAGTTATTCCTCGGCCTTCTTTTCTTTTCGTTACAAAGGGAGGCCCAAAACTAACACACACACAGACGCATGCACCCCCCCCAGGATATCGAATTCGCCACTACAGCGTGGGAATTGAAAAGCCCCACCCACCGTTGAGCTAATGCTCGGCCTTCTTTCATTGCAGTTGAACCTGAAAATATATTTCTCATTAGTCATTTGACCCAAGATATTGGTATGATTCGATTCTTGACGATAAGCAACCTAGATGGATATCCACAACATCATAAGACATCGTCAAAATGGAAGTGTATAAATCGACATTTCTTTTGGCGAAGTTACTGAAGGACAAATTGGTAAGATGATGGTAGGCTATATGTGCTTCCATTATTTCAATAAATAAACCTTAATTAAGATTCGAAACTTCATAAATTGATGTCATACTTGGAAAATTTAGCGTTAAAAACCTAACATTTTGTGAATTTATGAAGAGAAATAAAAACCAGGAAAGATAATGTGAATCTCCCAAGCTACAAATCGATAAACAAAATTTATCTCGCAACTCCAAGGGGTTTCATCCGCAATTCAATATTATAACCCACCAAATAATTACAGAATAAATGGTGATTGGTGAGTCTCATGCATTAACACGGAGCTGTTGAACTAACTCTAGATATTGTTAGATTCATGGTCAGAGCTCTTTCAGGCTATAATTAAGCCTTCGGATGAGAAATGAAATTGATTCTTGGAGTCAGTGTTGGATCTACATTATGATGAAGTGAGTCCTCGGCGTGCGTAAGTATGTGCTCATCTACGAACGAGAGCCTCATCCAAAAGGATTTTCTTAATCAGCCACTACTTGGACTGTTCGATTCGAATTCATATATATCGCGAATTTCATAAGGTTTCAGACAGAAGGCTTGCTAGTTTCGAATATCATGAAATTACAGAAAATTTACCAGATTTGGCAAATTCGAATGTGGGCATTCACTGAAGAAGACCATGGTCAAAACTACAGCACAGCAGCTCAAAAAGATTTCCCTTTTCCTACCGGAGCCGCTTCATGCAATTCATCATTCATACCCCTTTCAGAACCAAATTGAAGTTGGGTTTCGGCCTCGCGATGGTTAAGTAATTTGGTGGAGGAGATTAAGCCTAAGGTGGAGAAATTAGCAGGATATGCAGTGCTCAGGGTTGAGCTTGATTCGAAGCTTCAGTTGCAGCTAGCTACACAGACTTTAAACAACGGAGCTATATTGAACGGGAAGCTCATTCTTGGGCTCGGCTTGGTTCATGACTCAAGGCAGCCGAGCTTCGACTCATACATATACACAAGGGAGGATTAGCTCGGCTCGTTAATCTTGTGAACTTGTACAAACAAGATCTCTGCAATAGGTTTGGCTCGTTTGGCTGAGGATACATAATCTTCATATGTACACATGTTCAACGTTTTGAAATTCATAAAAGAAAGTCTATATATCATGGAAAACATGCCTTTGAATAGGTCTAGATTTTCCAATTAAAGTTATATGGAAATGGGAAAAACTTCACATCCATACCGAAACTGCTCTGTCCTACCTTGTGGTTTTCGATGATTATGAATATGATCACTGATCAGTAACGTGTTGCCTGCAAATGATGTTAAAGACCGATTCAAGTGCAAGAGGTGATGTGGCTGCTGACTCAACAACTATGTAATTATTAAATATTAAAACAAACTATTTAATATTAATTAAATTGAACTTCAAGTTTAATTAATTTTAAGTATTATTAAAATATTAAATTAAAAATCTAATGTAACTTTAATATTATTAAGTTTGACATACAATAATTAGTAATATTAAAGCTTATTTGATGTTTATTAATATTTAAATTTAATATCAGTTAATATTTAAGTATAATAATAAATATATGCTAACATGGCATGTGATGTTGATCAGGTGATATTCATGTGTTAAATGACATGATATTTTATTCAACTAATACAAGTTAATATGATGAGTGACTGTGAGGATGGCTGTGAGGAACTTTTCCATGTGCACCTTAAGAATTGAGAAAAGTACCTAATATATTTAGAAGTGTCCCTTTCTTTTGTTTTGAAACAAAAGAAAGATGGCTATCGTACGCTGCATTGCATGTACATCCAGTGCACACCACCATCGTGCACCCCCACTCACCACCCTCGTTTGCATCTTCTCACCAACAACACTCATAATGGTCGCCATGATAACACTCTCCTCTCCGCTCCTCTTATATCAAGTTCTATTACGCTATATAATTACATTACAAATTGAGATCCTACTCTCGAGGTTTAATACCTTTTCCTTCTTACAGGAGAATTTTACTGAATCAGGAACTTGACACACACACACACACACACACACACACACACACACACATATATATATATATATGTATATATATATATACATATATATATATATATGTGTGTGTGTGTGTATGTGTGCGCGCGCGTAGAGAGAGAGATGCATATGTGCAATCCTGTTGTGTATGCCCTTGTTTGGTAAAGTCGAGTTTCATTTTGACAAGAGGACCTGTACGATCCTAAAACGAACTAATTACATACCTAAACGAAGAATTTGGTGTTTACATGTTTTTTCTTTTTAACTAGCACCTCAAGTAATTTGCAATCCTGCAATTTTCATATGGATGATCTAGACGTGTGCTTTCTAATCGGCCTGACAGTTTCAACCAGAACCGATCTGGTTTGGAACCGGTCGAACTCAGAATCAAAGGCCACTCAGTTTGGTTCCGATTTCACATTTTATAAAATCGAAATTGATGGTTTCAAACCGTTGATTTTAGATTTCTTAGAATTGTTTCTATAATTTCTAAATTTTATATTAAATTTATCTATTTCAGATGGTTCTGAATTCAAACCAAATTGTCCGAACAACTGACGGTTTCAAACTCTGAGCTAACCGGAACCGGATAGGTGTTGGCCGGAACTTGCTCAGACCCAGTGTTGGCCGGCTTCACCCATCAACCGAACTACATCCACCCGCATTTCCGAGTCGATTCGAACTTCAAGATTCAAAGTAGCCCCCTGCAACTACGAGTGAGTGAGTTCCAGCAAAATTGTACGCACTGCAAACGTATTCGGTGTCAGAACTCATATTGGAAGCCGTAAATTATTGAGCTCACGAGCACACTTAACCGCGTTGTACTCTATTTTTGAATAAAAAATAATTTATATTGTTGAAGAAGGCGACGTGATTAAGAAATTACCTGAAAATATCTTAAAAATATTGGTCCCCCAAGATGCCAATGTTGTAACTATCTCTTATCGGTCTTCGCGCGCACGGGGTGCTCATACACCTCTATTATGATATAAGGTGACTTTTTAGATTATTTTATTTAAAAATTTATTAAAAAACATGAAAAATATAAATTACACCAGCATACAATCAACTCAACATCAAAGCAGACTTAAAACATGCATATATTTTCCAGGGCCTCGTTTTGAAACTTAGAATTAATGATCATGATTTAGTATAGATTTGAGATTCTTAAAGAGAAAGGAGTTGGTCTTCACTAGAGTAAGTAGAAATGTAAGAGAACGCTTAAAGGGGTTTTAAATAAACCTTAGGTTTTGATTGATTTTTTTTTTTTGAAAGTTATAATGTATCGTACCATATGAAATGTATCTTATGATACAATACCCATATCCCATTGATATACCTCATACAACACCATGAATTTTAGGTCCTCTTCAACATAATTATTCACTTGTGCAACTTTTGGTTTGGGAGTTTCCCTTGAACGCCTCTTTAAATTATCCAATTCCAACCCACTTTAAGCGTGTTTTAATTTCTTTATATCGGCAAATATGATTTACACTAACATTTCTCAAATAACATTGTTGTCGGTTTTTCTTTTTGTGACACTTTACGTTAACGTCTCTCTAATAGCCTTGTCATTCATCATTTCTTTCTGCAACCATGCTCGTGCTCAGACATGACCGGTTCTAGTTTACTCAAAATCAGGAATCGAAACTTAATTAAGACCAAGCAAGTTTCAATTTGGATTTGGAACCACTAATTCTGATTTTGGTTTCGGTTTGAGGCCAAACACCATTCAAAACTATTGGACTTTTTTTCTGAACTTTTTGAATTTTCGGTTTCGGTCTGGTGGCAGTTGCACCACTTTCACAATGCACTGCCAAACTTCAGGTCCTATATTAGACTGAAATACCCCTATCCTTTTGATATTATGCCCCGCCTTAGTTATGTACCGCCATGGTAGAACTAAAATCTCCCGAGGATTTGACCTTCACAACCCTGGTAGAACTAAAACCCCGCGAGGATTTGCAGTACCAGAGAGAAGTTGATTATGGTCAGATTCAGTTTTTGGTGCGTGGTTTGATCTGGAACCAAAGCTACTTTATAATCCGACCCGATCAAATAAAATATATCTATTTGATATAGATTTTGATCTGGATTCAGTATTCATGATTACCATCTCGTTTGTACCATTTGTATATGTTTAGAATAACGTGCTATCCAATTGAATGGGTAAAGAGGATTATTTTTGTAATAAATGGTTCTAGCAGTAAATAATTTTTAACTTATATCAGAAGAATTTCATTCTGAAAATTACATAAAAATTTCAAGTTTAAGGGGCAAGTTTGTCTCGTTTCTGTGGCAGCTCTTCTCAGAATCTCTACTAAATGAGTAAACAAGATGCAGATGAACAACACTGGAGGTCGGGGAAGACGAGAATCGAACTAAGTTTACCTTTGGCTTGTTTACCAGCCCCAGGTTGAAGATTGTGTGTGTGTGCACGCACGACCGTTTGTCTGCGTGTGTTCGAAGAGAGTCTAATAGTATTTTTCAATGCTTTTGAGAGCTAAATTGGAGCACAAAATGAACAGCAGCCTGGCCAAAGTAAATGAGTGAAAACAGGACGTAGTGTAAAGGATTTTCCCTGACAAAATGCCCTCCTTATTCCTTTGTATCGCTGATATTTGCTGTATGCTGTAACCAGAAATTTATTATCCTCGCAATCATTCTTCCCAGTTCAGATAGTGCGCCAACTGGATCTGATCCAATTTCTGATCACTATCCGGATTTTGGATCTGAAAAACATTCAGGTGACAGAAGCTGGTATCAGATTAACTCCAGCTAATATCTGATAAAGATTCACATGCCAAAGTTACTCGGGGGTTTGAAACCGGTTTTCTGTGTGTCCGGCTGAGAAGATTGCCGGTACTCTTTAGGGTTTTCGACTTTACCCGGACAATGGAGTGCGAGGTCCATCTTGGCTCAAATCACTCCAATAATGGCTTGGGATTATATTTGTATTCTTCATGGCTGGTTTTGGAGAAGAGTTTATGTGATACATACGTATATAAAGTCAGTGGATTCTACTCATGATTGATGTTGTTCACTCAACACGATCTTTCGAAGATATTAGTGTAATAATACTATATTATTTTTATAAAAACTCTTAATTTTTTTAAATTATATTCATCCTACTCAAAAGAGGAGCACGAGTGAACATGTGAAAGGTGAGAGGATTCAATTTATATATAGAAAGAGAAGGGTACGATAAATGCATAATCTCTTTGGATCTATAATGTTGAATAAATATTTTTGTCGTTCCATAATTGACCTGATCAAACAAAATACAAAGTACTTTTATAAACATTATACATCTATCAAAAAAAGAATATATATATATATATATATATATATATATATATATATATACGCTCCAAAGGTAGGCTTCGGTTAGCTCGACTTTCTTCTTAGGCGCATGTCTCATCAATATAAGATGAGATATGACTAAGCATACAAAGATTCCACCAACATCACGTCAAGAATAGACCGGACGCTTTTCAACATTAATGGTGATCAATGAATGTGGCGTCGTTTTCTATTTTGATAACGAGAGCCCCAAGAAGTAGATGGGTACCGAATTCATCACGTTCAACTTGTGAGCCGACCCCTTAACCAGGTGAGCCATAGCTCACTACGCAATGTCATGTCATTTTAAATACACTGTACATAATTGCTTGTCAGTAGGAGATATACTTCTAATTATAATGTTGATTTCTTCAGTCAATAACACAACGAAATCTTTGAATCCTGCGCCTTCTTGGCATAATTACTCCATCTAATATAATTAGTTCACAGTAAAGGTAAATGAAGGAAATGTAAAAGATACGGCAATCTCGGTCACTTTAATCAGTAATGACGTATGCTATTGCTTAAAGAAATTTGTTTAATGAAGCTGATATGCATAATTGTCTAGTTCGTAGGGGACCTAATAGAACTGCCACGCGGCTTTGAAATCGGCGTGAAATATCCAAAGTTAGGCACAACAGTGATAGCAGTATGGCCAGTTTCGAACTAGTTAGAACCGGTTGAAATCGGAAATGTTAGAATTCGATTTAAAATTGGATCCGAAATCAGGAAGAACCTGGTTTGGTTTTGGTTCTACCATCTGTGGAACTGGAATCGTGTCAGAGCCGAAATTGATAGTTTTAAACGACTCGTTTTATAACTTTTTAATATTTTTTGTTAAATTTTAAAAATTAAAATTTCTCGGTTTCGGGTCGAGAACGGAAACGTTGGAATTGAAATCAACGAGGACCCGATTTGGTTCAAGTTTCAGCATCTACAGAACCAAAACGGTACCAGAACCAGAATTGACGGTTTCAAACCGTGGTTCTATAATTTTTTATCACAATTCAAAAAAATCATATTTTTCTGTTTACGGTATAAGGCTTAAACCGGAACCGAAACCAGCTGGAGTTCGGTTCTTGTTCCTAGTTTCAAACGGACCATGGTGTCTAAGGCTGCTAAATGAGTCGAACTGCGGTTGTTGTTGCTCGGTTGGTCACCTTTTATGTGGACGGGTCGAGCTAGCCAAACAACCTTTGGTTCAACATGTTTATAAACGGTGGTTGGTCGGTCATACAAGCTGAGTTGAACCGACTTGAGAGACATAATTACTTAAATAACTTAGGACAAATATCTCCTTATTTACATAAAATATTTCTTTGTGAAAAAGTTAAAACAATAATTATAAATCTGCATTTACCTTAAATACCATAATGCAATTATCTTTGGCCATGTTTTATAGAAAATTGAAAAGAAAGCCCTTTAACGAGCCTTCACAAGTCAATCTGAGCCAAATATGCCATGTTCATGTTCAGTTCATATGTTCTATCGAACCGAACGTGAACAAGCTTGAGACGAACTGAATCTAGCCAAACTACGTGCAAGCTTGGCTCATTTACCAGCCTTACCACCATAATACCGCTAGTTCACACTAACCACACAAATGAAAGTTCACCAACAATTGGAGCAACGTCCACATGTACAGAAAGAGGGGTCATGTTAAGTTTCATTGATCCAGACTCATGTTAGGGTTCCAGATCCAAACTTTTGGATCTGGATCCAATCCACCTGTTTGACAATCAAAGCACGCACCATCCCCACGTGAGTCCTTTGAAAATGGACGCCCCAAAGGCCAGAACCCATTGCAGCGAGGCTGGGCCCATGGGTTCCTATGGACGTTTTGTAACCTTGCAGCAGTGTAAAGCGTGGTGATGAAAACAACGTTTTTCTCTAAGAAGGAAAGCACTCGTAAGTGGGATAAATGCACTCCCTGCCCCTATTTCGAGATATATCAATGGAGATCCAGATATCATTGCAAAAAGGGAAAATCCATCCACCAGAAACTGACCAAATACTGTATTTAGAATCATAACTCTGCAATGCTCATTAGTGAATAGGTCACAGCCAGCCCCTTGATTCTGGCTGAGCAAGCCAGATATGGCACTGAGCAAACTTTTAATGTGGCAGCACCCTTTCACAAAGAAAAAACAACTCAGGCCCGTCTTCTCAATCAGTCTCCTTTGCCTCTTTTGCGCTTCTCACTGCCAAGACCTCTCAATCAAAATCTCAAATTCTCACTTGGACAAAAGAAACAAGCCTTCCTACACTGTAGGAGCCCCTAGCAGGCTAGAACTGCTTTTCCGTCACCAATATCTAATAGCTTTGTACCGTCTTCATCATCGCCATCCACACTCGTAGCCATTCAGACTTCTCTTCCATGGCTACCTCTGTCTTCTTATGCTTCTCTCTCTTCTTTCTCTCGCATGTTTCAGCTCAGTTTGGCAATGACCCACGATTGTTGTTGCTCATAAAAGAGTCTCTACAAGGAAATGAAGCTGGTGCCGAAGGGAACCTGTTGCTTTCCACTTGGAATCTGTCTGTTCCATTTTGCAAATGGAGGGGAGTTCAATGGCTAAATGAAAATGGCTCCCTTGTTGACTGCCACTCTTTTCCATCAAGAAACGCTCTCTATGATCATATCTATGTTCACAGTATCCAACTATCAGCATCAGGATTGACAGGGAGGGTTCCAAAGGAGTTGGCTGATTTGAATTTCCTTGAAAAGCTATACCTGAATGCCAATTCCCTCAGCGGGGAAGTCCCTCTTGAGTTGGGAAACACCCTCAACCTCAGGTTTCTGTCACTAGGCCACAACAATCTTACTGGAAAACTTCCTTCATCAATTTGGAATCTCTGTAATAATCTCATTGAGCTTGATCTCAGTGATAACACTCTCTCTGGTTTTATTCCGTCTCTTGCTCTTCCTAACACCTCTTGCTCAAATCTGCAAAAATTGGACTTGAGTTCAAACCATCTTGAAGGTTCAGCACCCACGTTTCTGTCCAGTTTTACAAGCCTCCATTATCTTGACCTGCACAACAACTCCTTTTCTGGGTCTATACCAGAGTCTCTTGCTACATTGAATTTCACTTTCCTTGACTTGTCATTCAATAATTTCAGTGGAGTGCTCCCAAATTTTACTCAGGACTTCACTTTCTACGGCAACCCATTCCTTTGTCAGCAGGGATCTTGCAAACAAGCAAGTACCCATTGGAGAAAACACAAAGTGAGAGCTGGAATTGTGGCAGCCATGGTCATCAGCCTGGTCTTGTTTCTGGCATTTGCAATTTCTCTCTCTATCTGTCTCCACGGTACCGAAACTAAAAGGCCGAGACAGATTCAAAAGGAGGTAGAAAACGAAGAGGGTAAGCTGATCCTGTTTCATGGGGGAGAGAATTTGACAGTCGATGCTCTTCTCAATGCTTCTGGTGTTGTGATAGGCAAAACACTTTATGGCACTCTCTACAAAGCCGCTGTTTCGGGTGGTGAGGGCACGCTGGTCCTTAGGTTGCTTCAAGAAAATAAAGTAAAAAAGCCTCAATCTGCTTTCTTTTCCGCACTCAGGCTTTTAGGCCATCTTCATCATGAAAATTTAGTGTCTGTCAGAGGGTGTTACCAGGGTGAAAGAGGAGAAAAATTGTTGGTTTACGACTATATCGAAGGTAAGAACCTAGCAGAGTTGCTTCGCTGCTCTAGGATGCAACATCAATTGAGTTGGCCTAGAAGATATGATATTGCAGTAGGAATAGCACATGGCCTTGCTTTCCTTCATTCCGACTTCGGCGAAAACTTCATCAATGTTTTTCATGGCAATCTGAAGTCCAAGAACGTCATTATTGACGAACTATATGTTCCAAAACTGATGGATCATGGTCTATCTGAGTTAATGAACGCCTCAGCTGTCACAGTGATGCTTAATTCGGCTGCATCAGATGGCTACTGTGCACCAGAAGCCAGGAAGCTAAAGAAGATCGTTAACGGCAGAAAATATGATGTTTATAGCTTTGGAATCCTGCTGCTCGAGATGCTGATGGGACGGCCCGCTGGAAAATGTGAGGCAGATTCCGATGAGTTTGTGGATCTGCCAACCATGGTGAAGAGAGCAGTTTTAGAGGAAAAATGTATGGACGTTTTTGATGAATTGGTTTTGGGAATGGAAGAAGATGGTGTCTTGTTAGAGTTTTTGCAGTTAGCCATGGGTTGCTGTGCTCCTTTACCATCTGTTAGGCCTGAAATGAAGGAAGTGATCAGAAAGCTTGAGGACTTGAGACCCACAAGCGTTTCTTCCATGTATACGTCTGTGGACGGCAGGAGCGACAGTGAGGGTTAGTTCTTGCCCCCCCATCTTCTGAGCAGCTTTCTCTCACTTTACAAAATTGTGATTCTTGGTGGCATAATTTGGTTTCCTTAGCTTAGTATAAGAAAATTATGTAATATTGTGGTGTTTAATCTTTTCCCTCCCCCCCTCATTTTCTGCTATTAGAGGGCATTGTACCACATTTTCTGGCTGTAATAATTAGTCCTACGTAGTGTGCACCAAAGGTGAGTGCAGTGAGGTCTAGATGGTCAGCTTTTGAATCATCTGTCAAATAGAAGGGATATATTGTCTAGCTATGTACTGTCCAAGTGCTGTAATCTTTTGCTCTTGTAAACTATCCTTTTTGTCTTTTTTATATGAGAATAATTCATACGGAAGCCTCAAGGCAGAGCTGATCAAACACTTGTTTTATGTCTGTCCATCTCATAAGAAGTCTGTAAATTCAGCTTCTAATGAATGATATATATAATCTGTTCATGAACTCGAATATCTTGAACGGAGCTTTGTTGCGCCCTTCTAATGGCTAGAAGGGGATGTGGATCTACATTAAAGCAAGTTGAGGCATAGAGTAGTTCATGGTTTAAAGCCAGGGGCCACTATTTGAGCCGATCGTCTCTCTCTCTCTCTCTCTCTCTCTCTCTCTCTGCGTGTGTGTGCGTGCACACTAAGGGGTTGCAGTGGGGTTCATCTACTCTAAACCGGTCCGAGGTCGGAGCCTTGACAAAAGCTGGTCCTTGTACCGTTTTCTTTGTTCGACCTCCCTTAGGGAAAGGCTTGGTTAAGGTTGTGCTTGAAGGAGTGACCTGTACTTTGCTTTTGTGGGAACTTATCCCTTCATTATTGAAACTTGAGAAGGGGTGGTCTTGAGTTGACATGGTCTTCTGCTCGTTCTAGATGGGAAGGCATAGCAAAATTATGAGGTTTCATGGGAAACATGTGATCTGCAATGCATCCACAGACAGCCTTTTGTAATTTTTTACCATGGAGAAGCCCAGTTTAATAGCTGCAATTGATTGTTTTCTTACCATATAGGATGTTGTTTCATTGTCCTTGTCAGGTTTGCATAGGGCAGAGAGCTCTTGTTGGACATCAAAATTATTTGCTGAACGGTGTGACACCAATTTTCTGCGTTACCTCCTGTCAATAACTCACATACCAGCTGGTACTAGATTATCTTTTTATCATGGTTTAAGGTTGTTTAGGCTAATTCAAAGAATCCATTTGAACATGATAACTGTTGATGCTAAGAATTCTCAAAATCTCCGCTTCCATCTCGTAGCCTCTAAGGCATCACATTTTTCACGATGCCTACCTGTGGGGAATTGTGATTTCCATGGGAAGGTAAAAGACCTTAAGAGAGGTTCGAAGGTTTGAGAATCCAAAATATCAGGTTTAAGTGAACTTCAAACATCAGAATTCAAGTTAGAAGTGAAGACTCTGTACCAGTCGATGAGTGCTCGGTTGCAATCGATGAAGACCTGGTTGCAAATGGTTTCTTGCAGCAGCGGAAATGGAGGTTGCCTTTAGTCGAGGTTTGCGATTTACTCCAAGGAGACCTGTTTGTATTTTTTTTCTTTTCTGTATTCCACTTTGTATCATGCACTGTGGCTGCTCACAGTCTCTTGGCTTGCACGCTGGGTTTCTCTCTTTTGAGCAGCCCAAATCTGAACGGTTACCGTGAAATCCGATAACCGTCCGGTGGTTACACACGACTCTATCTTGTAACCCTATCTCTCATAACGGACTGAATGGTCGGTTCAACCGTTATGAGATAAGGTTGCCGATAATGGTCATTCTTCTTTAACAAGAAGGTCGTTTCTTTCTCTTTCCATAAGATTTATTGTAGGCCAAAAGTGTGCTTAGTAGATCAAAATGTAATTCAAGAGTTGCAAAACTTTCAACCTGATTTGCAACGTTATGTATTACCAGTCGTTTGAGGAAAGCTAGCCTAGACTCAACCAAATTGTCTTAGAAGCACGCCTCAACATGTTTTTCTTTGGAGTGGATGTCTAGGGATATCAGTCGAATATACCATGCAGTAAGCTAGGTTTACAAAGAAACACACACACACACAGATGATAGAGAGATGGAGTAAGCTAAGTTTGCAAAGACCATGACCAAAAGCTGTAATAAAGCAACGGCGAAGACCACCACCAAGAGTGAAAGCGAGAATAGAGCCACATGGCTGGCCTGGGCTGAATGTGGCAACCTCAATTTCACGTTTAAATCGTGTGGCTCACCTCCTTCTTCGTGTCGAAGTTTTTTATTTAACTTGGGCTAGCGTAGGTCAATCTACTTTGATCCATTTCTATAGTTTGCATACTTTTGTATTATCTCTTCTTACTACTGTTTTTATGTTAATACACTTCTGAATGATACCTCCTTCGTGTCGAAGTTTTTTATTTAACTTGGGCTAGCGTAGGTCAATCTACTTTGATCCATTTCTATATTTCGCATACTTCTGTATTATCTCCTCTTACTACTGTTTTTATGTTAATACACTTCTGAATGATATGTAAAGGTATTTCATGTTCTTTAGACAGAGAGGACAGATCAACAGATGATAGGTAGTTGTAATAGATTATATATAATTTGGGTAAGAACAAAAAGGAACTAGTATTTCATTTCATTGCTATAAATATGCATTATTCAAAAGAATAATACATTTTATTTGGACATTTTTCTTCAACCTCGAAGTATTTTTATTTGATACGAATAGGAATAGTTGAAGTGGATTCTCGAAAGAAAAAAACCACAATTATACACTAACAAAAGGTTCCATGTTTAATACACTATCAGAACCAAAAATCAAGGTAGAATTCCCCTGGGACCTTGTACCAAGGACACTCTTAAGGCTTCAATTGTGGAACAAATAATTATGAACTTCATAACTTTCATCTTCGAGGAACATGTATGGCTCTTCGATGTGTTGTTGCTTATATAGGATTTAATTTGGACGGCTAGAATTAGTCAAGATCTAAATCCTTCAAGTGCATTTGCTTGGACGACTGCAATTCGATGCAAGATGACCCATTTGGAGCATTTACTGGAGCCTTCTTGAGAGCGCACGATTAAGTGTCGCCATAGTTGATAACCATGGAAGAAGCCTCTGCAGTTAACCGGATTATTTATCGTGCCATAAGAACAAATGCCTGCTGACGGATTATCAAATAAGAGAAAATTCTTTCAGTTTAAACTTACAGGTTCATCAAAATCCTGAAGGAGCATTGCTACAACATTGAATATCATGCCAAAAACGTATAACCAAAAGTTTTGCACATGTATGTTTCTTAAAGGACGCTTCTTAATGATGGCCGGCAGAGTTATAAGATAAATGACAAGCCAAATAAAAAGCTGAAGCTCATGGAGCCGAACTTATAAACTTATATTCAATCAATGAGAAGGCAGGATATAAGTTGATCTTTAAGCTGTAGTACCTTCTTTAGCATAATTGTGGATGCGAATTCCAAGCAAGTCAGATTATGGGTTTTGCCTTTGTTGAGTATGTTATCCATATCATCAAAACCTTTGCGAGATTGATTTTTGAGACATTGATGTCAAGTTATACTTCATTGAATAAATTACTGCACAGGGAATTTCTCATCGAATAAATAAACTGTACCCTAAACTTTCATGAGGGCCTAACAAAATGACCCAGTGGAACCAATATATGATAAAATAAGAAAAAATCATTTAAAATAGTTTGAATACATAAAAAAATAACTTAAGGAAGCTCCATAGTACGAGAAAAGAATGAATATATTAAAAGAGAAGGAGGAAAAATATTAAAAGAAAATAAAAGAATGATTTAGCCTTATTGAGTTCACTCTTAACATGGTATAGGATTGAACCTTATAAAAACAAAGAATTCATGTAGCCAACTCCATCTAATAAGAAAAAAGGCTTAATAATAGTTATCGTTGTTGTTGAATGACTAATAATACAACTGCCTCTAGATTTGGTTCCTTTTCTTGTGGCTTCACTTGATAAGTTTTATGATATATGATACGAACCATGGTATTTGAACTGCACATAAAATAATCATCACCTTACAAGTTTGGTAAAAGGGGGAAAATAACAAGAGAAATATCTGCTAGACCATTCCACCGAAACCAATATAATGAAGGAAAACAGCGAATTCGTAGTGGATCATCATACCTCTGTACTCCAAGACACCAAATCCACTTTTGTTATTTTCACAAAATACAAGGCAATCGATTGGTTATTGTAGAAAATAATAAGTGCTAATGTTCAACAAATTTCCCAAACTCACAATGGTCATAATCCATCCTTGCATTGGAGTCTGGAGAACACGATCGGACCTGCACAGGAAACTCCAACAAATAAGAGATCCTTCAGCAATCTCCCAGTCATGAACCTACAAACTACTTCTGATTAATAGGTTTGTTCTTGAGACAAATACTACAAAAGCTGCCAATCCTTCCAATATATTCACTTTTTACCAGGAATACATGTGCATATTCAATTTGACACAAATGATGGCAATAACAACTGAAAGTTGGGCATTGCAACCAATTGATCGATTACAAAGATTAAATGGAATAACAGGAAGTCTTAAGAGGGAATAAGTTGTGGAGTTGTAGCTCCAACACAAATAACAACAAACAAACAACTAAGCCTTTTCTCATACTAGATGGGGTCGGCTACATGGATTCTTTGTTTCCACAATGCCATCATAATTTGTAGAAACTATGGTAGATAAGTCCGACAAAATTTTATGTTGACTGTCAAAAGCCTAACGCAACCCTCCTCCTTTTTCTGGGCTTGACACTGGCCATGCAAGGATAATCCCTTACATAGGCAGAGTTTACCTCCAACACAAACAACAACAACAACAAAAAATATAACTAAACCTTTTTCGATGGAGTCGGTTATATGGATTCTTTGTTTTCATAGAGTTTGATGATCATAAGCTAGATCATTCTTTATTGTTTCCTTCTTACATTTTTACGGTCTTCCTTTAACTCTTTTAATATTTTCATAATCTACTTTCTTCTATCTTTTTACAAATCATATTTTTACATGTTAAAATCATCTTAAATGATTTTCTCTCATTTCATCAGCTATGCAATCTTTTCTTCTATGACTACTCATCATTTTCATTTCTTACATACTAATAATTAATTACCTAACACTCAAAACCATAAAATATAGTGGGTCTAATTGTTGTTCTATAACATTTACCTTTCATCTTATCTCCTTGTCACATAGAATAATAAAAATCGTATTTAATCCGGGCCTCATCGATCATTAACATAGTGGTCTGTACCTGCAACCCGGGCTATCTTCTTCCCATGTTGTGTAGAGCAGCAAATGCTCTTTATCAACTTGAGGAGGATATTTTCTTTCCTTCTTCAAACTTTGAGTATGACTTAGCTTGCTGCTAATTCCATGCTTGTGTTGGTCTCGTTGTCTTCTCTACTCGAGTAGGGCCTGCATGTGCCACTACTATGGTATGTGGATTTAGACATAGCTGGTTCCGGTTACTCTGAAATTTAGAACCTAAACCAACCGGTTCCGGTTCAAGAACCGTGGGTTTCAAAACGATTCCCGTTTGAGTCCCCAACGGCCTGGAACCATAAATAGGAATTAAATTTTTTAATTTTGAATACGAAACTTAAAAAGTTCCAGAACTGGTGGTCCCCAATTCTACAAAACCGAGTCTCAGAAGAAACCGGTTTTGACTACGTGGTTCACGAGTTCTTTCAGCGCAGAGCTATAGAAGAAGATCACGGGTCGCATATTGACAAGCCTTTCTTCTTCACGAGATAGCGATCTCATAGGTCATGATTCGCTAAATTCAAATTACTATAGTGCCCAGATTTTTTTGGTCTGGGACCAAATCGACTACCTAGTGACTAAAAGGAAAACTGCAGTCTTAAAACGGATCGAATCCAATACGACCCAGAACCTTCAAACTAAACAACTATTGGGTACCACTAGACACGAACTAGAAGGCCATTGTTTGGCGCGATTCTATTAGAACATACAATATCAGAACCATCGTTCCGTCCTTTTCCAATGCTTTCAAAGTGTACCGACTGTATCACCCGACCCAAATCAATTTAGAATTAACCCATTTAAGAACTGGTTTATTTTAGGCCCGAATTACCCGACAATAAAAGTTCTAATCGTACTTTAAATTACTATCAGACTTTTTTAGCACAACCAAACTTTAGCTCAAGCAGATCAGTTCGAGTTGACTAGGGTCGGCCGATCCAATTCGGGCTCCGAACCAATTCGGAGAGGTATGACCATTATTCCTAAGGTCATTCTAGACATTGCCTATTTCAACTATATTTAAATTTATACTTACTACTGTACATATGATACGAGGTCTCCACTAGATCAGAAACCCCGCCAACCATACACACCATGGCGCTGCACAAGCTCACACCATTCTTCTTGCTCACCCTGACCATGATCGCCTCCGCTCGAGATTTCCTTTTGCAAACTAGCCCAGCAGTTGTTGATACTTTGCCAGGCAACGCGACCGTCTACAATGCATCGGCCCAGCTGTGTTGGGGCTGCATGGCTGAGTCCTTGGAGTTCTTGTTCGTGCACAACTGGGCTCGAACCCAGCACCTAGAGCTACCTTTGATATGGGACTTCGAGGTAGAGAAGTATGCTAGATGGTGGGCTGGTGAGAGGAAGTCGGACTGCAGGCTGCAGCACTCTTTCGACAACGGTTCGTTCGTTTTGGGTGAGAACATATTCTGGGGCAGTGGGTCTGGTTGGTCACCCAGCGACGCAGTGAGGGCTTGGCTCGACGAAGGCCAATTCTACTCTTATGGGAGCAACAAGTGCCTGGGTGGGCATGTGTGCGGGCACTATACCCAGGTTGTATGGAGGTCCACCCGAAGGCTCGGGTGCGCCAAGGTCCTCTGCGACAATGGCGATGTGTTTATGACTTGTAACTATGATCCACCGGGTAACTATATTGGGGAGAGGCCTTATTGAGTACTAACGAATGAGAATAACAAGTAGGCAGGGGATTCACATAATGGAGGGGTCTCTCGCTGCTAGACAGGTGGTCAAGGGCTCGATTCATATGAATAACGTCTTTCTACTAACTGAGTAGACCCGCCTAGGGACCAATAATCTTGGTCGCTGAGTTTCAGGTTCGGTTGTTCCTCATCCCTTAAAGGTCAGTTTCTTCGGGTTATCAATCTTTAAAGAAGAAAGAGACACACAAGTACCTAGCTAGGTAGGAATATGGGTCATTTATATGTTATAGCCTGTACATGTTTGTCTCATTAGTGGGATTGTATTCTGTGAGATGATTATCTTTTCTATTTATTTTAATTCAAAGATGATATGTATGTTTGTGCTTTCCCTTTGTTATATATATATATATATATATATATATATATATATATATATATATATAGAGAGAGAGAGAGAGAGAGAGAGAGAGAGAGAGAGAGTTTTAAATGAGTAATGTTTTTTGATAAATGTCATTTGGTCTTTCATATCAATAATAGAGATTTGAATTAAAAGTACTTTTTATACTTTGTACTTTTAATGCGAGATTATATGTTGGAAGACATTATATATATATATATATATATATATGAGAGAGAAAGAGAGAGAGAAGAATGACCCGAAGGATTGTTAAGGCTTGAAGAAGCTCGACTCAAGAAGGATCTTGCAACTACACTAAGTTAACATTCCTAACTCGTAAGAATTATATATGCTCATGAAACGTGAAGAGCCACAGGTCTCCTGGGTACAGGGTTGAGTGAAAATAACCTTTAAGTTGAAGGTCAAAAGATCGATAGGCAAGGCTTGCATTTCTCGTTTGTGCTCTCCTTAATCCCAGATTGACAAAAGAAAAAAAAATTGTGCCGATGAAACGAGCTGATCGAATCTCTTCGTCATCGTCTGCTTAGTCTTCTGAGCTGATATGAACTCCAGGCTAATCAAGCTCAACAGGAGCTGAAAAGTCGTTTGCGTAGCCTCACATGCTTTCATTTACTTGTAGATAGAAAACTGTATAAACTCCACTAAGGAGCTACAACAACCAAGCCGAACCCAAAAAAGCCACTTGTTTGTACCCTGTTTCTATGAATGTATGGTGAAGGATGAGCTAAGCCGAGCCAAGCCACTAGCAACTCGGCTTATTTTGCAGACTTACATGTTGGACAATCACATGCTGGATGAATCAGTTTGACACATTATCTGATAACAGATCGAACCAAACCTTCTCTCGCATTAAGTGGAGTCTACTGCATAAATTCTCAATTTCTATTTGTTTATTATATAATAGAGTCGGAGGGTTTTGCGAGATGAGCTATAGAGCATGTTTGTGTATCATATTAATCGTTAACTTTGTGAGGAAAGCACGATAATGTATTATCGCTCTTTCTAATGCTTAAAAAGTTTCAAGGCCTATCGTACTTAAAGAGTTTAAGCACGATAATATATTATCGTTTCTCCAATTTTTTTTTTTTTTTTGACACGTCGTGTAAGATATTTATGGGGCCCACAAGATCCAATCAAAGTTCTACGGCTTCCCAACACTTTTTCTCGGTCGACCGGGAAAACGATCGACGAAGAGAGGAGTGGCAGAGGCGGCGAAACCCTTCCAGCTTTGAAGAGCGAAGAACCCTAACCCTAGAAGAGGCGATCTAGTGTACTAAAGGACGTGAAGCTTCAACCGTAGGATGCAATGGCTCGGATTATCAGGTCGATCTGATCCGTCGGATCAAGGCGCGGTTGCGGCAGGAGGCGGGACTGCCGTCGTCGTTTGATCCGGCTGGACCGAATCTGCCGTCCCTTCCTACGCCCGGAGATGCGATCTCCGGATGTGATCCGTCTCCGACGGAACTCCGGTGGCCAACTGCTCGCGGGCGTCCGGTCGAGTGTCTGCGTATATTGTGGAGTGCCCCAGTGGAACGGCGTCCTTGTTCCCTCCATCTCCTTCACTTCTACTGTTGTCTGCCGTCGGTTCCTGGAATCCCTACATCTCGATGGATCTGTGAGTCATCTTTCGCTCTTCGGCTGTACCTTTTGTCTTTCAATGTATAATTCGAACATTCCCGTCATTCTAGGGTTTCGTTGCGTGTTTCTAGGCTTGGAATACATGGATATAAACAAGTGAAACGATCACAATTGATCTTTCACATTATGATCCATGGATTTGGCCAAAAAAATGTGCCTTCTGTGCGGGCAGGCTTGGGGAAACCTATTTTTACGTGTAAATTCATCATTTATCGTAATTTCGTTCATGCGTATCGTTGAACATACTGAAATATACCTAATTAGTAGACGGCTTAGTTTTGTTTGAATTGGATGGATCATGAACTCGCTGCTGTTTGTCAGGAGGTTGTATCATTGAAGACCAGAAGTATAGATTCCACGAGATGCCAAAGTAACACAAGAAAAGAGATTGTTTTGTCAGAATTGTTAAATTTTGAGTTGAAGTGACCCATTTATGGGACTGAGAAGACTGATATCGGCAATGGAAGCAATATTAAATCATCACATTCCGATTATGTGAACCTTCGCAATGTTAATGGAAAAGATTACATCAATGAAGCCAATACAGAGATAATAACTGGCAGAACAATTGGTAGGCCAATATCAGATTTTCCGGTCTGTAACGAAATTGTTACTACTCCTTATGAATTATTCGATATTGATAAGTCGGTGGATAGCAGAAGCATAGTTCCTTCTTCTTGGAAAGCCATGTTTAAACCAGCTGCATATACAAGTCAGTCTGTTGACGCCAATGCAGTTAGTTCCTATTCACCTGATTCTACAACTACTGTTTCCAATGTTCCAGCAGCGACTGATGAAGCAGCACATGAGACACTTTAGATTAGATGACCAGGGATAAGCTTGAAGTGGAATTTTGTATAGCTTTAGCAGCATATGAAAGAGCCCCCCAATACTTCTGTAACCAAAATAAGGCGATAGCTAGACGGATAGCAAGATTTTGAAGGTTTCCTGATATTCTAGGCCTTTTCCAACTTCATGGCCCTTAAATAATGTATATTTTCCTCTACAAGTTAACCCAGTAGATATGAAGCATAACCCTGCGCAGTTTGCTACCCCTTGCAAAGATCATAGATTTGAAGACCTAAAGCTACAACAAGCTTCTAATTCGGACATGATGCTTTGGTGAGCATACTTCACTACAAACTAAAGCTTGGTTAACAATGATGATTTTGGATGATTGGCAGTAATATTCTGGTTTTCAGGAGCCCTTGTGCTCTCTTCAGGTTTCTATCTCATAGTTGACTAGTCATGACTACAATAATGTGAGAAGCCAAGTTGCCTGATCAATAGAGGACATGGACTTCACCAACATCATTAATTCAAAGTTGATTCAAGTTGACACTAATGTTCCCTTTCAATCAGGTACGTTACCTCAGCTGATAGCTCATAGTTGCGTTCTGATTTTCACTTGTTTGTCCAGTATCATCCGTATCATGAGTCTCTGCATGGGTTTTATCAATGGTTCAGTAGAGTCTCTGTATAGGTTTTATGGTTTGGTAGATATTCTACAACCGTATCAAAACCGATTGCCTTGAATGAGTTTCATGGACAGCATGGCCCTTCATTTAGTGGCCACATGATTTTACAAGATTTATGGTTCAGTAGAGTCTCTGTATAGGTTTTATGTTAACTGTTAGCATGAAACACGATCAAGCTCTATGAAAACAAAGAATCCATGTTGACCCCATCTAGTATAGAAAAAGGCTTAGTTGTTGTTGTTGTATGATTTTACAGGATCTGTGAAGTATAGTTTCTAGTTGCAAAAGACTCCACTTTACTCAATGTTTATTCTACAATCAAGCATGTCTCATGCTCATTTGCTTATACTGTTTCAGTCCTGTAGCTACAATGGGAACACGGAAAAGACATCCTGGACTGGAACACCCAGTGAAGAAGCTTCAGCATTTCTTATTCCAGGGAAGTCCTAGAGTTCTGTCCAAGCAACTAGTAGCTCCAGAGGAACTCATTTCTCGTTCATTACTCAGTAGCCTTTCTCTAACTCTACATGACGAAAGACTCTTAGGGTTCCTGCTTTGCCTTGCCTGGTGTATCAAACTAATCTCCCTTCACTGAGGTGCTTGCATGCGTGTCTGTATGTCTTGTGTCTCTGAAAATTTTCAAAGGTATGTGTTACCTTATGGAATGCTGCAGCACGTGAGAAATAGTGTTGGATGATGAGTGGCTAGGCCTATCTTCGAGTATACTGGACAAGTTTCTGCAGAACTGAGTTCAATGTGACATATAAGTGCACACACTATACTTAAAGATGAGTACAGACATGCTTTTAATTACACACACACAATATACATATACATATATAACTCAGATTGCTTTGGAAGCTGAGTTACTTCGGCCCCTTTAGCTGCCAAGGTCTGTGATGAGGATGCATGTGTGCAACAAAATTGTGAAAAAAAATACCTCATTGAACTCCATAACGTCTCCAGCTGGAATTGATATTTCTACCATGGAATATGTTGGGGAAATTTCAGTGACCTGGCCAAGATTTTATTCATCTTAGATTATCAGTGGGAAAACGTTACAAACAGTTGAATTTGTGCATACGGTCTTATGTTACCTCTGCTGATAATGTAAAATATGACCCGCTCTTGATTGTCTTTTCAGCCCTTTGAATTTTCATCTAGAATTTTCATAAAATAAACAATGGTTTAAGATCATCGGGCTGAAAATGTATAGAAACATTCTTGGGAGAGTGAAACCATAACCTTGGATCGGTTCTTATGCTCTACAGAGAGGCTTGCATTTTTTGCAGCAGCTTTAATTTTTCCCATTGTCTTGCTAATGGTGTGCCTCGACACATATCTTCTATTACAGTGTTCATTGTTCTAAACAAGTGGCAAAAATTAACTTTGAAGCATCATGAGCATTGGTTTTTTTGATAAAAAGCAATTATTTGACAATAGTTTTACCTTTTCCTTGAAAAGGCCTGATATATTGACGGACATGGAGATCAGGTGGAAAGCGTTGATGAAATGTGAATGCTCCTTGTCCTGCTCATTGGATTTGTTTTTCTTAGTGTGTGATTTACATAGCTCCGCCCATGTAAGGGATCACCCTTGCATTGGCCGGTCTCAAGCTCATATAAAAGAGGAGGGTTGCGGTAGACTTCAAACAGCCAGCGTAAAACTTTGTCGGACTTATTTATCATGGATTCTACAAATTATGATAGGGCTATGTGGAAACAAAGAATCCATTAGCCAACCCCATCTAGTATGGGAAAAGGCTTAGGTGTTGTTGTAGTGTGTGACATACATATTAGTTCCACAGTACTTGGTGAGAGTGAAAATACCAGGTGCTGTAGTTTCTTACGGTTATGTCATCAAATGCAGCGTTGACATCATTGGAACTTATAATTTGATTTTCCGTCATTGCAAATGAAAGCTTGTAATCTATCTGAAACCATTCATCTTTCATGATCTCTGCCACTGTCATTCGCTACAATGAGGAATAAAAGGTTATTTGTTGAAGATGATATTTCTCTTTAGCAAAGTTGCATGCTTATGTGCTAGAAATTCAAATCAGAGTGAAGATGGCTTCCTACCCGAGATGGATTTGG
The DNA here is from genome assembly GCA_036023115.1 of Brasenia schreberi. Classification (NCBI taxonomy): domain Eukaryota; kingdom Viridiplantae; phylum Streptophyta; class Magnoliopsida; order Nymphaeales; family Cabombaceae; genus Brasenia; species Brasenia schreberi. Next base: position 634,110 of record JAYKKT010000014.1, read on the forward strand.
GTCTAATATCTTGAAAAGCAGTCTCCTGACATCACCAGAAAACCAACGAGGGCAAATGTACTCTGCTCTGCCTATCTGTCCATCAAAATCTTTTTTGATATATAATATTGAAAAAAATGATATTTCTCATCATGTATCATGTTCATACCTTTCTATAAAGGTTCAACATGTTACCATCTTCAAAGGGAAGATAACCCGCTAGTAGTTCATACAGAATTACACCACATGCCCAGACATCTGCCCCTGCTCCATCATAACTTTTATCTGTAATTACCTGAAAATCACACTGTTTCAGTCTTCATATTCAGATATGAACATGTGATGAAGGAAATTACATCATGCATACGTTTTTACTCAATTAATCATTTACATAAGAATTGTTCAATATTGTAAGTGACTGGTGCACATGAATGACTAGTTAGCAAGTTATCTACTTGTACCTCAGGGGCGATATGGCTTGGGGATCCGCAAGAAGTGGACAGTGGAGCATTGGGCTGCAAATTCTTCAGAAGATCAGGCTTCCTAGTGCAAAATAATCTGACAGGAACATGATCATTTGCTTTGTTTCTTACCTTTTCTAACACACTTGATCCGAAATCGCAAACCTTCAGGTCTCCTTTCCAATCTAGCAGCAGGTTTTCTGGCTAGAGACAAAAGGGAAGGGATTCAAGTATATACGATGAAAATTATGTCAGTTCCATAATGGCTGCTCGCGGCAGCTCCAAACGTATTGAGGTTGAAAAAGAAAAATATGTTATAAATGTTTCTTTTATACTTTTAGATCTCTGTGATACACTCCTCTTTGGTGAAAATAGTCCACTGCATCCATCAACTGCTGAAAATACTTCCTAGCTTCCCTCTCAGTTAATCTCTTCATGTAAGCCTGGAAGAGAAACTCATCCTTCAGGTATTGGTCAAACTTAATCCTGCTATTTGGACTTTCAAGGAAGAGAAGAGTTACAAACTCACGATCTTATCAGAGAGCTGCCCGCCAACAATATACTCCATTATGAGAGAGATCTTTGTCTTTGTTGCCATAACCTACTTAAGACAGTAAAGCGTTGTAACCAATTCAATACCTAAACTACATAATTATTGTTTAGTGAACTTGATAGTTCTCTGTCCTGGTTCCATTTCTTAGTTTCAATCCCCTCCTCCCCCTCTTTATATATATAATATATATCTCTGTGTGTGTAAAGTCTATTATGCTTGTTATATTGTTGAAAATCTCAAACATTTGTCCCGTTGAATTCAAAAGTACAAAAGCAAAAGGGTAAAATACTTTTTGTAGGTGTACATCTCAAACGTTTGTCTCGTTGAATTCAAAAGTATAAAAGCAAAAGGATACAATACCCTTTTGAATTCAGTTGGGATTTTTAAGGATGGCCAAAGATAAAGCCGTAAGCATATTAACTCACCGTGTGTGTGTATATATATATATATATATGTGTATGAAAATTAAATCCAACTTTTTTATAACATGAGTATAATTTAAAAGGTTTCAGGTCTTTGAAAAAGTATATAAAAAATGTTATTACATTCATATTTTAAAAAAAAAGTAATGATCAGGCATGAATAACATGACTCATGAGTAACTTTAGTAGTGAGTAGAATCCAATCAATCTCTCTCTATGTGCGTGTGCATGCACAATGTGCCTGCATGCTGATTGAGTTTTATGCGCATTTAGTGTACACCAGCACCTTTTGCTGCCTTCTGCCACTCAAGTCGCCCTAGTTCTCCCTCAAACCACGTTTCTCCGCTCCTTTTTTTACAGCACTAAAGTCAAAATGCTGCCACTACAAACACTCCACTAACCGTGTGTGTGTGTGTACAAAAGTAGATGTGAAGGGGTGGGAGGAGGGCTTTAGTGGTGGCTGGTGGAAGATGTCAGAAGAAGGTGGCTAGTGGCGATGGAGGGCAATTTTAGCTGCAGAAGGTGGTGGTTGTGAGCATGAGCACACACGAATCTCAGTGTTCATATCCAGTTCAAAGTCTTGATCTCTGATCTCTGACTTTATCTACGAATTATGAATTTAGAGAGACAGCTGACCTCATAAATCCTAACAATGTTACGATGGAGGAGCTTCAAAGTCGATTTCTGACTTTACCTATGAATTGAAATGAAGGTGGGGAACCAAACTGATGGTAATTGAAGGAAATCTTGATGGAAGACGAGATTCTAAAGTAAGGAAAGACCTGATGCATGAGTTTCTTTTCCATGATCATCTGCTTATTGAGGATTTTGACTGCAACATGCTGGCCAGTTTCCATGTTCACTGCAACTTTAACCTTTGCAAAGGCACCTTCGCCAATCATCTTGCCGAGCTGGTATTTCCCGATCATGGTAGTGGGGCCCATTGCTGATCCAAACAGGTAAACACAGGTGCCGCTCAGCGAAACCCCTGCTGCCATCCTTCACCTTATTATATACTTAATTCCTGCAGAATTATTACCTTCTTTGGTCGCATCGTCAGATAAGCACGCATCAACAAAGGACCAAACGACTGGTGGCACGATACATTCTGTTTTTGAGGTAGGAAGTGATTGTATGCTAGTTGACCAGTAGCTATGAAAGTTGAATGGAAAATTCAGCTGTATTGTCCGTGTTTCTAACATAGGGTTCAGGCCAATCATAACTAGAACTCTCTTATGTGAGGTAAGGATGATAAACGAACAGGGTAAAGCAAACAACCCTTGTTCATCGGTCTGACTCGGTTTTATATACAAACAATCGAGCTAAGTGCTAACCAAACAGCCTTTGTTCTAACATGTTTAAGAATGACTCGACATCCAACTCGCTGAAAATGGGTAAGCCAAAATCAGATGCATGCGTCTGATATAGAACTCATCACCTCGAAGTTGTGAATCGACTCTCTAGTCATATGAACTATTGCTCTGTGTGTTGCTTCTTTGTTTTACCAGCCGAAGTCAATGTAGACTTACACGTGCAAATATTAATGTGCTACATCACATCTATTTTTCATTAAAATTCACTTTTGTCTAATAAAGTATTACTACATATGCCTGCCTCTTATTTTAATCTAAAGATTGACCGCCTCAAACGCCAAGTCTTGTATAGGTTAGTACGATAACCTGCAAACCGGTTACTTGAGGGTGTCCTAAATGGACATATTAAACAAGGCAAAGACATGCGACAACTTAATGAGAAGGGTCATGATCAGGCACAGCTTGGTTCATTCTTAAGTTTTATAGTTCTATCCGCAATAGGTTAGAAATGTTTTTGAGAACAGAGCTTTGAGCCCAAAAGAATAAGAAAAAGAAGAAACGGACGCGAAACAGGTGCCCGTCTTGGCAAGGAAAGCATGAAGGAAGATGCAATAGAATTAATGAACTACGCCTTGTGCGAAAAGGGAACAGGGTGGGTGCCTATATTGGTGCCTGAATGCTCTTTCTCAAAAAGAAAAGAGGACAAGTTCAAGTTCGAATCTTCTTGATCCTAAATTTTGGTATCTTAGACACTCATAGGTTTGAATCCCCTGGTGCATGGGTTTGCTATGGACTTCATCAAGTGCAAGGCAGGTAGCTGCGTTCCTATCCAAGAGCGTTCTCTTGTCACCAGGAAAAAGGGGAAGAAGAAGAAGAAAAGACGATACAAATATAGTTTTTGATACATTTGCTCTCTTCACTGTTATTGATAATAAATGGTACATGATGCATGAGTCAAGTTACGGTGTCACATATGAAAAGAACATATCGTTCATTAGATTGTTTACATGCGTTATGCACGTTAAACGCATTACTTACCTCCAACAATGCTGTCAAAATCACTTTTAAATGGAAATAATTTCTCAAAGAGATAACAGAGACATGTTCCATCATTTCTTTTTAAGAGCATGTGTAACAATATGTTTTTATTTTTTCTGAAAATTTTTAAAAATTTTAAATTATATTTATGCCATTGAAGAACTGTGGGCAGGCACATGTCGGAGTCGAGGTGGGCAAGAGTGAACCAAACATGCACCTTTTGAGAGTTGAACTCTTTACGAGCAACAACTGGTGGAGAGTGCCTTGTTCTTGGCTAATGGTCTGGATTATGTTGAAAATGTTTTTAAAACATAGCTGGTTCTAGGCGGTTTGGAATCGCCGGTTTGAGACTAGCGGGTTCTAGGCGATTTGGAAGGCCAATTCGGGGTTGGTTTTGGAGAGCATGAACTGTAACCGAACCGAGAGAACCCCAGTTTCCATTGGTTTCGGTTATTGATGGTTCTGTGTGGTTCGGTTCCAACCCAAACTGCAGACCAATTCCAAACTGGCCATGTCTACCTCACCTCTTCTCTTAAATTTTCATATTTGATTATGAGGACGCTCCACCTCGACTCAAAGTTGGTCCTTCATGTGAGTAGAGGTTTGAATTTGGTGATCTGGGAGATCATGATCTTAGCATCAAAACTCAAGTCATCTTTAGGAAAGGAAAACTTGTCATCTGAGTCGTCTTAGTAAGACGTCATCTAGATCACGTGAATAACATGCAGTGGGGTGTCGCATTCGTGTCATCTCACCACCAACATGTCACACAATGTGATGCTGTCATGATCGCCCAGATCACTCGGTCCAAGTGTGATCATAACTACGGCCATTGGCGGATGAGATGAGAGCTTCACCTAACTCGCATGATCTGACAGTCCGATCCAAGATCCACACCAACCACCACCGAGTCTTTCTAAGACAGCATAGGAGATCCAAAATGAACATTCCACGCCCGGATGGATCCACTTTGCTTCTAGTTGAGTTCTGCTTCAGACTCGTGTATTCTCATTAAGTTTAAAATACATTCCCGCAGCACAAAGAGCCGTAAGTCTCCTCGCTAAGGGGGAATAACCCAAAAGGACATTCGATCAATAGAAATCTTGAGTTCAAGACGTAGGGACCCCGCTTTGCACAACTTATATATATATATATATATATATATATATATATATATATATATATATATATATATATATATAGAGAGAGAGAGAGAGAGAGAGAAATTAGTATATGTCCACACCTATTGATGCTTGAGATCACTTAAAGATCTTTATTGTTTAATCATGATAATCAATTGTGAAGGTTTTGTACTTTGCAATAAATGTCATGTACACTAAATGCTTTTTAAATTAAAATCTCTATCATTTGTTATTATGATTCAATGATAGAGATATTTAAGTGATTTCAAGAGTGATAGGTGGTTATATTTTAAATTCAAAATTGTAAAAAGTATACGTGTACTTACATATTATGCTTTTTAAATCAAAATTCAACCACATACAACTCAAGATAGATCCTTGAGACTTTTGAATATGCCACTCCCTAATAAATGATGTTGGCATACCACTCCCTAATAAGTGGTGTTGGCATACACCAGGTTCTCTCTCTCTCTCTCTCTCATGACCGGTTTGAAACCAGAATCGTGGACCCTCCAGTTCTGTTATGATTCGTGTTTTTCAGAAACTAGCTAAGAACCGAAACCGGATCCGGAAACAACCGTTTCAAACTGTCTAAATACTTAATATATATTTTTAACATATATTAATGATAGCTCAACGGTAAGAAGGGCTCTACCGTTGAGATTGGTGGGAGTTGGACAAAAAGAATAAAGAGGAGTGCAGTTTGGCGTGAAGTCATTACGTTAATAAGCCTTATGATCTTAAAACCAAAATAATTTTTTAGAAGAAAAAAAGTCAAGGAAAACACAACTTTCTAATGCGCTGATATCATTTATTTGCTTCTTAAAGCAAATTTCCAAGGTTACAACATAAATTCTAGTTGAGCTGAATATAAATCAAAATTTAGGGGAAAGCTAAGAAGATAAATTTATATTTGCAAAATTTAGGGGAAAGCTAAGAAGATAAATTTATATTTGCAAAATTTAGGGGAAAGCTAAGAAGATAAATTTATATTTGCAAATGTCCATACTAACATTACTCTCTAGGAGTTCATCCCTTACTAGTAACCTCTCACCAAAGCATACTTTACTTCAAAGAGATTATTAAAATTGTACAAACCCGCACTCAGGGTCTTAACCCATCTGGTAGGGCTCTCGACTCGTAGGGTGTTAGTTCGATTCCCCGAACCTGCATACTAGACTTCGGCCTCCCGTTGTAACAGAAAAAAAAGGGTATAGACCCTAAACCCGTGATTAAGTGTCAAACAAAGTTTCACTCTGGTTGTCAGCAACCTAACACAACTATTGGCATTTACGTTTTTTTGTTTACCAGCTCTACAAATCATGAGAAGGGTGCAAAACAGATAGAATTATATAAATTGTGTCACCTAAACCGAAAAATCTGAAGTTTGATGGCACTTTTAGAATTTTTTGGGAATTTCCAAAACTCAAAAAAGAAAAACTGTATACGATAATGACTCGCAGATTCTTTTGGGTCAATAAAGGAAGAGAAGAAGCAATTTTAGTCATCGAGCCGCACCGGATAAAATTCAGCATGAATGTGACCTGCATTGGGGAATTGTTCATCATGAACGTAGCCCATTAGTTTCCACTTATTCATGTTCATGCTGCCATCTTTCACGTAGAATATTCGTCTCTCTCTCTCTGAATGCTAAATGAGTCGATTTACAACTCATTTAAAGCATCTGCTGAGTTTGAAGTAACTTCCCACGAGGCTTCAGCTCCTAGTTCCATTACGACTCCCAAAGTGGAAATCCTCTTGTGGAGGTGCACCCTGTTCATACCTTTTCTTTTTTTTGAAGGCAAGACGAGTTAGGTACAGAAAGGACGAACAATAACCGTATGAAAGAGGCTCCCTAATGGTAGCTCCCTCCTCAACAAAATTAAAAGAACCGGCTACTCTGTACCTAAACAAAATCAATCGTAGCTCCTTCCTGATATGTATAGTACATCATCCATATATTATGTACTAATGCGTATATGTCTAATATGTGCAGCCATTTGATGGTCCTGAAATATTATACCAGTACTCTGTTAGTTTAGCACTTGTGCTTGCTGTTCAACACTGAGATTTATCATATAAAATCCAATTTAGGGCCAATTAGTATAGATTCTTTTGCTTATTTAATTATTTGAAAGGCATTTGATTTATATATGAATCTTGCTCATACTGACATTTGTTCATTCATATTCATCAATTATTTTTGAGTGATATGTGTGTGTTTTTAAAGAAACTTTCATAAAATATGAAAAATACTTTTATTACCATCTTTCATTCAAAATCAATGGATGAAGATGAATAGATAGGCATTGCACGATTCAATCTCTCTATATATATATGTGTATTTTTTTTTATGTAAGAGCTATATTATCTCTGAAAAATGCCCTCGATCCATTCTAAGAAAAAGAATCAGCTTAGATTCTTTCCCCAAACATGGGAACACCACATATTTTCCCACGTTGCATGAACATCGTAAGCCGTACGTCGCTCTCTCTCTCTCTCTCTCTCTCTCTCTCCATTGTACGTTTTCGTGGGAAACCAGAAAATCCAGCAATCCTTCTTCCTAAGCGATCTTAGTGAAATTTGTTACCGTCATCATCGTCATCACCCTCTACTCAAAAACCATCTTCACTGGGAGCGGGGATTTAAACTCAAGCCGTTTCCGGTTGGATGCGTCCGCTCCAAATTTAATGGCAACAATGGCGGAGAGTAAGAAAAATGCGTTTGTCCTCCCCGACGCAATCCCTTCCCTCTCTTTGTAAGGCGCCCTCTCTCTCTCTCTCTCTCTCAAGAAGGAAACCCCCTCTCTTTTCAATCTCCGCTCCTCCCCCCGCCGCCCCCCCCTCTCTCTTTCTCTTTAAATAGCCACACATTGCGCCGCTTCCTCTCCACCATGCGGTTTAGAGACTCCCGCTTTCCTTCCCTTCTCTTCTGATCCCAGATGGCGGTGGTTCCGCAAGGAAGCTTCGTTTTCCCGAGTTGCGGATGCGCGGCCGAGAAGGATTGCATAAAGGTTCCTTCTGCTTCGGTTTCTTTTGGTGAAAAGGTTTTTCTTTGTGGGGCTATTCATTTGAGAGGTAACTTGGCCGTTTCGGCTTCTAAAAGGGAGGTTAAGGGTGGTTCTTTCTGCGTTTTGGAAAGGCGGGGAAACGGGTCAGTGCCGAAGATGATGAATGTGAATGTGGAGGATAACGAGATGTGTTGCGGGGATCGGAATCCGGTGAAAGACGCCGAGAGCTCGGCGATTACAGGGACGGGTTTGCGCTCTGTTGAAGTTAGGGATGATCCTCACTTGATTGCAGGTTCTTCTTTTCTAATGTTCTTCTAAATTTGTTTTTGCATTGTTAGCGATTTGTCTGATTTTTCATGTAGTAAGTTGGATATGATGCTGTTGGCTTGCGGATATATTTCGGTCCTTTAGTGATTGTTGTCGTATTGTTTATTGATGGTGTTTGAGAATATGCGATGTTGGACTCAAATTCATTGTTTCCTTTTGGTGAATAATCTAGATTTTTTTTGTGGTTGTTGTTTATTGGTATTTCGTTGGAACAGTAATTACTCCCCCTTTCGTCTGCAACTTCTAGTGCGTATGAAGGACAAGGCCTGCATGTTTTCGTATCATTTGTCATATATTTCTGCCATCATATTTCTTTTTTTTCTTTATTTAATTCTTTGATTTTTCGTTTTATAAAATTCCCTAGCTGCGTCTCAGTGCTGTGCTTGTTGGAGAATAGATAAAATCAAAATCTAACTTCTGAATATCTAGGTCATATTGCTGGATAGGTTTGGTAACTGAATCTGAGTGGAAGGATCCTATGTTTCAGAGAACTTTCTTATCTTATGACCGACTGTTTCTAGGGAATTAACCCTGCATCCTTTCTGCTGGACTTATTGTAACTGACACATTGGTTCTCTTTTACCATGCTATACATTCTTTCCTTTTGTTATCTTTCCCTTGAATCCTTCTCTTTCACTCTCTTTTTCACATTTTTTCTGACACAGTCTCTGTTGATTGTCCCGTAACATGTTCCTTCTCAAACTGCTGTCTTTGGCTGTATAGTGACTCTGCATCCTCCGCCTTATTAGTGAGGCTATCGGGGAAAAAAAGGTGCTGTGTGTGACACCATACAAGATAAAATTAGAGACGCATGCATGAGGTGGTTTAGATTCTTGCAAAATTGATAAGATTGAGCTATAGTAAAAAAGGTCTGCAAATTAGATGGCGACTACTTCAAAAGAGACAGAGGAAGGTTCCAAAAATGTCGGAAAGATAGGATAAAATATGATCCTACATTTTCTTAGGAACCCTACGGGATATTAGATGGTATGTCAGCAATGATATCAGTCAAATGTAATATGACACTAGATTGAGCAATAGTAGCAACTAGAGATTCATGAACCGTTAACCACTTCGATTCATTTTGGCTTTGGTTTAGTAAAGAATGTGATTACTGATGCACGCTGGTTTGGTCTTTGAGGTCTGGTGTGATTGAATCTGCTATTGGAGTACCTACTTTATTGGGAAAGAGATCCCAGTTCTGCCTTGGTGCCAATGCTCTGACCTCCTCCGCTGAAACCATTTACTTGGGTCTCCTGCTGCATGTTTACTTTATGCATCAAACAGTGAAACACTGATCAGTACATTCTTAAGATACGATACAATGTTATACAGATTGACATATATCACAACAATATTCTTTTTTATGGCTTTCGCAACCACTTCAGTGTGTTCATGTATTTTGATTGGCCTGCGAAGTCAGCTCTTGTTAGTCTTGGTTTGTTGCATGCATGTGCAGGAAAACTTGCTTCTGCTGGCTAGAAGCACAACCCTCATGAGCGAAACCTGTCATCGTAACTTCTTTCAATCCTGTAGTATAGATGGTTTACAAGCAGTCATTGCTAGGAAATGCATTCTTTATCATTGAGTAGTTGATCTGCTCAGGAACATGTTTTTAACGTACTTATATATATATGATTTTCTGTGGTGTTCTTTTGGTATATCAGGGAATAATAAACCTTTGATGTCTACTGTTGGAAAGTCCACAAACATAGTATGGCAAGAATGTTCAGTTGGAAAAGCTGAAAGGCAGCAATTACTTAATCAAAAAGGGTGTGTGATATGGATTACGGGGCTCAGTGGCTCAGGTTAGTAATGAATCTTTTGCATTGAGAGGAGTAGCACAGAAAAGTTGCATGTGCAATGCACATCAAGTTTTCAGAATATCAGCAATTTCTATTTGCATTTGAAAGGTTTCATGTGCAATCCACATCAAATTTGCATGATATCATCTAGCACCCAATTCTATTTTCATTTGAACTGAATACGAGATGTTTATGGCTTGCACATCTGCTCACAATCTTGTTCATGTTCTGCTTGTTAGCACGTTTCAGGCCGAGCCTGTATGAAGAGCCGAGTTTGATAAGCTAAGCATGAGCTTCTCGTTAGAGTTGAGACTGGTTTTCCACATATAATTTTCAGTAAAAGCTTGAAATGTTTTAAGTAGAAAATTTGCAAACTTTTTAGTTCTGTACAATTTTGTAACTTTGAAAGATTTGATCATTTAATTATGTTATAGTTATCATACAACAACAACTAAACCTTTTCCCATACTAGACGGGGTCGGCTAACATTATAGTTATCATATGTACGTAAAATTATATGATTTCTTTGGATTACCATTAAAAGAAAATGACAGTTTCTGTAGCTTTACGGGCTAGCTCATATTGGTTTGATCATATTGAGCTGAACCAAGCAGCAGCTCAGTTCGTTTAGCAGCCTAGAGGGAAGGAGGGAGGGATGGAGAATATGATACTACACTTGTGAATTAATATTTATGTTCCTAAATGAAAGTTATTTGCATTTTTTATATTCAATTCATGACTGATGGATAGAACGCAATCGCTCAACTTTCTGAATTGGGATGCTGAATGTGGCTCAGCAGCTTAAGCAAATTAGCTGGGTTAACAATTTACTTAGACGTGAGGATTGCTAGATTACATATAGTGACCTCCTAGTGGTATCCGAGGGCCGTTATGAATTGTATAACCTCAATGTATTTGTTGCTTTTGAATCCAATCCAATTCATACTTGATGGTGGAAATCCCCTCTTTCTAAGTCGGCATCCTCTTCTTTCATAGCGTGTCTGCGCTTATGGAAACTATCAACTTCTCCCATTAAATGCTCCTGGAAAGTATTCTGGTCTTTATGTTTTCTGTTTTGCATTTTAGGCATTCTAACTTCTTTCCTGCATTTCTTTCTTAAATATTTCAGGCAAGAGCACTTTGGCTTGCTCTTTAAGCAGAGAATTACATGCTAAAGGAAAGATCACTTACATACTTGATGGTGACAATGTCAGGCACGGTCTCAATAAAGACCTTGGTTTCAAAGCTGAGGACCGTGCTGAAAATATACGCAGAGTTGGTAAGCTTCCTGGTGGTTGAACTTATCAAACAAACAACAACTAAGCCTTTTCCCATACTGGTGGTTGAACTTATATTTCAGAAAATAGTTTTGAATTTCACATGTAGACCAAAGTTGACTTTGATATGATTATGGGGCGGGGATGCGGTGTTTGCTCTATTACAGGAATAAATCCATATTAATAAGACAGTGCAGGGAAGGCTCTTCTGTATGTTGTAAAGAAGGGAGGACCTTCGGTCATTTTACAAAAAGCGATAGCCTTTCAGAATTTGTTGGCTACAGTTATCTATCTTCTTGGTTTTCCGAAAAAGCAACACTAGCTAAGAAATTATGTTCTATTTTAAAATTATGTAAAATTATCTTTCTATAAATTTGTTATGCACATATGAGGTATTTATATTGAGTAATATATTCTGTCACCAAAACCAAGTTGTACTCCAAACTAAGTGGGATTGGCTGATTCTTATTCTCTGTTGATCTCTATCTTCTGTTATATTATCATCGAACTCCACAACAGCAAGTTCATGTTTTATCTTCGTTCCACTTTTGAGTCCATCCTTTGTCCCTTTTAAATTGTTGACCATGTCCGTTCTAACAACTCTCACTAGAGCTCCATTTGGCTGCCTCTTGAAATGTCCCTACCATCTTAAGCGTCTCTTATTTTATTTTTTATTAGTAAAATCTTTTAGATATATTGCATATTTACTTTGCTTTTTCTGTCAGGAAATTTACTTTTTCCACCCTGTAAAAGTGGTAGTCTGAGATATGCTACTTGATGTTGCAATTGCATGATGTTCACTTTTTATTTGGTCTCATGGTTCCTTCCTACTTTCTCATTTCAGGAGAAGTGGCTAAACTTTTTGCTGATGCTGGTGTCATCTGCATTGCAAGTTTGATATCTCCCTACAGAAGGGACCGTGATGCATGTCGGGCTTTGCTACCAGATGCGAACTTCATTGAGGTTGGCATTTTGTTTCAAATCTATAGTGGAAATTAGCTTTTACATAATTATGTCATTGCAGGTGTACATGAATGTGCCGCTGGAAGTTTGTGAGGCGAGAGACTCGAAAGGCCTTTACAAGCTTGCTCGTGCTGGAAAAATTAAAGGTATGCTATGGAATGTAAGTTGTATGAATGAAAAACCATGTGCTTGTTCATAAAAAGAAAAGCTGGGAGAAAAGAGCTTCATAGGAATTCTGACGTATTGAATAGGAAGGATGCGGTTCAACTGCTTTGGTTAAACATGGAGTCGTCAGGTTAGAACCTGTGTGCATGAAATGAGTCCCACTGATCGAGTGATGCTATTAGAATCTTAATAATTTTTTTCTCTACTCTCTGGTGGCCTGAAGTTACTGGAAAAATACCAGTGAGGTGCCCTTTGACGTCAATCAGCCAAAAAGCGAACAAAGATATCTTTCAAATATCTGTGCTACCATGTAGGAAACTGTATTTTTATCTGATGAACGTCTTTGCCATTCTAACTAGGCATTTTTCAAATTAGAGTTTTAGAGGATTTTTCTGATGGAAATCATAATATCAAATTTTCAAAATTATATGATGTGTTTGCATTCGGTAATACGTTGCTCTTGCATCCTTTTACAGGTTTTACTGGCATAGATGACCCATATGAGTCGCCGTTAAATTGTGAGGTACGTATTACACGGAGGTACATGCATCAACATATTGACATACATTTTTTTCCTTGGCAAAATCGTTACCTGCTTTTGTCATTTTCTTTAACCATTTTGCGCTAGTTGAATAGGATGATTAAGATGCTCGATCTATTTCTAATCGTATCATGTCTCATACAAAATCTTTACCCATCACGTGTTCCATGAAAGCATGCGCGTTATTTGCTTGTTCCCGACTCCAAAGGGGCATGGTGCACTTTGGCCCCTTTTCCAATTCCTTAGCCTTTGGTTGTGACATTTTCTCAGAGTGCTTGTTGGTTATCTTTGTTCCACACACTTCTTCAAGAAGTTTTAATTGTTTTTCTCTTCTACCCAGTATGCAAGTGGATGTTCCCTTTGCCTTTGCATTGATTTTCGTTACCAACAGAATTGCACCATACAAATAGTGCAAATTGGTAAAAGAAAGGCAAATAGTTCGGCTAATGCTATCACTCAATTGCCTTGTGAGAGTATCATTCACATCTACTTTGAATTGTTAGTAAATGGAAGCATGCCTGATGTTTTTGCTGAATTTGCAGCATAAGTACTACTACTTGTAAGCATGATCTTTATTACACATGCACAAATGATTGTATTCAAACTCTTATATTTTCCATGCATAGTCTAACTTTAAGATGCGATCATTCTTCCAGATTGTAATAGAGCACAAAGATGGGAAGTGTCCTTCTCCTAGTGCCATGGCACAGCAAGTATCACGTTACCTCGAAGACAAGGGCTTCTTATATGCTTAGCAACTGTCTGTGCAACTGGGTCCATCTACACTGATGATCATTGATGCTGATCCTCACAAGATGACTTGAATAAATCAAGAGGCTCGTTCTTTCTTTGCATCGTGTGTGGAAGGCTCTGTGGAGTTCTGATTCCTTTCGCTGTTCCGTCTTTTGGTCCAAAGTTCTGTTCTATAAAATGGTCTCATATATTTATAGGGGTTTATTGTAATCAAATAAATATTGTAAGTAGCTATATAAATATTATATATAGGTGGCAGTGCTGCTCAAGGTTAATCATGCGTATTTGTTCTGCAATACCGCAGATTTTCCTTTGCAAGCTCAATTTTGTCTTGGCTCCTTTAACAGTTGTCTGCTGGGTTTGTTTGAAATGTTATCAACATAGATCATGATCGTCATCCTAAATAAAAGACACCAGGTTAGGCACTGATTTCAGTTCAACCACAACCACCTTTTACCATCCGTTTTGCTCGAGGGCCTTGGCTAGGGTTGCCTATCGATATTGGTGACTGATTTTCGTAAACTGGGCCAACCAGCAATCGCCCTACCGAAAGTGTTGTCTGCCCAAATTTGTTCAATATGCACTCGGCCTGCTTCAAACCTGGCTCAAACCCTATCATCTGTTTTATCTTCAACCGACCCATCAAAGTTGAACCCGAAGTAATTTATCGTCAAGCCCAATGCACTCCGGGCATTGGCCTACCTGGCGGGGACCTCTTCTCCACCAGACGAAGGGTATGAGTTCGATTCTCGGACCCTTTGACATCCACGCTGTAAAAAGTGAATCTTTTTGGGTTAATATGGATACCATGATTTGCCCTGGGAAATAGGAAATATAATCCCTTAATAAATTGGATTATGCGGTGTATTTCATCAACAAGAAAAGAAGATATACGAGGGTTTAAGTCATAAAGTATGATGCCAGAAACTTAGATGAACCCAAACTTGTAAGTTACTATCCCAATGTGATGAAACCCTGGAAAATCCTGACTGCACCCAGTTACACCCACAACTGCTGTTCTGTCAAGTTTCAATCAGGTTTTGAATCAAGGTCCATGACGATCTGTATCTTCAAAAGTGTTTCTGGTGGTATAAGAAATCCACTTTACTACTACAAGTTTAAACACAAGCGTAGCATCGGAACAAATGCCAAAATTTTCTATCAAATAGATATTACTATCTGGAAACATAACAAAGTGCGTACGGGATGTTTTTGGCATTTGCACAAATGGTCTTGGTTTCGAACGATAATGTTTTGATACAACTAAATTATTCTTAAAACTATGAATTGGGAGAACGACTAGTGCATTTGGGCACAAACTAGTGGAAAAGCAGTGTTCCAGATCCTTATAAGACCCAAGCACGTTTTATTTTGGCAGCCATGTTTGCAGCCTTTAGTATGCTTGCCTCTCCCATCTTTCTTCTTTCTGTACTCCAAGAGTCTAAGTTGAATAAAGAGAAGACTAAGAGGCATCAAAGCAGCTGCAAAGAAGGGACCTGCTTGTTTTGGCAACCAAAACATGATGTCACCCCCTAAATTATAGTACTACAGCTACACAAAATCCCGGGCTACAGACATGGCGGATGCTTATCGTGAGCCTATTATGATGCGCTCATAATTCTGCTCAATCAAAACAATGTAAAGAGATGAATACACATTATCACAAACACAGCCACTCTTGGTTCCGTCCTTTGAGATTTTTGTAACCTTTGGGATCAGGTAAAGCAAACAATACACAATATGAGAATGATACCTGCATCTTATACAGGAGACTTTTTCCCCAAGAAATAGGTCTTACGTGTACAAGCAGAACGGAATAATCTAAAACCTTGAAGATCAATTTACAAAAATGATTCCATTTTCTTTTATGGTATCTAGAACAATGCCAAGTTTACCTTCGACCCTTTCACCTTTCCTAGGTTCATATGACATTGCAAACACATCTGCATCTTTGGATCGTTCAGCGATTAATCTTCCGATGGTCTGGCATGCACCTGCGTCTGTAAGAGAAGGCAATGTGTTCCTCAAATCCCTCGCGTTTGTGCTTGCAACTGAGATCACTTTACTAGTTCCTCTGTGAACTACCTTGGCATGAATGAAACGCTTTGAAAAGAATACATCCAGTAAGAAGGGCCTCATATACATGTCAGTTCTCTGCTTCCAAGACTTCCGATTGGGTCTCTTTGCAGCTTCACCACGGGACCTACGCGTCCAAGCAGCTTGTATAGCAGTATCCTGAAACCTCAAATCTAATCTCATTGCGTGGAAATTTTTATGGAAACAAAAATACCACAGCAACTCTACAAACTCAGGAAGCACTATTGTGCTGATCAGAGATTAGAACTAAATAGTTTGTACGCATTATATGTTTCAAGGAACACAAAGAACAAACCTGACTTTTGAAAAACAGGTTACTGAAATTTTCATGGAAAAGGTTTCGAAACCTTGTGCATTATTCCATTACTTTCTGAAATAAATATTAATAAAACATTTTATAAACTACTTAACAGAATTTATTCTACTTGGTGCCATAGCAAGAGTCCTAGTACTATCTTTGTGATGTGGCTCAGCTAAGAATTTCGCCTTGTTTGTGATCTCTGTTAGACCATAGTAAGTTCTACAAAGAGACTTGTTATCTCAATTGTCCCATTCTTACTTGCTTCCAGACTTGCTTTATAAATCATGTAACGGTTGTATGATTTCGTTCCAGGTACCATTCCTGACTAATCAAATGATTCAAATCTAGAAAAGATGATGACAGCAAAAAAGATGGACTCCTTCCATGAGCATGGCAACAAAAGACCCTCAAAACCTATCAAAAGAAACACCACATGCCAAGGGGGTTAAAACTGAGAGTAGGATCCTCAATCTCAAAGGCTCAGCTTGTGTTTGGTGGTTGTACCCATGGAGGCCGAATGCCTGACTGCCAACTAGTTCCACAAGCACTTTCCACTATCCTAACCCCCTTGGCACCTAGAGTGAGAGACGCCACAATCAGATAACAAACATGAAACAGAAAAATTAATCGACTCAAAAAAGAGATCAACTTAGTTAGCCAATAATTTAGCAATCTAATGTCTGTATTCTTTCTTTTTGGCAAAAACCTTGTATAAGACAGTCTTGACGTTGAATCAAGTAGGCCAACTGAAATCGACACCAGTCCAAAAAGAACTTTTTGGCTGATCCAAGTCAACATTTTCTTCTTATCAGAAAAAAGGAGATTGAAGCATATTTTAGTTCTTTTAATTAAATATGCTGATTTAGTCTGAGTGAAAGAATTATCTAGTATCGTGTCAGTTCATTTTGCATTGTACCATCACTTGTGCATTTACAACTACGATTCACATATGAATCCTACACAATGCGACATAATTTTCGTATTTTGTGTATACATGTGTGCACCGTATGTATAATACGATACACCCGATATATCGTAAGATAAAGTCTGGGTGAACGCATGATGCATTCTTCTTTTCTTGTTATTCTCCACATTTGAATTACACAACCTTTTGCTAGTTTTTTATGCTATGATATTTCTAAGCCTAAACCTTATGTTAATATTTAGTTATAACTCAGCATGGTTTAACAATTTAAGATGTGCTTCTTATAGCATGTGAGGCACTAGGTTTATTTAAAATTTACTGCATGTCTTATCAACCAATGATCAAATATCAGGTAATGTTTTGGGGTTTTTGAATTTCTTTATGATAAGATATCCTATATCTTAAAAATAGCCCACCCAGCAATAGATACTTAAACTTGCGTTGTTCGATATCCCTCATTCTGTGAATTCTTTTGAAAGATCATTCTATGCAAAAAAACGATTCGGGTAACACTAATCCAAGCACAAGTTTTTGTGAAGGTTATGAACTAAGATTTTACTACTGACCGCGATAAATGACATTTAGCCGCCTGTGGATAAATTAGCAAGAACTCACTTGAGAATGAGAATTTATGATTATTAAGAAATCTTCAGAACTCACTCCCACTACACCAAGGGGTTCATCTTTCATGTGTCTACATCTAGGAAGGTATGCTATCAATGTCCAGATGTTACAATTTTGTGCCTGCACAGGAGTTGCAATCCAACCTGAGGGGGCAGGCAACCTAGAAAGAGAAAATGAAGGGTTTACAATTCAAAGTGTCGTTATTGAAAAAAGAAAACATCGAACAGTTAGGACTCTCTCTCTAGCACACAAACGCATTCCAATCCAAACAAACCATTAGTCTTCTATTTTGGACCAACCATTTACTTGCAGAACTAAAACCCCACCCAAGAAAAACTACCCCTACAGAACCAAAACAAAACAGAGAGAAAAGAACTACCTTCCCGCGACCAGTATTGACGGACGTGTTAGCAACGGAGAGAGCCAGCTTAGGGAAGGATGAAAACCAAGAAAATGAACAAGCTTCCATTCTGAGGGTCGTTGACACTTTGGGTATTCCTTGCACAGGCGAAGAATTGGTGCAAAAGGAGATGCACGCCATGATGGGCGTCTCTGCAACGTTCTTTGGATTGTCTTCCCAAAATAGAGCGCCAAGAGGAGAAATGCACACAACCCCAAAAAGCAAGAGAGATAATGAAGTAAAGAATGAGAAACACGAAGGAGAAGGAAGAGCGCGACCAGGAAGAAGGCTCACCACAAAAACAACGAGGTTGAAGGGTTTTAGGAGAGCAAATGCAACTTCCTGGTGTCTTTATCAGATTATCTGTAGATATTCGGACGAGTCAAACCCATTTTCGTCCGTTTTCTGGTCAACATATCGTAAAGGGTAACGGGAAAAGCCTGTGTCTGTTTCGCAAACCTCAATCCACTCGTGCTCTTACTCGTACTGTCCGTGATTCCGACAGGGAAGTTTCCCCGTGACACCTGCAGTATTATCTACGGAGATTGGTGGTGGTTCCTTTCGGTGTCGGCAATTCAACACTCTGGCAAAGGGAAGTTATGTTTGTTTTAAGCATTTTCGCAGAATTCTGGTGTGCATCTTGTTTCTCACATTGTTGTCTTTGATTGATTACGATCATTTGCAGCTTCCTCTTGAAGATAAGAGGCTAGGTTTCGATTGTTGGTGTATCTTGTTTTCACTGAATCTTTATGTGTCCTGCAACAATACGTGAAGAGAAACCTTGAGCAAATAAACAAGAGATTTATTAAAAGTATGCTAAAATTGAAGCTGCTCGTCCTCTTAGGCAGTTGCACTGCTTTGAGCAATTACTCTCTTTCTGTTCATCATCAGATTCGCAAAAGCTATTCCAAATTGTATCGAATGTTGGGGGTCTTAAAGATTTAGAAACAAATCTTGAGCAGCTTGGAGTTGAAATCACCAAAAGCCAAGTGATCAACAACAACTAAGCCTTTTCCCATATTAGATGGGGGTTAGATGGGGTTGGCTATATGGATTCTTTGTTTCCACATAGCCCTATCATCATTTGTAGAATCGATGATAAATAAGTGTGACAAAGTTTTACGCTGGCCGTCCGAAGCCTACCGCAACCCTCCTCCTTTATCCGGGTTTGGGAGCCGGGGTGATCCCTTACATGAGTGGAGTTACCAAAAGCCAAGTGATCGAAGTGATAAATTTATGTAAGGACCATGCACACCCAAGAAGGCTCCTCAGATTTTTTACATGGTATAAACAAAAACCATCCCCTCTGACTTGGGTGATGACGAATTCAACTTCCTCATTTGGATACTCGCAGAGAAGGGGGACTTTAGGGCCCTGGAGATCCTCATGGATGATCTGAAGAAGGAGAGAAGAAAGATGGATGTGAACTCTTGGGGTTGTCTGGTTGACACCCTTGTGAGATTTGGCAGAGAGGATGACGCTGTAGGCCTTTTCAAGAAGATTGAGGTTCTTAATTGTCCCAAAGATAAGGATAGCTTTACCAAGCTGGTTCATGCTCTATGCCAAAGGGGCCATGCCAAGAAAGCTGAACAAGTTGTTGGGAGAAGCAAGAATATGTTCGAAATGGGACCAACAATATACAAATGTTTGATTCATGGTTGGTGTGTTGATGGCAATGAGAAAGAAGCCAGGAGGGTGATTGCGGACACGAGGAATGAAGGCATTGCTCCTAGTGTAGTGACTTACAATGACCTGCTTAGATGTGTCTGCGGAAGGAATGTCAAATAAAATCCGTCTGCGCTGGTTCAGGATGCCAATGACTTGATGATGGAAATGCGGTCATGCAATGTTCTTCCAAATTCAATTTACTTCAGTATATTGCTCTCATCTCATGTTTGGTCGGGTACAAAGAGTTAAGGAAGCATATCGTGTTTTATCCTCAATGAAGGGGATGGGTTGTCCACCTGATTGGATGAGTTACTATCTGGTTGTGAGAGTATTGTACTTAACTGGGAGAATAGTCAAAGGAAACCAACTCATGAATGAAATGTTTGATGATGGATTACTGCCTGGTGCAAGATTTTACCGTGATTTGATTGGGATTCTTTGTGGTATTGATCAAGTTCACCATGCTCTTGAGATATTTGAAAGGATGAAGATGAACTGCCTGCAGGATTGTGGCCTTGTATACGATTGTTGATAGAGAAGCTCTGCAGGGATGGTCAATTTGAAAAGGGTAGTCAGCTTTGGGATGAGGCACTTGAGAGAGGACTTGTTCTTCAGTTTTCCAAGGATATGTTGAACCCAAGGAGAACTAAAATGTTTAAACCAGTGAGGAAGTTAGAGAAGATGGACCTAGAGGAGTGCAAGAGTGCACTGAATGCTAACACAAAAGAAGAAGAATTTGCAATGAGAAAGAAACAGAAAAAGAACAGGAAGAGATCTTGAATCAAACAGTAAGCTTCAAAATGGGTTGCTTGCATATCCTTTTACCTTTGATTCCATTTAATTGCTTTTCATGCCTTATATCATATATTAATTAAGGAACTTTATTTGTGATGTAAAATATTTTTACTTGGAATATTTATGTCCTATAGTGTGTCCTGAAATTGCCGATTGTTCTGTTAAATTTCTTCCAAAGGAAATTTACTTTTTCTGCTATATTGTGTTCATGTGATATAAATAATTAGTTGCAATTGATGATTCATCTATCAATCAGATTTCTCATTCAAACAGATACAAACGTCAGTTGATTATTCAGTGTGGTTTAATATTGTTAAATCTCTTTAATATTATCAAGTTGAAACTACAAATAAATTGCCAAATATTTCATAGTTTGAGAGCTCATGAATTTTGAGTTGGTCAGGCATTGTACAACCTAAGGTTATTTTGTGTTCTTTCATGCATTATCAAATTTGTCAACATGGACTCTGGTTTCACAAACAATCTCACAGATGCTGCAGAATCACCAAACAGGAATCTTCCTTTAAGAAATAGAACATTGTCTAGTTTTATTTCTTTTCGGTGTAAGTGGCTATCCTAAACAATATTAGAATATCTAGATTTGTTGTTTCCAAGTAACCACTAGGATTTGACACGATTATACAGCTCTCTACTTTTTATCTAAACATGGGAATGTGTAGGCTCATATAATCGTATTGCCTAGGACTCCAAGGCCACCCATTTTGTCATGATATACTTGTGTTTAATTGTTATATGGCTAATCTGACGTTGTCTCAAAGGGGTTTAGCATTGTCAGGGAGGCCTCTGTCTGCTGGTCTGACAGTCCTGGGTTTGACTCTCATGGCTGCTACCCCGTGCATCCATCATGGGCCTTGAAGGCTAGGGTTCTAGCATTGGAATTCAAAACTGGGTCATTTCAACTCCTTGTAAGACAGTTTCTTTGAGTTACAAGTAAAAATAAAAAGTTGCTTGTGTCAAATGTTCATATGACCAAACTTCAAATATCTTATGTTGCTTTGAGTAAATGCCTTCTGTATTTCACTGATGTAGTTTGAATCCTAGGGGAGTTTTGGCTCGACATGCATGATCTGGATTGAGAACCCAACGGACTAAAACTTGGACGGGTGCTTTTAATTCACATCTTATATAGCAAATATATCAGAAACATGCCTTGTAAATGTTAAAGTTCTGTCAACAAGTGAAAATGCGTATGACATGAAATATGAACAGATTTCAAGTAATAGTTTTCAATGAAAGTAATGGATAACATTCAACAATTGTGAATGATAAGGAAAAAATCTAGTAAAAGTACCACAAGAGCAACAATACCATATTATTATGATAATTAGCATAATGCACGGAATTATGCTAGAGAAAAAAGGTAATATTTTATTTTCATTGTTGTAACTTTTATATATGAGTAGTATCTGGCCATAGAGAGTGAATTTTTGAGGGCTCCCACCTTTCTAACAAGACTGTGATTACTTCTCACTATAGAACAGACCCTCCATCATCATCATCATCATCATCATAACTTTTATGCGTTCTATTATGGTATTTAAATAGATACTATGGGAGTAAGTAGAGAGGTAGACTATGCTGAGTTGGCAAAACGTTTGGATAGATCCAGTAGGAATGCTACTGCACTGAGTTAGACTATGCTGAGTTGGCAAAACGTTTGGATAGATCCAGTAGGAATGCTACTGCACTGAGTTAGATGGTTCACTGCAGCCATGCTTCAATCTTTTTCATGTGTTTATTATGACTCTGGAACTAGTTTTTCAGTGTTCTATTTTACTTATTTTTTGTTGGGTACATGTAATGACAAATTGATATAGTTATAAAAATTTCAGAAAATTAGTAAAGGTCACTAATTCTTTTCTATCATCTATACTTGAGAGAAATCTCGTCTTCCCTAACATGAACACTATTAACCACTACATTCGCCAGAGCACCCATCATCACCTGCCACCACTGCCACCATTCACCACTGCCCATTTCAACCACTATTACTGTTGAAATTCATGGTAGATGCAGCGGATAATCAAATATGAACAATATTGACAAAAGATGAAGAGTAAACAATGAGATTTGAGGAGGGGGCGGACCTCCAATGGAGGCCGCCCCCCTCTTTCTCTCTCTTTCTTAATCCCAGCAACCTTAAACCCTAATACAGCCTATCAGCCCTTATATAAGGAGCTGTAAAACGTGTAAAACATAAAATGACCAAAATACCCCTAGTACAGAAAATTACCAAAATGCCCTTACAACTTTGGACACTTACAATAATACTCTAAACATCAATTTTACTGTCTTAAGACATTATATGTATTAAAACTGACTTTAAACTCATATTCTTCGACACCCCCCCTCAAGTTGGGAGTGAGATACTTCGAACTCCAAACTTGCCAAAAATCTTCATATGTCTTTATCACTAGTTTAATCTTTAACAGCTTCTTTGGCTGCAATATCTTAAACTCAGCCTTCCTAGCTTATCATATCAAGCAACATCTCTGGTTGAAACATCAACTCAGCCATCCTGGCTGATAATCTCAAGCAGCATCTCTGGCTGCAATATAAACCTAGCCTTTCTGGCTAATCATCTCAAGCAGCATCTCAAGCAGCATCTCTGGTTGCAACATCAACTCAGCCATCCTGGCTGATCATCTCAAGCAGCATCTATGGCTGCAACATCAACTCAGTCTTCCTGGCTGATCATCTCATGACTTTCTTCATCACACGTGCACTATTAATTTCTTCGAGGCTTCTGTAAAACAACTTGAACAATTAAGAATACATGGGTAATACCCGACCCTTCTATGGGTGTCGATTGCTCTCCCTCTCTTTCTTCTTCTCCATAAAGTGATTTAGCAGCTACACTTAAAAGTCATGTTTCTTCTACTCTTGAAAAAGCTGATCTTTTATGATAGGAGGTACTACTCCACCATACACACTTCACACGGTTTTTCCTACGCCCCTTCACATGGTGGATACAGCCGGTGTGTTGGTTGGGTGTCTTCTCTCTACCACTCAAATAGCAGAATACAGACATATGTTTATACTAGTCGGTCTGTGCCCCTTCATATGGTAACTGTAGCCACTTTTCCAACATTCCTGGTTGTTTACTTCAGCAACCCAAGGTCTTAACTTTCATGCTTCTTGGTGATACTGCCACATTCCATATCAAATTCTTCTGGTCTCTTTGATGATTTGATTTGTCATGCATATATGGTAAAAGAAGACTGATTTTCTGCATTCTTCTGAATTTTTCAGCCCTTTGGTTATCCATTTTTTCAAGCAATTTTCTTTGCTGCAATACTTTTCAGCAACCTTCATGGTTGTAATCTTCTTCAACTTATCGTTCTTAGTTATTCATCTTCAACATGTGCATGGTTGCACTATTTTTTCAGCAGCTTTCATTACTGCAAATTAACTTTCAGTAGCCTTCATGGCTGCAATACACTCTTATCCATCTCCACATAATTATAAATAAACATCAACTTGTCCAAATCTCATACCAAGAGCATTAATAATCCTGATACAACTGGAGCTATAATCTCACAGAAGATTAATTTATAAAACTCACCCATCATTTTCCCACCGAACTCCGAAGAATCTGGGAGACCGATTGGTGGCAGCAGTAATTGATTCACCATCCACAGATCTGCTATATGTTGCCAAATAATCATTGATATAATCATTGGCTTTAGAAATACAAGATAAAGGAATACCATTCCATGAAAATGCACACTTCCTTGCTTGAAAGGAGGTAATATTGTTGCCTCGTGGAGCTCATTTAGAGCAACTGATTTCATCTTATGTTCAGCAGCTTCCTCACCAGATTATCTGATATAGTCCTTTATACTGTCAACAATATCCTTAGGATTTTGTTTAACTTTATTTGTTGGGTGCGTTGGAGAAGCATAATTGCTAGATCCAATTTGCAATAAAGCTGCCGTAAACCATGTTGAGCGATCACTCGGGAGGTGTAGCTACTTTTCAGCATCGGAAAGAATTTTTAATGCATGCTTTAGTCTTTCAAGTTCAACTTTAGTTAGACTTTGCTGAACAAAAAACTGATCCACTGCTTTTGAAGCGACTGAGGTGGCAAAAGCCAATTGGTCTAATCGTTCCTTCTACTTATTTTGTCTCCCTGGTTTTTTTTAGCAGCTTTTATAGCTGCAAATTTCTGCAACTCCAATGGCTGCAAATAAAACCATTTCGGCAATCCTCATGACAATCTTCATCATTTATCTATTTTCTGTAAACTTTCAAGAATTGGCAGATTAGAGACATTCCATCCAATCTGCCCGTAACTGAATGTTGGCACCCTACACGGCTGCCTTATCTTCCTTGCTTTCTTCGTGCTATTTTCTGAACATCTCTCTCACTACTAGATTTCTAGTCCTTCTATCACAGATTGTTCTTTACTAAGCTCATCTGCAACCATATCTGGTTCAGCAACTGAATCTAGGAACTCCTTTGCCACTTCATCTTTCTTTGCTAAATCACTATGCTCTGGTATGTCGTTCAAGGGTTCACCATCTTTTGCAATTTCTAATGTAGTAGCTTATAGAGGACCATCACGCTTAGTTGATACTTCAACTTTATCCTCAGCTTGAAATTTATTTTCGGAGTTTGTGGCAGATTGTTCTCCTTGTCTTCTGCTTCTGAGGGTGGCTCACTTGTTTCTAATAGAGGATGTTCAACTGGGTCATATTCCTTTGGTGTGGACTGTTCACTGCCTATTCCTCCTGTAATAGTGGTGGTGAACAGATGAAGTAGGGGTGCTTAACAGCTTCAAAACATTATCTCGCACATTTACATAATCAAGAAATGCTTCACCAGCTACTGCTTCAATGCGCCTTACTCCAGAGGCAATTCCTTGTTCTGAAACAATCTTGAATGCACGTATTTCTGAAGTATTGGAAACATGGGTCCCCCCACAAAGTTCCATTGATATTCCAAGAACCTCTACGACTCACACCTGATCTTCATACTTCTCACCAAACATCGCAATAGACCCAGCTCTTTTGGCATCATCTAGAGCCATCACCTTCGTCTGTAGAGAAGCTGCTGCTTCACCAATTCATTTGTTTACAAGTCGTTCAATTTCCAATATCTCATTCTCAAGAAGTGGCCGGTGGAAATTAAAGTCAAACCTCAAGCGATCAGAGTCGACCAAAGAACCTGCTTGAGATGTATTTTGGCCTATGGTGCTCTTTAGAGCTGATTGTAGCAGATGCGTAGCAGTATGGTGAACCCTTGCACGATTCCTCATATCAGCATCAACAGCTGCATCGACTTCCTTCCCAACTTCTAGAACTCCCTCCCTTTTTTTTTAATTTAAACCTTCCTTTCTCTGCAGTAACTTTCTTTATGTAGATGATGGACTTCTGTTACCATTTTCTTTCCTAAAAAAATGTGGGGATAATACTTCCCCCTTTTTTTTCTTTTTTCTTTTTACCTTATCCTTTCCACCAAATCAGGAAATTAAGTTTCCATAACTATCTTTCTGGTTTACTTTCCACAAAATCAGGAAATATAATCTGTAACTTGCTATTTCCAGTATTTGAAATTCAAAGGAAATAAAGTTACCTTTTTCAAAAGATTCAAATCTTACTTTCCAGAATTTTGTTGTAACCACCTTTTAGAAAAAATGGCTCATCTCTTTAGGCAACCAATAGCCTTCCTTCTTCTTCTTTTTTTTTATTTTTTATTTTCTCTCCTTTCCCTGCAGATTTATAACTGGATTCATATCAGATCGGATCATGTACGTTGGATCTATGTACTTGTCATGAGTGAATGACTGCACGGAAACATTGTCTACACATATTTCCACTGCTGTATTCTTGCTCTCGAGATAGAGCTCAGCAGTTCCTGAGGATTTAGTTGAGAACGTATACTTCTTTCCCTTCTCCAAATGAATCCTCTGCGAAATGCTGTCAAATGAGAATCTCCTGTCAATGGAGACTGCATATCGGTTGCCATCGAAGACTCTCTCTTCAAGTTTTGCTGCTCCAAAGTTAACCCATCCTTCTAAACCATAGTCAAAGGCTGGGTTCATCAATATTCCTCCTGCATGCTGAGCATTCTCTGGTTTTGCTAAACACTCAATGTTATATGAATAGTTGTACTGGATGGACTCGTGTGAATTCCCTTTGTATCTTCAAAAACTTTCATCCTCAACAGTCCACCTTTAGACTGAACTGTTGACAAGTCCATTTCATGGTAACTTGACACGAGAGAGGGCAATATCTCTTTCTGAAGTGGGACGTGGCTTCTGCCGATAATACCACATGAACTCACGAGAGCCAAGAGCTCTTGTGGAGATTCCTGCCTCAGTTTTCCATCATAAGCTCACCTCCATATTCTTGCTTTCATCATCCACAAAAACTAATTGCTTCCCAGTCTCGTCTGCATAACTGCTAGTGTAGTCATAGAATAATCACATACCTTGACGAAATATTGAAATATAGCAGCAAATGAAGAGACCTTGGAAGCAGGGGTTCGGCGCTACCATGGTTGTCGCCCTCTCTTTCTTTTATTCATTGCTTCTTATCAAACGTTCTCTCCAATCTACCGCCACCTTCCAGTGCTCCTAATAATCAAAATAGGCTCTGATACCATGTTGAAATTCGCGGTAGATGGAGCGACTAATCAAATATAGACAATATTGACAAAAGATGAAAAGTAAACAATGGAGGCCGCCCCCTCTTTCTCTCTCTTTCTTAATCCCAGCAACCTTAAACCCTAATACAGCCTATCAGCCCTTATATAAGGAGCTGTAAAACGTAAAATGATCAAAATACCCCTAGTATAGAAAATTACCAAAATACCCTTACGACTTCGGACAATTACAATAATACTCTAAACATCAATTTTACTGTCCTAAGACATTATATGTACTAATACTGACTCTAAACTCATATTCTTCAATAATTACTACCCTCACCAGTGCCACCATTATCAGTGTCATATTCATGCAGTCAAGAGCTACCACTACATTCGCCACAGCACCCATCATCACCTGCCACCACTGCCCATTTCAACCACTATTACTACCCTCACCAGTGCCACCATTATCAGCATCATATTCCTGCAGTCAATAGCTACCAAACAGCCACTACTACCATTCTTATGACCACCACCAAATTGCCTTGAATGAAGTGTTCTTCCACTTCCCCCTAAGTTGGAATTGCACCTTCCCGATTCTGGCACATGCTTCCTGAGATGTTTTGGAAGAATATATTTTGTGCCTTAAGGGATGAATCTGGAAAGCATGCTTTCACATGCCTTGGGTGTTTCCAGCAATTCTAGACTTTTCTAGCATAACATGAAGATTTTTGTTATGTTTTAGTCCAACCAATTTCTGTTTCTATTTAGTAGTTCTTCATACTCTCCATGAAACCTCCAGATTTTCAGTGCTTTTAGTGATATGGCACGTATCCAAGATTCTGGATTTCTCAGTTTGCTGAGGCAAGCAAATAAATTCCAAGATCTCCAACTTATCTTCATACATTATGCACTCTCTGATATAGAGTTGAAAACTAGTCCCAAGTGATGATTCCATACATAAAAACACAGATTTCATTATATAGAAAAATGATAAATAACAGGACATTATTGAACCAAAGGAGCAGGTCGGCTTCCTCTGTGTCTGTCGTCCTGCTCCCTTTGTTCTTTCCCTCTCTACTAAACCTAATTACAACTCACATGATTTATACTACTAATGATCTAACTTAAATGACCCAAATGCCCTTAATTAGGGACCCGATTCCCAATGGATCATAACTTGATCCATTGAGATCTAAACAACCTAAACACACTAATAAATACATAGCAGACACAAACCAAGACATAAACACAGACTAGGACTTTCAACATCAACTTGAACTCCAACATGTAAAACATCTTTCAATATATATTGGGAACATGTAAAACATCTTTCAATATGTCAAAAGAAGTAGTAATATTTCCTTTTTCCACTATAGGAGTGTGTGAACCATCTGCCAATCGAATATTAATTTGTTCACGAGTCAATTCATAACTATGAAAGAATTCCCTCCTGCTGACCATATGATCGGTGGCACCTTAATCAATAACCCCATATCTGAGAATAAGAAACATTTAAGTTACCCTTAGCCAGGAATGAGAACGGATATGCCATGGTTGCCAGAGAATCATTGTTGGAGGACGTAGATGGGGTATGTGAATTAGTTAAACGAGCTTTGAGCAACTCTATCTCCTTTTTCATATCAACCAATGAGCTTGCACTATTTTCAATATTCTGTTTGTCATTCTAATCACCACTGAAATAGGCACTGTTAGGTCTATTTTGAAAGTGAGTGGGTCTGCCAACTAATTCCCAACATGTTTCTTTCATATGCCGTGATTTTCCACAGTGAGAACAAGTTAATTTTGCTTTTTCTTCAGGAGTAAGTGCAAATTTGCCTTTGCCATGTCCATAACCTCCTCTACCACTGGAAAAAGAGGAGTTTGACATATTCATTCTCATAAATGCAGTAGTCTCTGGATTGGTTCTTGTCTCCTTCTCTAAATGTTTCCTATCCTCTTCCTTGAGTAAGAGGGAATACACTTTGCTTAAGGAAGGTAGTTCTTTTCTGCTAAGAATGTTGTTTTTGACTGCCTCATACTCTGAAGAGATATCCCATAGGAGATCAAATACTTTCCCTTCTTAAAATTCCTCATTGCGCTCTTGTGTGCAACTTTGACATTTTGTCCTTGGAATAAAGTTGAAGCTCTTCTCATAAATCTCTGAGTTCTGCATAATATTCACTAACAGATCTGCCTCCTTGTCTGCATCTTCTAATTTTCTCAATAAGATCATATTTCTTGCTATATTTTTCCATTGGGCGTAAGCATCATGAACTGCTGACCAAATATCCTTAGCAATATCTAAAAACATGAATATACTGGCAATTGATGGAGACATTGATTCAAGATGCCAAGCACTAACTATAGCATTTTCCCTATGCTATCGTGCGTAAAGGGGGTTATTAGTCGGAGGTTGTAATATGTCACCAGTCAAATAGTCCCATCGCCCCCTTGCCATCATTGCCAGTTCTATAGATCTGGCCCACTGAAGATAATTTTTCTCATCTAATTTCAGATTAGTTATTTGTAACCCATCGCCTTTATCAG
The DNA here is from genome assembly GCA_036023115.1 of Brasenia schreberi. Classification (NCBI taxonomy): domain Eukaryota; kingdom Viridiplantae; phylum Streptophyta; class Magnoliopsida; order Nymphaeales; family Cabombaceae; genus Brasenia; species Brasenia schreberi. The sequence goes on from JAYKKT010000014.1 coordinate 663,834, forward strand.
CGGAACTCTTTCACTTTGTCTCCAATTTTGATTCTCTCCATATTTATACGAATTATCACAGAAATCTGAAGAAGATACTAGTTAACTTATAGTCAGAGAATAAATATATTTTCTGCAGCCCAACACAATTCTGACAAACAAATCCACGAGAGATAAAATGGGAAGACAAGAGGACAACTGAATCGATGTGTTGTTGTTCTTAGGTTGGATTACTCTGGGCAGCCACTTTCACACATGAACTTTTGTGGACTGAATGATTATATTCAGTCTATTACAAACAAAGATGATTGTATTCAACTGATTGCAAATAAAGACCCTTTATGATATGGGTAACATACCTTCAATGAAGTCTTGTGATTGCCAAACATGTCAATACATATACAAATTACCATGAACTGTTGCACGCGTGAACATGTGATTCCACGTTTCACCTAGACTTTCGCTGCAACTTTCTTGACACCATAATCCAGAAAATAACCCATAACCAATAATGAAACCGACTTACTTCTCAACTGCAATCAATTTACTACACGTGACCTACGATTTGATACATCACGTGGACAAAAACTTCGCAAATAGGCTCTGATACCATGATGATTCCATACATAAAAACACAGATTTCATTATATAGAAAAATGATAAATAACAAGACAGTATTGAACCAAAGGAGCAGGTCGGCTTCCTCCGTGTCTGTCGTCTTGCTCTCTTTGTTCTTTCCCTCTCTACTAAACCTAATTACAACTCATAGGATTTATACATCTAACTTAAATGACCCAAATGCCCTTAATTAGGGACCCGATTCCCAATGGATCATAACATGATCCATTGGGATCCAAACAACCTAAACACACTAATAAATACATAGCAGACATGAACCAAGACATAAACACAGACTAGGACATTCAACATCAACTTGCATCAACTTGAACTCCAACACCGAGTACCTATGGCATATCAGTCTTATCAACTTGTTTGGTTGTTCCATCTCATGGGCCTAGACTGTAAGATAAGAGATCCACTTGTGTGGCATAGCCACCAGTGTAAGGGATCACCCTTGCATGGGAAGCAAAAGCTAAAATTTGGGAGGACTTATATAAAAAACTCAAGTCAAAAGAGGGTGAGAGAGATATTTTTAGGATAGCTAGAGCTAGAGATAAGAAAACTAAAGATCTTAATTATGTTAGATGCATAAAAGACGAGGATCAAAAAATTCTAGTGGCAAATGATGATATAAGAAATAGATGGAAAAACTTTTTTTATAATCTTTTCAATGAAAATAAAGATGTTAGTATTAGCTTAGGAGAGTTAGCCAAATCAGAAAAGTATATAAACCACAATTTCTACCTACGTATTCAAAAGAATGAAATCAAAGAGGCTCTTAAACATATGAAGGGTGGTAAATCGGTAGTACCAGATAATATTCCTATAGAAGTTTGGAAAATACTAAGAGAAATAGGAATCACTTGGCTCACAAGACTATTTAATGAAATATGAAAAAACCAAAAGATGCCCGAAGAATGAAGAGCAAGTACACTTATACCCATATATAAGAACAAGAGAGACATTCAAAATTGTGCGAATTATCGAGGTATCAAGTTAATGAGTCATACTATGAAATTGTGGGAAAGAATTATCAAACATAGGTTAAGACAAGTATCAAGTACAATAGAGAACCAATTTGTACTGTTGAAGCGATTCACTTTTTGAGACGTCTTATGAAACATTTTATACGAAAAAAGAAAGACCTTCATATGATATTTATTGATCTAGAAAAAGCTTATGATAGAGTACCAAGGGAGGTTTTTTGGAAAACTTAGGAAAAAAGAGGTATCCCATTGACATACATTAACCTTACAAGAGACATGTATGATGGTGCAAAAACATGTGTGAGGACTCATGAAGGAACGACAGACTTCTTTGAAGTTAATATTGGGTTATATCAAGGATCAACTTTAAGTCCATACTTATTTATAATGGTGATTGATGAGTTAACAAAACATATTCAAGATGAAGTACTTTGGTGCATGTTATTTGCATATGACATTGTATTAGTGGAGGAGTCTAAGGAATAAGTTAATAGAAAATTGGAACTATGGAGAGAAACATTAGAAAGCAAAGGCCTCCGACTTAGTAGAACAAAGACATAAAATATGGAATGTAAGTTTGATCATTTGGTTACATCAGAGAACATAGAAATTAAAATTGGCACACATTGCATCCCCCAAAGGGAAAGTTTTAAATACCTAGCGTCAATTTTTAAAAGTGATGGAAGAATTGATGGAGATGTTGCGCATAGAATTAATGTTGGTTGGTTAAAATGGAGAGGAGCATCATATATTCTTTGTGATAAGAAGATATCATTAAAGTTAAAAGCTAAATATTATAGAGCCACAATTAGACTTGCTATGTTTTATGGTTTTAAGTGTTGGCCAATTAACCATCAACATGTACAAAAGATGTCTGTGACAGAAATGAAGATGTTGAGATGGATGAGTGGTCATACAAGAAAAGACCATATACATAATGAGGTTATTATAAACAAATTAGGAGTGACACCAATAGAGTATAAAATGAGAGAATATCATTTAAGATGGTTTGGATATATAGAAAGAAGATCATCTTAAACCTGTAAGAAGGTATGAAAAACTAAATTTTGAAAGTATTAAAAGAGGTAGAGGACGACCACAAAAGTGTTGGAAATAAACAATAAAGAATGATCTAGCTTATTGTGAGTTAACTGCTAACATGGCACACGATAGGGATCTGTGGAAACAAAGAATCCATGTAGCCGACCCCGTCTAGTATGGGAAAATGCTTAGTTGTTGTTTGTTGTTGTTGTTTGACTCATGAATCACCATTATAAATAAGTATGGACTTAAAGTTGATCCTTGATGTAACCCAATATTAACTTCAAAGAAGTCTGTCATTCCTTCATGAGTTCCCACTATCCTTGACACTAATTTACTACCCGGTATTCTTTCTGGCAATCTTACATCTACAATAACTAAGCCTATTCTCATACTAGATGGGGGCCTTTATCGCTTCCCTCTTTGCTTTCTTATAAGCCTCTAAAGTTTCACTAGTTTTCTTAACATCATGTAATTTGTAACATGCCCTCTTTGCCTTTATTTTATTTTGTACTACTTCACTCCGCCACCAAGCTTCTTTTTGTGCCGGTACACCTCCCTTAGATACCCTTAACACATCTTTCGCCACTTTCCTAATATGTATAGCCATATTGTTCCACATATCACAGGGTGTACCAACATAATTCCAAACATCTCCTTGAAGGACTTTCTGTTTAAATATATCTTCTTTCTCGCATTTGAGGTTCCACCATTTAGTCCGAATAGCTCGATGCACTCTTTTCTTCTTTGTCCATTTTTTTATTTGTAAATCCATAACTAAAAGTCGATGTTGTGTGGTTAAGCTTTCTCCTGGAATTACCTTGCAATCTTTACGACACGCTCTATCTTTTTTTCTACAAATAAAGTAATCAATTTATGTTTGTGATAAGCCACTCTTATAAGTAATTAAATGTTCATCACATTTTTTGAAGATTGTATTGACTATAAAGAGATCAAATGCCATAGCAAAATTTAAAGTCTCCCTACCTTCCTCACTTATATCCCCAAAACCAAAATTTCCATGAATGCCTTGATATCCTAATGTCTCTTTACCGACATGTCCATTTAAGTCTCCTCCTAAACAAATCATCTCCCTTTGTGAAATCTTTTGAAACACCTTATCTAACTCTTCCCAAAAAGTTGTCTTTATACTATCTTCTAGTCCTACTTGGGGTGCGTAAGCACAAACTATATTCAAAATCTCTGCTCCTAACACTAATTTCAATGTCATGATTCGGTCACCATATTGTTGTATGTCTACTACACTATCCTTTAAATCTTTATTTATGATAATACCAACTCCATTTCGAGCCTTTTCTTTACCTGAGTAAAATAATTTAAAACCTATATCCTCTATCTCATTTGCTTTTTCTCCAACCCATTTTATCTCTTGTAAACATAGAATATTAATCTTTCTCCGAATCATAGTATCTACCACCTCTGTTAGCTTACCGGATAATGTTTCGATATTCCAAGAACCAATATGAATCTTATTATCTAGGACTAGCTTCCTTACCCCCCGCATCCGTCCATAATCAAAATGCGGAGACCCTCTCTAAAAATTTTTCACTACATTCGGGCGGCAATGTAGCGGGACTAACTTCTTTACCCACACCCGTCCATGATGTGGGAACCCTCTCTGCAATTGATTCACTACATTCGAGTAAAAATGTAGTGACCCTTGCTTACTTATTACTACATTTGGGCTCTTCAGTACATCGCTAGGCGGGGACGCCCCAAAGCAATGCTCATAATTTTTGTAATCCATGTTATAAAAATGCGACGAAGTTTTACGCTGGCTGTCGGAAGCCTAACACAACCCTCCTCCTTTATCCGAGCTTGGGACCGGCAATGCAAGGGTGATCCCTTACATGGGAGGAGTTAATGGTGATTGATGAGTTAACAAAACATATTCAAGAGGAAGTACCTTGGTGTATGTTATTTGTAAATGACATTGTGTTAGTGGAGGAGTTTAAGAAAAAAGTTAATAGAAAATTGTAATTATGGAAAGAAACATTAGAAAGTAAAGGCTTCCGACTTAGTAGAACAAAGACAGAATATATGGAATGTAAGTTTGACCATTTGGTTACTTTAGAGGACATAGAAATTAAAATTAGCACACATTGCAACCCCGAAAGGAAAGTTTTAAATACCTAGGGTCAATTTTTAAGAGTGATGGAAGAATTGATGGAGATGTTATGCATAGAATTAATGCTGGTCGGTTAAAATGGAGAGGATGATCAAGTATTCTTTGTGATAAGAAGATACCATTAAAGTTAAAAGGTAAATACTATAGACCAACAATTAGACCTGTCATGTTTAATGGTTCTGAGTGTTGGGCAATTAATCATCATGTACAAAAGATGTCTATGATAGAAATGAAGATGTTGAGATGGATGAATGGTCATACAAGAAAAGACCGTATACATAATGAGGTTATTAGAAATAAATTATGTGTGGCACCAATAGAGAATAAAATGAGAGAATATCATTTAAGGTGGTTTGGACATATAGGAAGAAGATCAAAAGAAGAACCTTTAAGAAGGTATGAAAAACTAGATTTTGAAAGTAGTAAAAGAGGTAGAGGACGACCACAAAAGTGTTGAAAATAAACAATAAAGAATGATCTAGCTTATTGTGACTGCTAACATGGCACATGATAGAGCTCTATGGAAACAAAGAATTCATGTAGCCGACCCCGTCTAGTATGGGAAAAGGCTTAGTTGTTGTTTGTTGTTGTTGTTTGGTAGTGGGAACTAGAGAATTTTTTAAAGCTGGCCCTAAGGTTTGCCAGTGAAGGTTGCTTTACTGGCATACTCAAATCCTATCCTATCATTTAGCGAAATGCACAAGTGGGCATGCTTGTTCATCATGTAACTATATATACATAGAATAAACTAGGTCGATCTCAAAATGTGCCTTTACATCGGGGGTAAATTCTTAGGCATGCCGTTTTGCTAAAGTACAACTTACCACAGATTTTGCAGGTTTGTTTTAAAGGCCAGCTCAAGAAAGTGTGGTTAGATTGCCTCAGTTCTGGCACACGTCTGTCTGGAAAGATTTGTATTTTGTCCATAATTGGCGTGAAGATTGCCATCCTCCGACATTTTCACCACCTCTAAATCTCTCCTCTTGCACCCCTTTTGTAAGGATTGGTTATGGCTGAGCAGTGGAGAAGATTCCTGAAGATGTATCCAGCACAACTCGAGGAGGTACATATACCTGTGTGTGTGCGTGTGTCATAGCTAGATGGTAAAGATTCGCCTGTCAATTTTCCAATGGTTTATCCTTGTTTATGGAAATTAACAGAATTAAACTATAATATTTCAAGTTTGGTGACTGATTAGTTCGAATCAGTTCTGTTTATTTTATTTGTTCTCTAATGAATTAATTTGGTCTACAGAAAAGTATTTCTACATTAGTGATATCATAAGATTCCGTAGTGTACAGAACATAATAGCTGATTGTTGCAAACGTATAATAGTATAGGCATATGTTAAACTTTTACCTAGTCGTAAGTATGTATATCACGTTAATCTTATTAAGCTTTGAATTATATATCCAGCAAGGGTGGAAGCCAATGTCTTTTGTTATTGACCTTGAAGAAGAGGAAATTTGATGATGATCTAGTTGGTGTTGAGCAACTTAATGGAGGAGCGTAGTGATGCGTCAGCAATTTGGACTCTAGAAGATGTTCGGTTAATACGTTTTCTAATAGTAATAGCATTTGATGAAGCACGTCTTTGCAAGTTTCCAAGTACTCTTTATTGAACAAGGAAGGATGCAGGATGAGTCGGTCATGGGAACAATGCTCAGGAGGTTAGAAAGGAGACCTTTTTTTTCAAATATTTGGATTTTGTTTGAAGTTCTGGACAAAAGGGAAAAAAGCCACAGAGCGTTCCTCACCATTCTCTGTGTTCTTCATTTAAAGGAACTTCTTGGTTGCCGATGGAGTGGGAAGATATGGAGCTTAAACAAATCACTAGCCGGAGCACTCTGAGGTTGAAGGTTGGATAAACTAGGTGGTGCTTGTTGATCGACTTTAAGTGTCTTTTGTGCTTACAAAGAGGAATATCGCCTCCTCAGCCTGGATTGTTGAAGCAAAATCCAACACTCATTTGCAAAGGACACTAGTCATCAGATTGATGGGAAGACAGAACAAGTATGCGTTCATTCCACTGCTGCCTGATCGGATTATGAAACATATGGCCATCTAGTATCTGCCAGAAATGAGCATAGCCAATGCCGGTTAGTTATTTTCCCATGTATAGATGCTGAGCAGTTTTTCTCTTTAAATAACTTCGCAGTACTAACTGTAACCAAAACTATAACCATACAATAACTCAAATCAGAAAAAGGTCTCCTTTCAACACTTTGAAGCCTTCCCCAGCCTCCTCAAGTACGTTCTTAGCACTGCCAAAAAAGAGTTGGATTCGACAGTGGCGTCATGTTATTTTGTAGAACTCGCATCATCAACATACACCGTTCGCAATTTAGACAGCAAAAGTTGGTGATCCTCCCTTGATAGCTAAACCAATTATGTAATTAAGAGAGAAACAATTATGTGCAGAAAAAATGAATAACTGAATGTTTTAAATATGTTTACAGTCTCAGGGTCTGTGCTCCATGTGACATTAAGCAAATACTGTTTGTAATATGAACTTGCACAAACCCAAAACTTGCATTATACTTTGCAGTCAATGCTATATCTTCTCTAGGCTTTCTTTGGACACTTATGAATAACAACTAATTGACTTAAAGGACATCAGTCAAAGTCGTGCCAATTTTGGTGGGGAAAGTAATGATCCGTTTACGCTTTGTTGATTGTTTTTCAATGTTCAGATGGGTCGCAGATGCTTTTCGTAGTCCAAAATAAGGTACTGTTTGTAATATGGACTTGCACAAACCCAAAACTTGCATTATACTTTGCAGTCAATGCTATATCTTCTCTAGGCTTTCTTTGGACACTTATGAATAACAACTAATTGACTTAAAGGACATCAGTCAAAGTCGTGCCAATTTGGTGGGGAAAGTAATGATCCGTTTACGCTTTGTTGATTGTTTTTCAATGTTCAGATGGGTCGAAGATGCTTTTCGTAGTCCAAAATAAGGTTTTCATCTTCCACTAAACTCTCTTGATTTTCTACATAGTTCTGCCTTTGATTCGTTACCGTAACCAAGGAACTTGGGCTTGAGCTACAAAGTTTGATGGGAGATGTTACTTGATAGCCCCGCCCCATTGTGTGTGTGTGTGTGTGTGTGTGTGTGTGTGTGTGAGAGAGAGAGAGAGAGAGAGAGAGAGAGACAACGTCGCATTCTCGGCATTTGTGGCTGTGATCTTTCACCTCAATACTGCTCGCATATTCGGTTGCTAACGGGGACCATGGCCTGGTTTTTCTCAGTCACTATTAAAGCCATCATGGTCTAGCTTTGTCTGTTTTAACAGAATAGTTGGGCCTGTTAGAGTCCCGCTATATTAACTAAGGGATTCGAAGCTTGAACAAACAGGGGACCAACCTTCAGGATGATTATCAAAGTAACTTTTACGCCAATCAAAACCAAAACCAATATCAAACCTTCCCAAATATTATCTGGGCTCGGCTGCATTGATTCTTAGTCGTCATTGAGCTCAATCTTTATCATTTTGGAATATTTAACTTGAAATAAATTTTAAGGAAATAAAAAAGGGAAGAACAAGAATTTTTCGAGTATTTATTTACATTGTTACACGGAATGAGTTGTGGATTGCATAAAGTTTTAATTCATACAAATGCACTCATTTTCCAGTCAATTCCTTCAAGTTAATTGGGGCAAGATGTGATGCCCTATGCAACACATTTCCGTAGTATCCATGCATTTCCATGCATCGGAGTCACCCATAATAATTTCTGTCATATGCAGTATGCACCATACACAGCATCGGAGTCACCCATAATAATTTCTGTCATATGCAGTATGCACCATACACAGCATCGGAGTCACCCATAATAATTTCTGTCATATGCAGTATGCACCATACACATCTCAAGAAATATGAAAATGTTTAGCTGTTATGGTGGGAAAGCATGCAATTGGCGTTGCATAGAAAATAGCCTCTTGGTATAAATCTTTAAGAAAGTGTGCACTAAAGATCTGCTCATCTTTGCAACCCCTCGTCTTCTGCTTTCAGAGATCATCGAATCATATAAAATGCTACTGATGGTGCAAAAAATCCTTATGTTTCTTTCCATGACAAGTTCCAAAAGCAATTTGAGGAGTTGCAGTGAGCTCACTAGGAGCCACCAAATGGCTGTCCCTGTACTCGCGGCTGTGGGCCGGCACTATGACAACGAGAAAGGCTTCCCCTCTTGAAGAACCTTCAAGGATTGGCCACAGGCCAGGTCAGGAAGTGATGGATCTACACTATGGCGAAGTGCCAAATTTTCGAAAATAAGTGAAGGCAGTATATGACATGATTAAAGACATGAGCTATAAGAATAGCTCACCGTTCTCAAGAACAGGCTATTATGTGAGCTTTTGCACCAACCCGAAACGCCCATGGTTACCATCATGGGCTATTCATTTGAGTTTTCTCCGACCCCCAAAAAGAAAGAAATGGTGTAAAAGCGAGTTATAATACACAATCCATGGTAAAATCATGGCGATGATAAAGGTTTTCTTAGAGTGAGAGGAAGCTTGGTTTGATTTTGATTTTGATTTTGATTTTGCTTCTTCTAATGTCGTTTGTACTTGGATGACCTAAGACAGAGTTTGTAACGTTCAAACCTTCGTTCTCCCTCCATAGTGGGCTTTCGCTTGGTTCAATGATGCAATACATATCATAATCAAATACCAACAATGGCCTGTTCATAATGGACCAACCGGTTGTTCAACCCATAACTTAATTGGGTTTTAATCCACAAACCAACCACCAATCCCAGCAGTTCGGTTATGGTATATGATTTTTAGAAACTGGACCAAAACCCTAACCAGAATTGGTGTTTTTTAAGTGTTTAAGATTGAAAATTTTCTATAGAAAATAGAACGTTTAATAAAAGAACAGGTGGTTCCTAACCAGAATTGGTGTTTTTGAAGTGTTTAAGATTGAAATTTTTCTATAGAAAATAGAACATTTAATAAAAGAACAGGTGGTTCCTAACCGGATGGAAACTCAATTCGGTTACGGTTTCAAATTTCAGGTGAACCAAAACCGGTGGCTTTGAACCTCTGATCCTAATTTACCCGGAACTAGTCATGTCTAGTCGTCCACCTCATGACGGCTAAGACCCCCTCGAAAACATTGGCAGGAACGTTAACCTTTGGAACTACAGTTTTCATCACTTGGAGTTACAAATGGGACTTAGAGCAAAGTGGCTCATACTGCCGTTTGCATTTTCTTTTTTTTGGTTACAAGAGGAGGCCGAAGCCTAACAGATTCACCCTCTGGCAGTCAAACTCCCCACCAGCAGCAATGGTGCTAGAGCGCCCTGCCATTGCAACAACGCTCCTGGTGCTTCTGTCATTCACATTTTAAACCTTTAGGATAATGTTAGCACAATGTTGAATTCTTTTGATAAGCAAATTATACATTAAATCTCCATAGTTTCATTCAAGATGCACAAAACAAGGTTTGTTAGGAGATATCAGACTTGAATGAGGCTTGAATTCGAGCCATCACTAGTCAGATTGCGACGGACTGGTTCGCTTGCCATGGTTGTCCAGAATTGATCCTTTTTTTATATTGGCTGGAACCATCGAACTTGACCCAATCTGACCCAAACGGGTAGGGATTACCCGGTTAGAGTTGGGTTCAAGTTGGGAAAACCCTATTATCTGTAACTGGGTGCATGGTAGATACATGATAAGACATACCCTACTCATACCTGACCTCAACTTTGTACCCATCCCTGCTGATAATGGGGCATGTACAGGATACAAGATTGAGCTTCAGGTAATGGACTAGCTATACCCATCCCTTACCCATCCTATTGCCATCACTAAATTCGATCATGATCAGGCATATTTGAAAACAATAGACGAGCATGTCAACGGTAGATAGGATCTGATTTTCATATATATATATATATATGGATCTGATTTTCATATATATATATATATATATATATATATATATGTGTGTGTGTGTGTGTGTGTGTGTGTGTGAGAGAGAGAGAGAGAGACGTTGAATCTGGCAATTGGGTGGTACACTTTGGTACAATTCAAGAGGTCTAAGATTCGAGTAGGTAATAGTAAAAAGTTTGTCTTGAGTCATAGCGCGAGGGGCAAAAATTACACCACCTTGAAGTGCAAGATCAAATTGCACGCGCGTCACTGCGATAGAGTTGCGAGCAACATGATTGGTTAACTGCCCAATTTAACGGCACACATTGAAAAAAAAAAGTGAATGCTGCTGGAAAATAGTTGGCTTGATTATTCTAACATATGTTTTACAGACTTCCAAGTAAAAATTAAAAATAAAAGAGCAAACGTAGTTCAAACCCACCTCGCACTCCACATGAATCTCTTGTATAATACACATTTAAGACTGGCCCCCAATCATATAAAAAGGATAAGTACCCAACCCAAAATACTTTTATATAGAAATGCTGACATATATAAACAATTTAAGTTTATTATGGTGAATCACTCCACCCCAATCAATTTAGTTTCAAGAACTCTCTCTCTCTCTCTAAAGGAGGAAGAATTTCATCTTTGTCGCTTTACCATAACTACTCATTGAGCACAAAGAGAATCTAGTCACTGGGTGTGGACTCACAAGTTAAAGGTTATGAGTTTACTACATGCATCTGGTTTCGACCTCCCCATTACACCAAAACCAAAAATAACCTTTTTTGTTCAAAAAGAGAAAGAAATAACTTTGATTAGTTTGATTAATTTGTTACTATTAAATTCTTATTATATATACATATATATAAAGAAAGAGAGAATGTGTTTGATTGAATCATAATATTCACTCACGTTTAATCATTGATTTCGATGATATGATTATAATAAATTTATCATTTATGATTTCTTAAATATTCTTACAACTTTTAAAATTACATTATGCATTTGAAAAACAATGATCCAACTTGTGCATGTATGTATAACAAATCCAGGAAGTTTTGATTCATAAACAGGTTCCCTAAGAACACGGACGAAAGCAAAGGAGTCTTGTAGGAGACATGCCCCAACATCGTCTCAATTTAGATCAGTCATTGCCTGCCTCACCCGAAATCGGCAAAAAAAAACTGTCTTAATTGTAGAGATGGTATTCTAAAGATGAAGGATTTTGCATGAGCACGTGACACGTGCTCTATGAGTTCATGTGTGTATTTACTCATGCAAGAGAAATGGTAGTATAGAAACTTTTGAAGGGATGATTTTGTGTATTTTTGTTATAGCTGAGCTGAAGATGTGGTTAAAATCCAAAATGTGTAGTGTGTTTTATAAACAAGCCCTCACTCCATCGGTATAAAATTTCCAGGAAGCAAAACTCAGTTGTTCAGGTGAGGCCAACCATCAGTGGCGGATCCACATTTAGCGGCCAACCAAAATCCTGAATTTTTTTTATATGTGAATTGAAATTTTTAAAAAATGAAAATCTTTGAAGCTTGACTTCTCCGAACTTGAAGTCCACTCCACCTAAAACAAGTTTATAAACCCGTCATACTTTTCACAAGATCGAACTGCCTGTAGATTTTTTCATATTTTAAAAGAATCAAACTATACCGACGAGTAGCCACTGCTTATTAATGACACTAATTACTTTTTGTTTGTCAAAATTCACCCTTTCAGAGGTTGAAATAAGGATAAGACGCTTGCCTTTTGAGACTTATTGTTGGCTTGTGTAAGAGGGTGGCATTCTGGGGAGTCAAACTCCTGCTTGCTTATTGGGCAATTAAAAGACTTTCTCTATTGTGTCAACCTTTAGTTTGATTAAGAGATCAAAACTACACAACAACCCACTATCAAGGGCTTGGTGGACTGTTGGCAGGCATCATAATCGGGTAAAAGACGGGAGTGTACTGTATGATTGGAACTCATTGTTGATTACAAGCGGAAGTGAAACTGTAGTTCCAGCTTTATTGTTCTAAGCCTTGTAATCTAACACACCTTTAAGGTTGCGAAGAGTTCTAACTTCAGTTAAAGGGATAGATTTTGGTGTCACCTTTAATTCTTTGCTATTCCGGGACAATGTTGACTTGGATGATGAGTCGAGATATTATGCACCATGTGGTTCATATACATGTAGCTTCTAACTCGTTGTCTCCCTGATCTATTTCTCGTATGAGTATTAGCTTGATCATGCTACGGATTTGAATGGAGAACCTGACCCTTTTCTTTTCATCTTATCAACTGTTGCTATATATACATATATATAATTCAAATGCTAGCTTCTTGTTCTTTTTCGTGATATATGTGTGCGTGTAAAACAAACTTTGCTTCTTGGAATAATGTTTGTGGAGGAAATCTGTTGGTGCTGAATTGTCATGCTTGGTAATGGATCGGTGCAGCTTCAATTGGTCTAATTGCTGCTCTATAATATTTACCTTTTAACTTTAATGGTATCTTTTTATCACAGAGAATACTTGATGTTCCTCTCCATTTTAACCAACCAGCATTAATTATATGCGTAACATCTCCATCAATTCTTCCATCACTCTGAAAAATTGACCCTAGGTATTTAAAACTTTCTTTTGGGGGATGCAATGTGTGCCAATTTTAATTTCTATGTCCTCTGAAGTAACCAAATGATCAAACTTACATTCCATATATTTTGTCTTTGTTCTACTAAGTCGGAGGCCTTTGTTTTAGACTCTTTCACTACTTTTCACAAGATCGAACTGCCTGTAGATTTTTTCGTATTTTAAAAGAATCAAACTATACCGACGAGTAGCCACTGCTTATTAATCGCACTAATTCCTTTTTGTTTGTCAAAATTCACCCTTTCAGAGGTTGAAATAAGGATAAGACGCACATTCCTAGTTATTTTGAGATGAGGGGTCCATGATCCCTCACCCTGCTGCTGTCCTATGAACATTCCTAGTTATTTTGAGATGTACTTGAATATTGACTATTTTGGGTTGTGTCTGTCTATGAATTGCCTATTAGTTATGATGGGAGGCAAGCTAGATGCACAAGCTGTTCGTCAAACTCTTGGCCTTCGACTTGTGATACCAACGTCTAGCCAAGTGAGCTGTTGCTGGTTGTGCGTTACAGCAAAAGATAAAGACATAAATGCTGATTTATATATACAAATATTTAAGTTTTTTTTTAAGTAGTTTTAACAATGACGACAAGAGTTTTGCTGTGGATAATGGTTTTGGATTGTTGAGGGTGGTGAAAGATGATGGAGAAAGGCTGTGAACCATGGTTATTGCACCTTGCTCGATTGAGTATGGAGAGCATCTTATATGTGTGTGTACATGCGCACAATGTTTGAAGCAAATGAATTACAAGCCGAAAGTTGTGCTGATCTATTTCTCCTTTAATTTAAATATGTACATATTATACGATGTTGAATCTCGCATACGTTGTCCAATTGATCAAACAATCATCAAATTACGCCTATATGTGAGAGCTAGTCACTCATTGTGCTCAAGATCATTTTGATTCAAACATATACTTTCGGCTTTTTCAAGTGCCTCCTTTTTTATCATAATTTTCTTTTCAATACAGTACGGTAAACACCATGTCTTTAAGGTTTAAGACCACGATAAATTCCCGCACGTACTGGAAAATGAGAGATGGCATTTGAGCTTAATGATCTCTCTCTCTCTCTCTCTCTCTCTCTCTCTCTCTCTCTCTCTCTCTCTCTCTCTCTCTCTCTCTCTCTCTCCAATATGTGTGCATATACACATGCACACATATATACGTACATGTGAGTGTATAAAGCAGAACGAATTCTAATAAATGATGTCTGTGTTCATGTATGTAGGTGTGGTGCGTGTGCGTTTGTATATTACTTTTTTTTCTCTTTCGTCCCTTCTGAGGGTTAGGTGGAGCATGTAGGTGTTGGGGTGACAAGAAATATGCATGATATCATTGAAGCCCTATTTGAGGGCGCAGAAATGGACCCTTATTACTGTTGATAAGATATTTGTGAGGCAAAGCAGAAAGCTTCCATCACGTTAGCATTCAATTTCCCAACTTATCTTGATTTAAGGAAAACGAGAACTTGCTAAAGCTTGGATCTCACAAACAAGATCATGCTACTCTTTGCTAAATCTTTGAAAACTACGAACTATGGAAACTGAAGAAAAACCGATTCACTAATAAAATAACAGAAATATCATGAGGAATAGAGCGTCAACTCAAAACAACCTTCTGGTCGAAGGGCAGAAGTTCGATAACCGGGAGAGTGCAGATCTGCTAGCTATGTGCCCTAAACCTGCTTGCGAATCAAAAGTATATAGGTCACTTGGTAGTAGACAATGTGACGTATGTATGCTCTCTGGTATGCTATACAAAACGCACCGATTTAGATGCTCCATTAGACACTAGCCGGCACATGGCCAACATGTAGACATAATTCATACAACACTAATTTTTTAAATCAGTTAGTTAATAATATTTTATTGCGTATAATTTGTTCTTTTAGGGGGAAGTCGGTGCGCAGCAGAGGATCTACAAGTAATTTGAGGGTGGGGTGAATAGAATGCTCAAGTGTTTAGGGTGGACCGTATTTTATACCCCCACGGATCCAATCCTCCAGCCTATAAGCTTCTTTTTATTAGTTTTTCAAATTTTGGGTGCAGCAGAAGCCTCCCCTCCGCTTAGACATGTCCTTGGAACTATAAGTTCTGGGTGGAGACCCAAACCACCTAAACCTTACAAAAATAATTTTTAATTTTTTTAAAAATGAACAAAATTAACAGAAATGAGTCAAACTGACAGATGTTTCGGATTTGGATTCTATTCCACATAATGTGGAACCATAACCAGTTTTTACGAGTTTTTTCTGTGTTTGGTTTGACCAGTTTTAGTTTCGATTTGGTTATAGTTGGAACCATTAATCCCGGTTCTGAAGCAGACATGTCTAATGCAGATCTACTTTTGTTGGTATGAACATGTGTGTGCATGCCCTGGAAGGTTGCGACTCGAAAATGTTATGAGTTAAGTTTAACTGATTTAGTTCCGAACTTAATTTGCTCTGCAATTTGAATGCTTTGTGTCACTTTAAATCGACATGAACATGAACTTTCGGGTCATGTTTTGTGTCGGTTCTTATGTTGCCTCTTATAATGCAAGTCGTTCTCTCTCTCTCTCTCTCTCTCTCTCTCTCTCTCTCTCTCTCTCTCTCTCTCTCTCTCTCTCTCTCTCTGTGCGTGTGTTCGCTCGAGCAAGCACGAGGACATGAACCCAACAGCAACATTGAAATCATAAAACCCCAACGTCAAAGCTTGGAAGCATGCATGGTAAACCCCAACGTCAAAGCTTGGATGCATGCATGGCTCACAGAAGTCAAAGAGTTGACTGTTGATCTACACAAGCTTCAGCAACACCGCGCAATGAGATAACCCCGCTGCTTGGGCCCCATCCCACGGGCCAGTAAGCAAACCTGACCCACTTACAAAAATAGTTCTCATCCTTTAATATTATTTCAAAATATTTCAATAAAACGCCTCAAAACCCTAACAATTAGTTCACAATATTTTCTTATTGTATTTGATCGTCTATCTCTTTGATTGAATGGTGTATATTTAAAATATAAAATATAAAATATTCTTCGTACTTTTTGTTTTCCGAAAAAACTATTTTTCTTTTTTAATACAAAAAAGATGAACAATTTATCATGTTCCGCGGTCCAACAACAATTCTCATTCTCTCTCCTACTATTTCTCTTAATTTTCATACCTTGCTAAGCCGAGAGAGTTGCAGCTCCTTTAGCAAATCTCGTGTTCTCTACTCAAAAGATCGAGTTTCTTGATAAACTAAACTTTTCGTTTTCATCAGTACATTAAGGGCAGTAGGTTAGTTTGATTCGTACACGAGTTATTTGGCTCGGAGAGAAGCCGAATCCTGTTTATGGCACTTGAACCCAAGTAGGGGAACTAAATAAAGAACGAGATCCAATTTATATTTTAAAACCTTATCTTAAATATGTAATATCAAAAAGAAATAAAAGTATGGCTGGCTTAAGCTTAATGTTTTTACAAATTGTATTTGAAATTGAAATTGATATTTGACTACATATTATATTAGTCATTAGTTGGTCTGGCTTGATTTTCTGAGCATGTATATATTAATTAGCTATATCATAACCAAGTGAACAACCTCAGATCTAGACTTACCCAGTTCTGGTTTGAGGTCCAAACCATCCTGAACCATGAAAATAATGTTTTTTTTTTAAATTTAATCAAACAAACATATATATATATATGGAACCAGTGGGTTGGAATACCAATATCTAGATCCACCACCGTACCTGCTCATGTTTGGCTCGTTTTAACTCTAACAAGCTGCTTGTATTTGACTCATTAGATTAATAAATCAGCCACAAGAACGAGCTTAGGTGAACTATACTGAGCCAATCCATCTGTTGCTCCACTTGTTTACCAGCCTTACTATTGGCTCTAGGGATCACATTTTCCATGCTCGGGTTCACTTTAGTTTAGGAAACAACTACACTCAAACGTAACCTGGTTGTTTTCTTGTGTTACTTTGGGTGGACACAGACACACAAACATAGCCTTCTTAGCTCGTGTCTCAGGTTTCCGCCTCCGTTGTTGTATTGCAGGTAACATTAACTAATGTTTGTTGCTGCACTTCGTGTCCTCTCGCTTTGAGTTCATGCCAGAAGTAGCTCAACTACAACCTGCTTTCCATCAGTGATACTTTAGGTAGACACGAACACAGAACTTTTGGGTCATGTTTATGGCATATATCTGGTTTCTTATATTAATCGGGTTATGTGGTTCTTACCCGAATAAATTATAGATTATCACAGTTGTTACCAAACCAGATCCTTCGGGTCATGATACACATGTATTTTGGGTCATACCCGACCGTGACATCGTAAAAACGCACCCACGCTGCATCGCCAACTTTGAATTGACGGTTAGTGCCTTCGGCCCGTTCCGCGGATTGACTCCCTTTTGCGACCATCGCAGGGGCACTATCGTCAATTTCTTAGAAGACGACAATACAAGAGGAACTTTGCGGGTCTAGGTAAGCATGTGAAGAACCGATTTAGAGTCAGGTGTTACCAGATGTGGGTCTCGAATTTCGGAGAAGAAGAACAGACCCGTTTCTTAATCGGGTAAGATGAGAACTTAAACGATCTGCCAACGACGGATGGGTACGACCACCGAACCACATCTCACTAATAATAGGTAGGACCGTATGAATGCCCTTTTTTTTTCTTTTTCTTTTTATAAACCACTAAACTTCATTCTAATAATAAATTCAACAAAGTTTTATGCAGACTATAACAAAACCTAACACAACCCTTGTTTTCTGATTCGGCCTTAGCGACCAAGGACATGTAAAAAGGCTTAGGTTCCACACCCCTGACAGTCCTTACGGATATCAATAGAGTTACTTGCCACCTTAAAAAGAATATCTTTCCACCATTGATATGAGAATTTGTTCATATAGATATATATATATATATATATATACATACACAAAAACATGCACACACACACATATATATATATATATATAAGATTGATAAGTTCTTACAAGTATATACTCATGGATTCTTGATGAATGATGAGGATCGGGCTATTATATATATATATATATATAAGATTGATAAGTTCTTACAAGTATATACTCATGGATTCTTGATGAATGATGAGGATCGGGCTATCCCCGATAGTTTCAAGAGTATATGTCACACCCTCTCAGGTCGCAACCACGACCTAGCCTGAGTTGATGCCATGTGGTCGCTTCTCGAGTGGGCGTGATTGTGAGCAACAGCTAAAAACAATACTAATTTCATTTAATTCAAGTGAAATATCTAAATTAAATATTTAATACCTATGATCTAAACAATACACCCAAAATGGTGTGGGGCCCACCAAACATTTTCCCGAATAACTAGATTTTTCTAAATAGTTTAACACTTATCATACCATCTAAAGGGAAAGTATAGCTCTATCTCACTGGTACTCTGCTCTGTGCGCCTACTTCAGAACGAACTGTAAAATGATAGGGTGAGCTCCGACCCATAGCTCCGTAAGATGATTAAACATTTTAAAATAGAATTCATACTAAAAGCATGCATAGTTTCAAAATCATTTCATAACAAATAACAATTTCATTTTTAAATCATGATCTCAATTTCATACTCACACACGTACACATATACATCATCAGTTATGATAATTACAACCTATATTGTGCCTGCTCCAAAGGCCATATGAGTCATTCGATCCTCCCTAATATGACATCGGTAACCCCGTCAATGATGGTAACCACACCGACTCTCACGTAGAGTGCCCGAAAACACACCATATATTCGCCCCAAGCTAGAATGCCTGAGGGACCTATAAGTCTATACAGACCCCACACAAGTACGACTCATGTATTCACACATCATTATATTTGAAAACAAACTTCAATTCATCACATTCACAAATCATATCTAGATCCACAACTATCCAAATCCATATCCATAAACAATTAAATACCATGTTCATACAACATATGCATATCAAAATATGCTCTTTATCAGCCAAAGTAATAAACAACTTTTACTTCAAAAACATATCAAATAACCTATAATTACAAACATCATTTCATAAACATCAATAAAATATTTATCAATTATGCACATTTAAATCCATCTAAAACAAGAAAATCACTTTTAGTAGGATTTTGTAAAAGAATGTATAACCTCCTACTTGAAGGAACACTAAGATCCAATCCCCAAATTGTTGGGTCATTTTTATCACCGTCAAATCCTCTAATTTTATTCTCTAAAAAATTGTAAATAATTAAAATATTAAAATATATTTAACTACGATTCTAATGCAACAAACCATATTCAAATTAGATCTGAAACGACCCTAAAATCACTCAAAAGACAACTCGAATCTATTTAAGCTATCCTAGATATGAACTGGCACTTAAATCCATATCCGATCTAAACTAAGTGACACAATATGTAGTCTGTGTCATTGTGCCGATACATAACCTAAAACTACTAACACGAGTCATGTTTCTGACCCATAACTTGTTTCAATACCTGACCCAAACCTAACCTATTTTCAAAACAGAACTCATAACATATTTCTGACCCATTTCAACATAGAACTATTATTGTGACACATGACACAAGGACATGACAAAAAATGGTGTTGTTTAAAGGTGTATGGGACAAGATACAACATATGAACAAGGGCATGCACCAAAAGCGACGGTTTCGTTGTTTTCAACATCGATTTCTCCTGTTTTCAACGACGATCAAGGTCGGTGTCCCCAATCTACCGCCTACCTCTCTTCTTCCAATTTAACCCAACATCGGTAGCCAGCAACAACGTTTTGGTAAGAAAATTCATGAAAAATTATAAACTCGTATTTCAGAAAAAATCCACAAATCTACACTTGTTTTCAATTGATTTTCGAGCATTAAAGCTTGATTTCAAATGTTTAGCATGAATCAAGCAAAACCCCTTTGATCTAACTCAGATTTAACACCAAAATGAAGGAAAACATAAATATAAAAATACGAGTGATTCTTACCGAATTCCGATTAGTTGTTCGTCATCGTCCTAGTGGCTTGCCTGACTCATCTCGATCCTTCTAACCATGGCAACCCTCTTATAGAGCTCACCACGATGGTAGCCTACACGAAAATGGCAATTACCATATTTGTGGCCAGCCATTCTCACCTTCTCCCTCTTTTTCCATCTACAGACAGTAACGCATCGTGCGTTACTATGCTACAGACTTTTAGTGGATTCGGATCCAAGCCAATTTAGTTTATTACAGTATATGAGTGTGATGTGCACATATTGCTACTAACATAAGAGGCCAGCCATTCTCACCTTCTCTCTCTTTTGTGTTTTGTATTTTAATATTGCCCAATCAAAATACTATTCACATATTCGTTTTTTACCATAATTTTGATTTTACCTACTAAAATCAAAATTTTATTCTCATGTTCTTGACCATATGAATCTCCTTTTACCATTGACGGTCTCATACTATTTCTCTTGTGACTCATGAAACTTAATCCAATGTGCAATATTAAATCATTGGGCATCTCATAGCATTTTGAATCCGACCCAAAAGAGAGACAAAAAGGAAGAAGAAGATAAGGAAATTGACTCAAAAATGATTTCAATGATTTAATGGAGGTATTTGATTGATTTGATAAATTTGATATATTTTATATTTTTATTTGATTGATAGATTTCATTTTCGGTTGTAATCAAAACACAAAAATGACGTTAAGTTTGTGAGGTGACATTTTGATGTTGATTTTTATTGCTATTTTTTTGTGTCAATAGTTATTTCCGTTAGTATTTCATAAATGGATACGGTTCGGGTTTGTTAACCGACCATTTGGGCTCTCTCGTGACGGTTGGAGCTCTCAAGTGCTCAATTGGATTCGGGTCGCGGCGAGTATGAAAGCTCCAATAATCGTAGAGTTAACGGGCTCTTCTCACACGTGTTAAGCAGATCTAACTACCCAATCTCTCGAGAAGAGTGGGACCCACACGTGCGTTAGTCTCCCTATAAAATCTCAACCCTCAGGGAAATTTTCCATTCCCGTTCTCCTCATCAGCCGCCGCAAACTCTGAGAGAGAGAGACTTCATTGCCGTAAAGAAGGAAAAACGGTGAATTTTCCGATGATATGACAACAATAAACGGCGACAGCTGCGACATTTTCAACTCCGCCTCGTCCATATACGCCTAACTCGGCAGGAACCTCGACGGCCTGAGGCTAGACACTACAGCCTCCGCCTTCAGCGAGTGCGTGAGCGATCGATCGGGCGAGTTCGCTACGGGCTCCGGCAGCCGGAACCTCCTGGAAGCGGCGTGCATGGCGGAAGGAGCTGAGGATGACGAGGTTATCCTGCAGCTCGTGTCCGATCTTGAGTCCGGCTCACTCGAGACGCAGTGGAAAGCGGTAATGGAGATTCGCCTTCTGGCGAAGTACAAGACGGAGAACCGCATCAGGATTGCCGACGCTGGAGGAATCCAGCCGCTCGTCGCTCTGGCGCAATCATCGGACGCTCAGATCCAGGAGATCAGTGTTACGGCGCTCTTGAATCTCTCGCTCTGCGACGAGAACAAGGACCGAATTATCCGCGCCGGGGCCGCCCGGGCGTTCATCAAGGCAATCCAGACGGGGACGAAGACGGCGATGGAGAACGCAGCGTGTGCAATCCTTCGACTCTCTTACCAGGACGACGTCAAATCCGCGATCGGATGGTCCGGAGCCATCCCGCCTCTCGTCGGCCTACTGGAGAACGGGACTTTTCGGGGAAAGAAGGACGCTTTAGGCGCTCTCTACGCGCTAACGACGGTGAAGGAGAACAAGGCTCGAGCGGTCGAGGCCGGCGTGGTTCGACCTTTGGTGGACCTAATGGCGGATTTAGATTCAGGAATGGTGGACAAGGCTGAACTGGTTACGATGAACCTCGTTTCCGCGACGGAGGCGAGAATCGCGCTAGTGGAGGAGGGAGGAATTCCGGTACTCGTCGAGGTGGTGGAAGTCGGGACGCAGAGACAGAAGGAGTTCGCGGCGGGGATCCTCTTGGAACTCTGCGAGGATAACACGCAGAACCGGGGATTGGTGGCTAGGGAAGGAGCGATACCTCCGCTCATCGCTCTCTCGCAATCCGAGACGAGTCGAGTCAGGCAGAAGGTAACAATCGAAAATATGTTTACTGGTTTTCTCACTCATCCTTATTCCGTCTTCCGACGCCGGAAAACGGCTTTAGATCCCCTAGTTAAGACTTTTCTGAAATTATTTTCCAGAGAGGAAGCTCTTTTTGGAAGAAAAGTATCGGTTTTACCCCCTTGAGAAATTCCTGTGATCAGGATACTTTTCGGTTAAACATGTCACGCGAATAACTTTGGGTCAAGTAGGGTAAATAGTTGATATCTATGGGGACATGGAGGTCACGTACAAGTGGACTCCAACTTGGATGACAGTAGGAAGCAGACCAGAATGGACTTGTTTGGTTCTCTCCACTGTCGTATTTGGCCTTTGACTTCCCCAATTTTGACAAATAAAAGCTGCGGATTTTTTAAATAGCTTTTGACCTAATCATCTTCTGCGTGATGATCAGTTATTTCTCCAATTTTTGAATGAACCGTCAGATTTTGATGAAATCCATCAATCCTCATTGCTTGATATTTCTCCTGCGATGCAAATCTCCAATTTACTTCTCATAAAACCCATTCCCATCGGACAAAGTCAGAATTAAGAAGAGAAACAGCGATACCTGATGGAGAACTCCCCAATATGTGTTTTTCTTTGAATTCTCAGCGCCTTCTGATTGTGAAACGAGAAACCTTTCTACGAAATCCTGTTGGATTTAGTAACTTAATTTCAATAAGTCTCTCGTTACTCTCCTTTTTCAATCGAAAACAATAAAATAAATATTTATATTGCAGCCGAATATTATCTCCCACTACAATTCCTTTGTCAATGCGGTCAAAAACGGATTTTTTTTGGATTTCAATTTCCCGCACAAGCGCAAAAAGGCCAAAAACTGTTCTCATCTTTGTGGGGTGTTCATCGTTTGGATGCATCTCCCATTTCTTTGGCGTTTTATGATTCCGCGGGGCTTTCATTTGAAAACAGTGGACACATCCAAACGTTGCGTGGTATCTGTAAGTGATGATTGGATTAACACATCGGGCGGAGACTCCGTGCCGCCCCTGGTTTTGATCCATCAATAAAGTGGTGTTAGCATATACTAGTCTCTGTCTCTGTCTCTGTCTCTGTCTCTGTCTCTGTCTCTATATATATATAAGAGAGAGAGAGAGGAGAAATGGGTTTTAATTTTATTAGTTTTTTCTAAGGAAGATGTGTATAAAGGCGTACACCAAGTTGGGTTTATTTTCACGACGATGCAGTTTTTGTATGTGTGGCTATAGATTGTCCTGCGCCCCCGAAATAATTGAGTAAAAAGCCAGTGGGTGGGGACGTGGTGAATGTTTTTAAGCATTGTAGATTCGTTTACTAAATAACTCTCCTGATGTTCCCTCCTTTATTGTTTCAGGCAGAAATTTTAGTTCGGTACCTACGGCAACCCAGATCCGGAGGCAACGGAGCGCGGCCGTCGGAAATCTCAGACTAATTTATTGTACATGATGGTGGAGGTAAATCACACCACAAAAAGAAAATAATAGATAAGAAGAAACGGCAAATAGAAAAGGAACTTCGTTTCTGTGTTATGTACATACGTGTAACAAAGAGAACCCTTGTATTCTTTTTGTTTTTTTTGGCTCAATCGGAAGCAAGCAAGCGTCTTTGTTGGTTGAGCTCAATTCAGGTCACACTTCTCTCGCTCTCTTTTTTCGCCGGAAAGTGGTATCTTTTCTCCGGCGATATGACTCATTTTTGTAATATATGCCTTTTGCTTATGGTAAATCTTCATCAATCTCTTGGGAAAGCTTCCGGTTGGATATTACTTGCTTTTTTGGGGTTCAGAAATCAGATTGGGGGGTAAGAGAGAAGATTAAGCAACAAATAGGAATAAAGAAAGAAGATCGCGGCTTTAAAAAGTATGTTATGAAATAAACACCAAAACAGAAATAGACGATGAAATAGGGGCTTCATTGCCATTGGGCAGGTTCCAGTTCGGATCCCGGTTCGATTTTCAGTTGCTACTACAAGATTCGAATTTGGATCCGCGTAAGGGAAATATAAATGATTGTGGATCTTAATCCGAACTCGTGTAAGGCTTCAACGTCTGATGTAGATTTTAATAAATAGTGCTCTGTTCGCTATGTTAGTAGCATTTTACTGAGCTTGACTTGATACCTAATGGCTCTATTCTTTTGTTACCAAACCCTAATCCTCCTAAAAATGGGGAGGCTGAAGGCAGATGCTTGCTTCAGATATCGAACACATGACCTTCAAGTTGTAAGTCGACCCCCTAGCTAGATGAGCCTTTTTTCTTGTGAACCTTTCAGAGGAAAGACACGATGTCAAGCTTGAAAGGAACAATGTACCTGACGATTCCCATGCAATTTTTGGCGTTAACACAAAATTAGTGGTATTTTATATGGTTATGGTGCAACTAAGTTTAGTTTCGGGTTTGCTTTTGGTGTAATGGTGCATCTTGCACTGTTACTAGGCTCTAGAGGTGTTCCTGGTTCCATGTCACGATCAATTCCATATGAAAAAGTGAGGAATATGTAAATTCCATGATGTGGGCTGGAACCTTCTTCTTTGTTGGTGAGTGCCTGAAAAGGATTAGTGGGTCGGAGTAAGTGGGATTTGTTGGGGGTTGTTTTCCACAAAGGCACTTTTTTTATGTGCTATTCTTGCAAGGTTAAATTATTAACGTTGGTGAGTCTTCCAAGTATTAAAATACAAATTTTGTGATGAATTTTAAATAAAAAAGATAAATTTTCTTTAGGGGAGAACATTTTTCCTTTTCCCATTGCTTGGAAAAAATTTGGTCGTATTCAGGATTCGAATGGACCCTCTTCCAAGATGATTAAAAAAATCGGCCCAATCTATTTGGTTTGAACTTTTTCATTAATAAATTAAGATGATAAAATTTGAAAATGGCCCGAAAATATTCATCAAATGCTTGTTCCTCAGTGAAAAGGCGCATTTCCTTAATACAAGGAGTCAAGGCTCCCCTCGCGAGGGGGTAAACTGAAAAGAACCTTCAAAAGGAAGGCCGAGAGTTCAAACTCACCGGTGGAGATATGCCTAACCTGAGCTTACCCATAAGAAGAAAGAAAGAAAAAAAAGGTGTGGTTTGCTTTCTTTGTGACGATTTGCCAAAGATGTTAAATAGATGGCTTCTGTTCCACCAAATCCTGGAACCGGGAGCCAAACCAGACCCCAGTTTCTATTCCAATTCTGAGTTCGCTTGGCTCCGGTTTCATTTGAAAAGGCCATGTAACAACGGTAGAATTATCGAATTAAAACCAAAATATGGTTTGGAACCTCCAGTTCTGGTTCAATTCGTTAGTAGATGGAACCACAACCGAACCAAGGAGGTCCCCAGTTCAAGTCCGGTTTCCTGTGCGGTGGTTCTGATCCTCCTCAACCTGCCTGACCAGGTTCCAATCGTCCACACCTCTAAGTCGAGGAAAAATCCATTTACCATATCTGGATGTTAAATTAGGTGTATTTTGTTCATCAATTGTAACTGGTAGGTCCTACTACAATGGACCCACATCTTCTTTTCGTGTAGAAGGGTCGCCTTCAGCTCAAGTAGAGCCTCCGACCCATCTTATCTGGACAATTTTTTTTCTACGTACTTTATACATTAAAGAAAGGTAAATAAACTTTTGCATTTCCTTATATGATCGAATGTATGACCAACTGAAAGACTGGACCCTCTCACACTGTCCATTTGGAGAATATCGGTTCAAGTTTCAACACCAATCAAACTCTTGCGACGTAATATCGGATTGAGACTTGTTCTAAGTATAATAACCGTGTTACATATGCTAAACAGGACTACAGAATGGTTGTATAATAACCAGACGCAACTTCGCAGCTACTTCGACCTATCCGCTACCGCGTTTTTCCGGCGACAGATCATGTGATCTGGGGGAGCATGAACTAGCACCACAACCCACCTTATGAATTGTTTGATTGGGTAGTAGATCATGATCTCCCAGATCATACCAGGTCCAACCCCATGTTCATGATAACATGAGGCACATGAAGTGATAATTGAAGCATGAGATATTTGCAAGCCCATATACATGTGATCGACTTATATATAGTTTCTTTAACACACACATATAAAGTCTATGACGATACTTTTACTTCTTTTCATATCCGGAAATATGAAATTCAGACTCATGTGACAAGCCAAGGCGCCCACCCTTACTGTAGCGGGAGCCCCGCCAACTGCCACTTTTTGCCCTTCAGTAACCACTGCCCCATGGGAGTGCATGTGTAGAGAGAGAATGAGAGCCGTTAGATTGGATTTCATTTCAAACTTTACTAAAAGATCTAGACCGTCCGTACAATTGCATGGATGATGCAGATCGAAGATGAACAATAACTATTTCTATACATACTCTAAGCCCTCCTCCAAGAAAAATGATGAGTAAATAGCAACCATCCAAGTTTCAGTAAACATTATTAATATGTATAAATTGCATCATCAGATATGTATGTCATTGTGGTCATGATCTTCTAGAATGGCGACCACTAATAATTAAACTATCAAACAGTTCACCATATTTCCTTGAAGATTAAGAAACGCCATTTCTTGGCAACAAACTACTTGAAATGCAATAGAAGTAATAAATTCAGAATTTGGACTAATATGAGAAGCCATTTCTTCCTCTCTCTCTCTCTCTCTCTCTCTCTCTCTCTCTCTATATATATATATATATATATATATATATATAAGATTAGGTAATTAGAAGTAAACTCCTAGTACTGTGTTGAGATAGAATGGCGCTATCCATTTAGCTGTATATCATACTTCAACTTAGTGCCAGGAAGACGTTATCAACTTTATCTCAAGAATAATGATCTACAGCAATTACCAACTACATTCTACAGTGCTTCTCTCTAAATCTTAATCAATCAACGAAACGCGCATATTTTTTTACGTTGAAACCATGCTTCTGGCAAGGATAAAGAATAAAATATTATATTATATTATAAGATAAAAGCAAAGTGGGAACATAAGATAATTAAGAAATTAACTTTCAGACAATGTTTACAGTTTAGTAAAGCTTCCATATGCAGATGTAATACAACATGTCAGCTTCAATTTAGTTGCATCATTCATATAATGCATTTGAATAGCTCACCTGAGTTTGACTTGGGTGAGAGGATTGAGACCTCAACGAAGCTTCGAACCCTTGAACCAACATGAAGACAAACTCAATGCAGAATGAACTCATTAAGCTAAAGAAGGAAGTTTTGATTTTATATAAAACGTATGTTGAAACCAACATCAAGATAAAATATCTTCAAGATGTACTCATTAAACCTGAAAAATAATAAGTTTATATAAAAAAATTGTTAGAGAAGACGAAGAGAACGCGTTTAAGGCAAGTTGGACGTGGAGTTGAATGAAGAAAGGAAAGAGCAATGCAACCTACAGAAAAGAGGGCGTCGAGACGGATTCTTTGACTAGGTGCTCCATGCGTGCTCTTAAGTTTTAAGCTGAATTTGTGGCTTGCGAACAAAGTGGAGGCACTATCAAACGGATTCTTTAACGCGGAACAGGATCCTCGTCTGGCCCCAGTTAGAGGCCGATTTGTCCACTCTTTTACACAAAGTGGTATCACCCATATACACCGGGATTTGGACCATGGCCCAAGTTCCACATCCAAATTCAAACCCCCAACGGAGTCCTGCAGATGTTTTTGCTGAATATGTCCTTTTTTTTTGGAATTTATAAGTTGATATTGTGAAGAAGTTATAAATAAATAAATATATATCTACTCATTTGACATGCTCATCGATTTTTTTGTGTGGTATAATTTAAATTTTTTAAAAGGTTTTAAAAAGGTACAAAAGACATTATTACTACACTCATACCATTCAAAAACAATAGGTAGACATAAGTGAATAACATCTATAACTAGTCAAATAAGATCAATAGAAAGAGAGAGGGAGGAGGGGGGTTAGTCCATGTGGCCACCTATGTGTGCTTAAACATACTTAAAGATTTCAACCGTTTAATTAACAAGATTAACATTGAGATATTTAAGTTAAAAGAAAAATGTACCATGTGCAATAAATACACTTGAAAAAAGTACAGTGACTCTTTTTTAAATTTTGGATTTAAAATCTTAAGTATCAATCTTGTTGATCGAGATCTTTAAATTTTTTGAGCATCTAATCATATGAGCATGTACTAATGCCTGCACAAACATGCACACAAATACAGCTAAAAAAGATTAAAAAGCTTCCATAAGTCGTGATCCAAGATGCTAATAAGGTGGTTTAGCTTTCCAAGTGAGTCAGATTGTGACTTAAAAAGCTATGTGAATGCATTGCCCAAACAATTTCAGGATATTTTTCTTGTTTCCAACTTATTCTCTTGCTTCTCATCATTGAATCGGTCAACCGTACCCGTCCGGCACAAAAGGGGGGCATACTTCACTGGCTAGTGGGTTGGTTCTCTACCAAAGGTCACGAGTTTAATACCCAGAGTGTACATCTGATAGGGGTCTGCGTAAATCCCTACTTGCCTTGAAAAAAAGAACCTTTTCCATTACTACGGCGATTTGAATTTTCGAAAAAAGAAGACCGTCTATCGTTAATAACCAGCATATAGGATTTGCACATCGCTGTGACACGTTATTGTGACACGAGACACGTAAATGGCATCACAAGAGAAAAAGGACGGAATTCGGAGGCTATCGGAAAGTGCCCATCCAGCTGACATTGACGACGGTTTTCTATCCTGACTTCTCAGTTCAGTGAGTGAGATAAGCAGCGAGTGAAGTCTGGATGGCAGTGCCTCTGTATGCTATTGCGCCGGGCCTCAACGTATCGCGACTCTGCTTCGGTTCTCTCCTCTCTTTGTTTACTGACTTATTTATTTCCGTTGTTCGTCGTGTGCCTCTCTTTATCTGATATTCTATTTGCTGCGGTGGGCAGGAAGCATGACGTTCGGAGAGCAAAACTCTTTGAGCGAATCCTTCCGTCTTCTCGACATGGCGTTCCATGCCGGCATCAATTTCATCGATTCCGCAGAAATGTGAGATACCAGCATCGATTTTCCTCCTCTCTTTCATGTATTCGATTTTCCATAAGGAAAACATGCAATATACACATCGGTGGTCATCCGAGAATGAGCTGGGTTCTGCATTTTTACGGCTGTCTGTACCAATGGTTTTGTGAATGGAGTTTGTTGTGTCGTTTTTCTTAGGTATCCGGTGCCACAAAGTCCGTTAACACAAGGGAGGAGTGAAGAATATGTTGGTCGTTGGATGAGGGATCGGTGTATAGCTCGTGATAAACTTGTCTTAGCAACCAAAGTGTGTTCCTCTTTTGATCTTTTCTTTTTGTTGAAGTAATAGTTGCGTTGCTGTTATTGGAAGATTCATGAGGCATGCAAGTTAGAATTCTCAATCTAACGCATAAAATATTTCATTTTGTGCTTTTTAGTGTAAAAAAATTCACGTTGTTAAGATTTTGCTCTTGTGGCATTTTTAGGTAGTTTTGTTTTCACAGATATGCATTTTGATTAGTTACTGTTGAAGGGAATGATTATGTAACACATTAGTGGACTCGGCAACAGTTTGTTCTGTAGCTGGAAAGTCTGATCAACTAAGCGAGTTCTGCTGTGCATATCTTGCTTGGACAAATGACTATATCCGCATCTTGAACGGGAAATGCTTTTCCTGAGTTTAACTAAGGTGAAATTACAGGTTAGTGGTCCATCTGGTCAGATGGCTTGGATTCGTGGTGGACCTGTGTCTTTAGATGCCAAAAATATCAAGGAAGCCATAGATGCAAGGTTAGACATGCAAATGTTGTTCTTTTTCTCATTACTTCCATCTTCCACATGAAGTACTACTGAAACAAGATCTGTCAAACGTATGAGAAGTATGAGCTGGCTTTTCTTTTTACTGCTTTTTCATTTATACATAAATTTTGTTTGGTTTAAGATGGGAAATAGATGAAAGGTGTGACATGTATATATCTCCAAGACAATATTGCCATGTCATAGATATACTGATTAAGAACTATTGGCAGTTTCAGTGAAAAGATTAGTGTTGTTGAGTCTGATTTATGTCAGTGAAGATGCATCAATCAATATTTGTATTTTTGAACTATGTTACCTTGTCTGAAAATAAGTTTTTCCTATTTGACATTCTCTAGCACCCCAAATTGAAGTTGTTGAAAGAAAATAATGACCATGTCAATTTTGGAATCCTAGAGCAGTTGCACTTCATTTTGGTCTTCTAATGGTCAGGTTCATCAATTCTTAGCTAAAGATTTTTATTGTTGATAGTTTTATTCGTTGTACTTATTCCAATAGTTCTTTTGCTTGTTTATGCAGTTTATTGCGCCTATGTACAGACCACATCGACATATATCAGATCCATTGGCCTGACCGGTCTGTACCTTGTGTTACATATACATATATATATACATATATACATATATATATATATATACATATATACATATATATATATATACATATACATATATATACATATACATATACATATATATATACATATACGTATATATACATATACACATATATATACCTATACATATATATACCTATACGTATATATACCTATACGTATATATACATATACGTATATATACATATACGTATATATATACGTATACGTATATATATACATATATACATATACGTATATATATACATATATATACATATACATATATATATACATATACATATATATATACATATACATATATATATATATGTATATATATATATATATATATATACATACATATATATATATACATACATATATATATACATACATATATATATATACATACATACATATATATATATACATACATATATATATACATACATATATATATATATATACATATATACATATATATATATATACATATACATATATATATATATATATATATATTATGTTACAGACTGTTGAGATAATTGAATCTACAATATGCATTGAACATGTCTAGGTGGTTTTTATTAGTTTTATCTAGATAGTATTTTATTAGTTTTGAAGCAAGGCATGCTGAGCTCTTTTTAGAAACACTTTTCTTTTTTTGGTGGTGATGCTGTATGGGTGGGACAGAGGTGAGGTGGGTGGGTGGGGAAGGACGCAACTTGCATGATGTTGGAGCACTTTCTATATCTCATTTTAGGATAAGAAATAGCTTGTCTAAATGGCCACTATTTGGTTCCAGTTATGTACCTATGTTTGGGGAAACTGATTATGATCCAAATCAACAACTTGCATCAATAACTATGGAGGAACAGCTGGATGCTCTTGCAGTTGCTAAAGAAGCTGGTAAGGTATGCATACACATTTATGCATTTGTCTGCATGTTTTGTGCTTATCTATTCCATTTCTCAAATGATTTCTGAAGTACAATGAATACATAGAGTTAGAGAAACATATATGTCATAAATTTCATCTGTTATGTAGATCAGATATATTGGGTTAAGCAATGAGACACCTTATGGCGTTATGAAATTTCTTCATATTTCTCAAAGCGACAGTCGGTATCCAAAAATAATTTCTATTCAGGTATGAAAAGTTTGACCTTTGTGTTCCTTTTATGGTAAAGATTCGTGGCATATATATGTATTCACTACTTTTGTATTTGACAGAATTGTTACAACTTACTTTGTCGGAACTTCGACTCTGGCCTGGCTGAATGTTGCCACCATGAACGGTACCTCAACAATATTGCTGTGATTTTTATTTGCTGAGGGTTTTGTTGTATGTTAGAGGGGTTGACCATGCATAGCAATTTTATTTTATCATTAGTAAATGTTATCTTAGAATTGTTTCTTACATCATTGAAAATCACTGGTTTTCAAGTTGTTTTGGATTGTTGTTAGCAATTTTGTTTATAATAAGATGCTTAAGTTAACCAGTTTACTAAATACAATTTCTTCATGATATATGCACCCTTTGAAAGAATTGATGGAGAAGTTATGGTTGGTTAAAATGGAGAGGAACATCAGGTATTCTTTCTGATAAGAAGATACTATTAAAGTTAAAAGGTAAATATTATAGAGCAGCAATTAGACCTGCCATGTTTTATGGTTTTTAGTGTTGGGCAATTAACCATCAACATGTGCAAAAGATGTCTATGACAGAAATGAAGAGGTTGAGATGGATGAGTGGTCATACTAGAAAAGACCGTATACATAATGAGGTTATTAGAAACAAATTAGGAGTGGCACCAATAGAGGATAAAATGAGAGAATATCATTTAAGATGGTTTGGACATATAGAAAGAAGATCAGAAGAAGAACCTGTAAGAAGGTATACAAACAACAACTACAACAACAACTAAGCCTTTTCCCATACTAGACAGAGTCGACTACATGGATTCTTTGTTTCCACATATCCCTATCATGTGCCATGTTAGCAGTTAACTCACAATAAGCTAGTTCATTCTTTATTGTTTCTTTCCAACACTTTTGTGGTCGTCCTCTAGCTCTTTTAATACTTTACAAATTTAGTTTTTCGTACCTTCTTAAAGGTTCTTCTTTTAATCTTCTTTCTATATGTCCAAACCATCTTAAACGATATTCTCTCATTTTATCTTCTATTGGTGCCGCTCCTAATTTGTTTCTAATAACCTCATTATGTATACGGTCTTTTCTTGTATGACCACTCATCCATCTCAACATCTTCATTTCTGTCATAGACATCTTTTGTACATGTTGAAGATTAACTGCCCAACACTCAAAACCATGCCTAATTGTTGCTCTATAATATTTACCTTTTAACTTTAATGGTATCTTCTTATCACAAAGAATACCTGATGCTCCTCTCCATTTTAACCAACCAGCATTAATTCTATGCATAAGATCTCCATTAATTCTTCCATCACTCTGAAAAATTGACCCTAGGTATTTAAAACTTTCCTTTTGGGGGATGCAATGTGTGCCAATTTTAATTTCTATGTCCTCTAAGGTAACCAAATGATCAAACTTACATTCCATATATTCTGTCTTTGTTCTACTAAGTCGGAGGCCTTTGCTTTGTAATGTTTCTCTCCATAGTTCCAATTTTCTATTAACTTTTTCCTTAGACTCCTCCACTAATACAATGTCATCTACAAATAACATACACCAAGGTACTTCATCTTGAATATGTTTTGTTAACTCATCAATCACCATTATAAATAACTATGGACTTAAAGTTGATCCTTGATGTAACCCAATATTAACATCAAAGAAGTTTGTCATTCCTTTATGAGTCCTCACACATGTTTTTGCACCATCATACATGTCTCTTATAAGGTTAATGTATGTCAATGGGATACCTCTTTTTTCCAAAGTTCTCCATAAAACCTCCCTCGGTACTCTATCATAAGCTTTTTCTAGATCAATAAATATCATGTGAAGGTCTTTCTTTTTTCCTATAAAATGTTCCATAAGATGTCTCAAAAGGTGAATCGCTTCAACAGTAGATCTGTTTGGCATGAATCCAAATTGGTTCTCCGTTGTCCTTGATACTTGTCTTAACCTACATTTGATAATTATTTCCTGCAATTTCATAGTATGGCTCATTAACTTGATACCTCGATAATTCGCACAATTTTGAATGTCTCCCTTGTTCTTATATATGGGTATAAGTGTACTTGCTCTCCATTCCTCACCATATTTCATTAAATAGTCTTGTGAGCCAACTGATTCCTTTTTCTCCTAGTATTTTCCACACTTCTATAGGAATATTATCGGGTCCTACCGATTTACCACCCTTCATATGTTTAAGAGCCTCTTTGACTTCATTCTTTTGAATACGTCGGTAGAAAGTGTGGTTTATATATTTTTCTGATTTGGCTAACTCTCCTAAGCTAATACTAACATCTTTATTTTCATTAAAAAACTTATAAAAATAGTTTTTTCATCTATTTCTTATATCATCATTTGCCACTAGAATTTTTTCATCTAAGATCTTTAGTTTTGTTATCTCCCAAATTTTAGCTTTTGCTTCACTCACGGCCTTTTTCACTTCATTCTTTGCTTTCTTATATGCCTCTAAAGTTTCACTAGTTTTCTTAGGATAATGTAATTTGTAACATGCCCTCTTTGTCTTGATTTTATTTTGCACTACTTCACTCCACCACCAAGCTTCTTTTTGTGCCGGTACACCTCCCTTAGATACATGTAACACATCTTTCGCCACTTTCCTAATATGTATAGCCATATTGTTTCAAATATCACAGGGTGTACCAACATAATTCCAAACTATCTCCGTGAAGGACTTTCAGTTTCAATATATCTTCTTTCTCGCTTTTGAGGTTCCACCATTTAGTCTGAATAGCTCGATGTACTCTTTTCTTCTTTGTCCATTTTTTTATTTGTAAATCCATAACTAAAAGTCGATGTTGGGTGGTTAAGCTTTCTCCTGGAATTACCTTGCAATCTTTACAACACGCTCTATCTTTTTTTCTACAAATAAAGTAATCAATTTGTGTTTGTGATAAGCCACTCTTATAAGTAATTAAATGTTCATCTCGTTTTTTAAAGATTGTATTGACTATAAAGAAACTCCGCCCATATAAGGGATCACCCTTGCATTGCCGGTCGCAAGCCCGGATAAAGGAGGAGGGTTGTGTTAGGCTTCCGACAGCCAGCGTAAAACTTTATCGGATTTTTATAACATGGATTACAAAAATTATGAGCATTGCTTTGGGGCGTCCCCGCCTAGCGACGTGTTGTAGAGCTCGAATGCAGTAAGAAGTAAGCAAGGGCCACTACATTTTCGCCCGAATGTAGTGAATCAATTACAGAGAGGGTTCCCACATCATGGACGGGTGCGGGTAAAGAAGTTAGTCCTGCTACATTACCGCTCGAATGTAGTGAAAAATTTTCAGAGAGGGTCTCCGCATTTTGATTATGGACGTATGCGGGAGGTAAGGAAGCTAGTCCTAGAAAATAAGATTCATATTGGTTCTTGGAATATCAAAACATTATTGGGTAAGCTAATGGAGGTGGTAGATACTATGATTCAGAGAAAGATTCATATTCTATGTTTACAAAAGACAAAATGGGTTGGAGAAAAAGCAAAGGAGATAGAGGATACAGGTTTTAAATTATGGTACTCAGGTAAAGAAAAGGCTCGAAACGGAGTTGGTATTATCATAAATAAAGATTTAAAGGAGAGTGTGGTAGACATACAACGATATGGTGACCGAATCATGACGTTGAAATTAGTGTTAGGAGCAGAGGTTTTGAATATAGTTTGTACTTACGCACCCCGAGTAGGACTAGATGATAGTATAAAGACAGTTCTTTGGGAAGAGTTAGATAAGGTGTTTCAAAAGATTCCACAAAGGGAGATGATTTGTTTAGGAGGAGATTTAAATGGACATGTCGGTAAAGAGTGATTAGGATATCAAGGGATTCATGGAAACTTTGGTTTTGGGGATATAAATGAGGAAGGTAGGGAGATTTTAAATTTTGCTATGGCATTTGATCTCTTTATAGTCAATACAATCTTTAAAAAATGAGATGAACATTTAATTACTTATAAGAGTGACTTATCACAAACACAAATTGATTACTTTATTTGTAGAAAAAAAATATAGAGCGTGTTGTAAAGATTGTAAGGTAATTCCAGGAGAAAGCTTAACCACCCAACATCGACTTTTAGTTATGGATTTACAAATAAAAAATGGACAAAGAAGAAAAGAGTGCATCGAGCTATTCAGACTAAATGGTGGAACCTCAAAAGCGAGAAAGAAGATATATTTAAACAGAAAGTCCTTCAAGGAGATGTTTGGAATTATATTAGCACACCCTGTGATATGTGGAACAATGGCTATACATATTAGAAAAGTGGCAAAAGATGTGTTAGGGGTATCTAAGGGAGGTGTACCGGCACAAAAAGAAGCTTGATGGTGGAGTGAAGTAGTACAAAATAAAATTAAGGCAAAGAGGGTATGTTACAAATTACATTATGCTAAGAAAACTAGTGAAACTTTAGAAGCTTATAAGAAAGCAAAGAAGGAAGCGAAAAAGGCCGTTAGTGAAGCAAAAGCTAAGATTTGGAAGGACTTATATAAAAAAACTCAACTCAAAAGAGGGTGAAAGTGATATTTTTAGGATAGCTAGGGCTAGAGATAAGAAAACTAAAGATCTTAATTATGTTAGATGCATAAAAGATGGGAATGAAAAAATTCTAGTGGCAAATGATGATATAAGTAATAGATGGAAAAACTATTTTTATAATCTTTTTAATAAAAATAAAGATGTTAGTACTAGTTTAGGAGATTTAGCCAAGTCAGAAAAGTATATAAACCACAATTTCTACCGACGTATTCAAAAGAATGAAGTCAAAGAGACTCTTAAACATAACATATGAAAGGTAGTAAATCGGTAGGACCAAATAATATTCCTATAGAAGTTTGGAAAATACTAGGAGAAATAGGAATCACTTGGCTCACAAGACTATTTAATGAAATATGTAAAAACCAAAAGATGCCCAAGGAATGGAGAGCAAGTACACTTATACCTATATATAAGAACAAGGGAGACATTCAAAATTGTGTGAATTAATGAGTCATACTATAAAATTATGGGAAAGAATTATCGAACGTAGGTTAAGACAAGTATCAAGTACAACGGAGAACCAATTTGGATTCATGTCAGGTAGATCTACAATTGAAGCGATTCACCTTTTGAGACGTCTTACGGAACATTTTAGAGCAAAAAAGAAAGACGTTCACATGATATTTATTGATCTAGAAAAAGCTTATGATAGGGTACCGAGGGAGGTTCTTTGGAGAACTTTGGAAAAAAGAGGTATCCCATTAACATATATTAACCTTATAAGAGACATGTATGATGGTGCAAAAACATGTGTGAGGACTCGTGAAGGAACGACAGACTTCTTTGAAGTTAATATTGGGTTACATCAAGGATTAACTTTAAGTCCATACTTATTTATAATGGTGATGGATGAGTTAACAAAATATATTCAAGATGAAGTACCTTGGTGTATGTTATTTGCAGATGACATTGTATTAGTGGAGGAGTCTAAGGAAAAAGTTAATAGAAAATTGGAACTATGAAGAGAAACATTACAAAGCAAAGGCCTCCGACTTAGTAGAACAAAGACAGAATATATGGAATGTAAGTTTGATCATTTGGTTACTTAAGAGGGCATAGAAATTAAAATTGACACACACTGCATTCCCTAAAAGGAAAGTTTTAAATACCTAGGGTCAATTTTTCAGAGTGATGGAAGAAATGATCGAGATGTTACACATAGAATTAATGCTAGTTGTTAAAATGGAGAGGAGCATCAGGCAGTGTTATCCGTATCGTGGGAAGCCACGATACGATACGGTAACCTGTATCATAAGATACAGGTTATCGTGCCGTATCGTACGATACGGCCCGTATCGTACGCCCCAAAAAAATTTTTTTTTTCAAATTTTTTTTTTCAATTTTTTTTTTCAAAATTTTTTTTTTTTCAATTTTTTTTTGCATGTTTCTGCCCTCTCTTCACTTCCCTTAAAGGCATCCTCCAATATGCTTATAATTTGGGTTTATAATTTTATTTATTTAATAAAAATAATGTATAAAAAAAATTTTATGACAAAATCATTTCCCTTTCTGTTACAACTTTTAGGTATATTTTTGCTAACAGTTTCTAATTTCATAAGATCGTAAACAATTAAAAACATTTAGTTCTCTCGGTTCATTGAGTAGGGATTTCACAACTTCACTATTTTAAGGTTCACGTTACATGACTTCCATTGAGTTGAACATGATCAATGTGTGTGAGGCTTAACTCAGTCTGTGAAGTGAGAAATGAAGCTCATGCATTAGTTAAAAAGCTAGTCTCCAATAAGAGAAAAAGGGGACATTATCAAGTAATAATATAACATCATTAAGGTGTCATAGACTCAATAATCAAAGAAATGGAGCTCTTTGTTTTGCTCACATATGAAAATTAGCAAATATGACAACTACATGTACAAAGATAGCAGTTTGTTAATTTTGATATATTACATGAGTGAATTATGGAAGATAACGAAGAAAATGCACTCCTAAGTCATAACTGAAGAAGACATTGCATGAATTAATTTGAAGTACAACAACATCATCAAGGAGAAGATGAAGATTATTTAGTTAATGATCCTGATACAAATTTACAATATGTAAAATATAAATGTATTTCATTTTTTGATTCAAAATATATAATTTTGGATGCAATTATTCAATATTAAATGTTCAATTTGTGCTAAACTTTGCATTATATGAATTTAAAGCAATTACCAGATTTTTTCAAAATTTTCCAGAATTTTCTTGATTTTTTTCGGATTTTTACTAATTTTATTGATTTTTTAAATAATTTTTATAGTTTTTTAATATTAAAGTATGATATGATACGATACGATACGATACGCTCGTATCGTGGAGCCCAGCGATACGCGATACGATACGCGTCGGACAACACTGGCATCAGGTATTCTTTGTGATAAGAAGATACCATTAAAATTAAAAGATAAATATTATAGAGCATCAATTAGGCCTGCTATGTTTTATGGTTCTGAGTGTTGGGTAGTTAATCATCAACATGTACAAAAGATGTCTGTGACAGAAATGAAGATGTTGAGATGGATGAGTGGTCATACAAGAAAAGACCGTATA
Organism: Brasenia schreberi; assembly: GCA_036023115.1. Classification (NCBI taxonomy): domain Eukaryota; kingdom Viridiplantae; phylum Streptophyta; class Magnoliopsida; order Nymphaeales; family Cabombaceae; genus Brasenia; species Brasenia schreberi. The sequence goes on from JAYKKT010000014.1 coordinate 702,923, forward strand.
CAAAATGAGGTTATTAGAAACAAATTAGGAGTGACACCAATAGAGGATAAAATGAGAGAACATCGTTTAAGATGGTTTAGACATATAGAAAGAAGATCAAAAGAAGAACCTGTAAGAAGGTACGAAAAACTAAATTTGGAAAGTATTAAAAGAGGTAGAGGACGACCACAAAAGTGTTGGAAAGAAACAATAAAGAATGATCTAGCTTATTGTGAGTTAACTGCTAACATGGCACACGAGAGGGATATGTGGAAACAAAGAATCCATGTAGCCGACCCCGTCTAGTATGGGAAAAGGCTTTGTTGTTGTAGTTATTGTTGTATTGACTATAAAGAGATCAAATGCTATAGCAAAATTTAAAATCTCCCTACCTTCCTCATTTATATCCCCAAAACCAAAGTTTCCATGAATCCCTTGATATCCTAATGCCTCTTTACCGACATGTCCATTTAAGTCTCCTCCTAAACAAATCATCTCCCTTTGTGGAATCTTTTAAATCACCTTATCTAACTCTTCCCAAAAAACTGTCTTTATACTATCTTCTAGTCCTACTTAGGGCGCGTAAGCATAAACTATATTCAAAACATATGCTCCTAACACTAATTTCAACGTCATGATTCGGTCACCATATCGTTGTATGTCTACTGCACTCTCCTTTAAATCTTTATTTATGATAATACCAATTCCGTTTCGAGCCTTTTTTTTATCTGAGTACCATAATTTAAAACCTGTATCCTCTATCTCCTTTGCTTTTTCTCCAACCCATTTTGTCTTCCGTAAACATAGAATATGAATCTTTCTCTGAATCATAGTATCTATCACTTCCATTAGCTTACCGGATAATGTTCCGATATTCCATGAACCAATACGAATCTTATTATCTAGGACTTCTCTGAATATTCGGGCGCTAATGTAGTTGGATTAACTTCTTTACCCACACCCGTCCATGATGTGGGAACCCTCTCTGCAATTGATTCACTACATTCGGGCGAAAATGTAGTGGTCCTTGCTTACTTATTACTTCATTCGGGCTCTCCAGCACGTCGCTAGGCGGGGAAGCCCCAAAGCAATGCTCATAATTTTTGTAATCCATATTATAAAATCCGACAAAGTTTTACGCTGGCTGTCGGAATATGAGAAACTAAATTTGGAAAGTATTAAAAGAGGTAGAGGACGACCACAGAAGTGTTGGAAAGAAACAATAAAAAATGATCTAGTTTATTGTGAGTTACTTGCTAACATGGCACATGATAGAGCTATGTGGAAACAAGGAATACATGTAGTTGACCCCGTCTAGTATGGGAAAAGTCTTAGTTGTTTGTTGCTGTATATGCACCTTTTGAAAAATAACGAGGAATACAATTAATGCTATGTGAACTCCTAACAACTACTTCATGCCATCTTATGCACGATGAAAATTGTTGTCTGAAAAGTACAGAATCGATCTAGAAAAGTCATATAATTGGTAAAAAGCAAGCAACTTTTGAGGATTCACGAGAAGGTCTTCTCTGGTACATGTTTAGCCCAAGATACTAAGTGTTTAGAATTATACAACTAGAAGGAAGACCAAAATCAAACAAAGAATGTCAAGAAAAGGAGACAAAAAATGACATGAAATTAGTGGGTTAGCAGTATCAGGTGAATATTCTCCAGCCTTGCATAACTAATGCCAATAAGGTGATCATTGGTGACATATAACATTTGAATATGGCTAATGCAGAAACATGTGACTGTAAATTTGAAGAACCTTTATCTAGGAATCTCAAGGAAACTGAGAAAGAAGGCCATCTTATCTCTTTCTGGTCAGTATAAGTTAGGTGTGGGAGCCAGGAGAATCTCAACCCTTTATAATTTCATAATTTACGATAAGAAATGACCAAATGGATGTCAAGTAAAGGACTAACATGCACGTCTGCTAAAAATTCCAACCACATAAACTGCAACATGTGTCATCTAAGTTGGTCTTCTCTTCCAAGATTTCAGCATTTCGAAGTGGATCTCTGAGGTGTTGATGCTAGTATTCGTCATTCTGATAAGAACTGTATAATGATGATACTTTATGATTCTCTTTCAGTTTCTGATTTTTGCAGTACCCTGCATGCACCAGTGGTATCTGATTTTTTTCATCTTTGACTGTCCACTGCAAGGTAGTCTCTTCTGTTGAAATTCCAATCACATAAGGTGCAACATGTGTCACCTAAGTTGGTCTTCTCTTCCAAGTTTTAAACATTTATAACTGAATCTCTAACATGTTCACACTGACTGTCTTAATGACCTCATTGTACATTCAGGAAACATTTCCAACATCTTTGTGATAAAAACTTTGCCATGGTGGTAGTACACCTTCTATTACTAAGGGTAGTGTCTTCTTATGTCCGTCTTCAACAAAGGTATCTGGTTCTGTTTTCCAGTTTTCACTGTGCAATATGAGATCTTTCTCTTTTCTTAATGATCTCCTTTATCATGTATGGAATACTTGCTGTATAGGCTTCTCTAAACTGAAAATGCATTTGAAATTCCTCAAGTTCAGCTCCTTGGCAGCCTTATTTGGACATTTTTTGTTGTTTGAGGTACTGCTATTTTCATCAAACTTCTCATCAGTTATGACGTGTTTGTGCTTTTGTTTCCAGGCTTAGCTTACTGGCTTACAGTCCTATGTCAATGGGATTGCTATCAGGGAAGTATATGTCTCCTGATGGTGGTGCACCAGATGCCCGGATGAATCTGTTCAGAGGTATGCAAACTATATAAAGTGTGTGTGCGCATTTTGACATGTAATCACAGAAATACACACACCGGGGATACACTAAGTTTTAGAGATAAGATCATTGAGAACCTTAGGGCAAAAGCGTGCCAATGGCCTCTGAACATGTTGAAAGTTCATCACATATTTACTGCTCAAAGAAATTAATAATGACTGTTTGGTTTGATACTTTAATTATCCGTACACAAATTTATAAGGACATGAAAACTTCTGTCTGTTTATAAACACTGCTACTTAATGTTGGATTACTCTGTAACTTTGTTATGACAAGGGTGTTAACGGTCCTTTTAATAAGTGCCAATGTTAGCAACTCCCAAATTTGGTTTCCAGGCGTGCATATTTTTTACTTTCGTATCATATTCTTTGCTTACTCATAATTCAACCATCTTCTTTAGGGAAGTATGCAGAAGGTGAATCCAGATACAACCTTTCCAAGAAGAATGTCCAGGACGCAATTAGAGTGAGAATCTTTTTCCTCCATCATGTGATTAAGCTAAGCATTCTTGCCACATGTTCCACCTTGCAACATTTTTGTTATGTCAAGTGTTTTGGTGCAATCAGTCTCTTATATGAAATATTTATGAATTCAATCATAACAAAGGTTATCAGATTTCCTCCAGTTTTTCTTTGACAATAAATCTTCACTTTACTTGACCAAAACGCCTTCCTTAACAAGTAGCCAACTTTTGTTAGGTATTGGGTAGGGACATGTTGCTTTTCGATGTATTCATTTTTACCACGGTTGTGTTCTGTTATGATACTGTTCTGACCTGCAAGTGTTGGATAATTAGCAAGTTGCTCTTATAATCATGGGCGTCCTAACATTTTCAATATGAAAATTCATCCATATATTTGATTAGATTCAAACACTTTTTAGCATGGCAACTGCTCAAGATTCACCAAGTAACTTAACTCTGAATTTTTCGTGAGCAAAAACAAATGCAAAGTTTCAGCAAGTAATTTGAATTAGATGGAGGAACATGATCATTATTCTGAGCAAATCTTAAATGATTTTGCCTCAATTTGGCTTTCATCTACCAAAGGTCACACTCCCATAGCTTAATAAGTTATCATCAAGGTCATTTTAATATGCAAAATCATTTCTATTTGTGAGAGCTAACATCACCCATGAACATCTAGATATGCATGAGCAGATAAACCAACATTCACATTGTAAAACACCAACGTTTTGAAGCACAAGGGAACGTATATATTGATTGTAGATATTATATTGTGCATTTGGACAAGCTATCCTTCATCTGCTAGATTTCCGTACTTTTTCCCAGAGAAACATGCAGGGGCTTATACAGTTCAAACTATCAAGGATTCAGGAGAAGGTTGGCAGCGAATGTGTGTGTGTGTGCACTCGCGTGCATGCATGTATGTATATATGTACTTATGTATAAGGTTTTGTATATTTTCCTTAGAAAATATTCATGATTTTGCAGGCATATAGCCTTATTGCTGAAGCCTTTGGCCTTCGTCCTGCATATCTTGCAATAGGTACAGTATCTGCACATAATCGTGTATGTATTGGTTCTAGACATCTTTTCAGGGATGGTAGCCTGAGTGTTCTAATGAGTACCTCTCTTCCTATTCAATGGTTGTTTCATATATACTGACCTGAGGCTGTGTGAAGTTGACTGTTCTAGATGTCCCTATTTTGAGTTTTGGTCTAATCGTTTCTGATTTCTTATATATTCGAAATATGAAGCTTTAAGCAAAGCTTCAGCTTCGTTCAAGCTTATCTTAACAACTAACGGAAACATTTAGTTCTGTCGGATTCACAAGTGATTATCATAAAAGTAGTTGTTTCCTGGTGAGATTTTTAAACTAGTGTCGTCCATTTATTAATAGTAGTGCAGCTAAAATCTCTTTTCCACTATGCTGCTTAGTGTCTATTGGACATGGTGGATACAAGCTAACCATTGTTCCGAGCCATTAAAATGTTTTTAAGATAGTCTTGCAATCCTGTCTCCCGCCGTTCAGCTGAAACGACCCCCAATATGTATTGACTCAAGTTGATTTATCAATGTCCATGGTTATTTGTTGCCATTTCGGTGTTCTTTGCCTTTTTAGCTTTCGTTTATATTCATATGTTTAATTTCATGCTGAAGGTCATGAACTGTGTTTTTTTTTTTATGAAGTGCTTCAATTGCATCTTCGTTGATGCATTTCTCTTGGAAGAAGTCTTCCTAAGTGTGATTGTTTTCATCTTAGTTTTTATCTGCATCCATCTTTGACATTTGTCTCTTGGATATAGCATTTGTCTTGAAGAATCCTCTTGTAGCCAGTGCTGTTTTTGGGGCCACCAAACAATGGCAATTAGAGGAGGTCATTGAATCATGTCAGATCAATCTTTCCGAAGAAATTTTGTGTGAGATCGACAAAGTTCACTGCATGTACCCGAATCCTTGTCCTTGATGAAGTCAATAAACAGAAAAATGAGAATCTGAAGAATATCAAAATTTGGTTTTCCTTTTTATCTACCAAGGGTGCACAAGTAATTCAGAATGAACAAGCCACGCAAATGCTCTTATCCTTTTGGCTGTAATGCGGCATGAGCCAACTGTTGGATGCACGGCCTGATGATAGTTTCAGTGCCAGGTTCGTAATTTGGTTTCCTGTGTTTGCTTAAGAGGATCTTCATGGGATCATGCTTCAGGTCCAGTGGACCTCGGATGGGGCAGTCAGGTTCTGGTTATGCGATCTGTTGGTTAACAGCATGAGCATGTAGGGGTCAGAGGTACAATTATAAGTGGGTTAAGAAGACTGAGGTACCTTTGATTAGATGAATTCCACATCGTGAGGTGCAACTTTTTATCTGTTGTTTATGGCATGGAAGATTTTCTATTTTTATGTTTTCATAAGAATATTGCATTAATGAAAGACAAGGGCAGACATTTTGAAACGAGTAACATTCGGTGTATGGACATATCATGTTTTCCCTATAAATTAAAGTATATCAGGGGAAGCTTTTGGTTTCAGCATTACTCTTCATGGTGTGGTGATTTGCCAATATCTTTTCTTCGAAAACTTGAGAAACTTAAAAGAGGTATCTCCTTAAAACTTTCAAGGTTATGTTGGAGGTTAAGTTGCTGGTTTCAGTCTACGACGTTAAAGCGGGAAGAGAAAATTCTCATGGCAAATCTCATTGTATTCTTCATATTCCCAACGAGTAATGAGACGCCATGAGCTGCGTATTTATTGAGAACTTCCCATATTAACGAATTTCGCCTGATGGCATGTATATAGCCTTAAACTTGCGACTTCTTGTTGAAGCTGACGGACGGTATGATCATTTAATTCATTTAGTTATTGAACAGTTTCGAGCTGTGGTTGGGAGTTATTTGTCCAAGATTCTCCAAAGAATCGAAATATAACCAATTTCAATTTGGAATTCGATAGTAATTTTATTGATTTCAGGGATTTCTCTTGGATAAGCAAGTAGAATACAGGATATATCGTTTCTATTGGCAGCTTGAAGCTCAGATAATATAGCATGAATTTGAGTAGTTTGAAATCCCAGCAACTCTTTTGACTATACAGATGGAAAAGCAAATCAAACTATAACTTCAAGGTTCATTCATGTTTTGACTAGCTAGATTGAGTTAGGCACAACGCTGCCAGACATGTACGCCCTTCGATATTGAACTGATTACCTTCATCTTGGACATTCTTTTGAGTCTTCCTCATGTCCGGGACAGGTATGGCTCCTTGTGCACATATTCATTCATGTTGCAGGTCCATGAGACCATCAAATGAATATGATATATGAGAGAAAACCCTTGATACTAACTAATGAATTTTGAGGGACATCTTTTCTTATTGCCACATGCGATTAACTCATATTACATGGAAATCAAACCAGGTTATTTGTCCTTCAAACAAAGAAATAACTAGGAGTGTTAGGCATAATCTTTTTTCCTTTTGGTACAATGGGAAAGGCCAAAGCCCGGTGATCTTTTTTTTTAATACCATCATCACCTCGTAATTCTTGTAATCAAATTTTTGGTTTTGGATTAAGCAAAAGAAACAATCTGATTCAACTCAACACAGATAATTTCCCATTTCCGATTGGATCTAAGCATTACAATGTTGATATGAACTTTCAAGGCAATGGGCCAAACCTTCTCTCCCTATGTGTGTGCGTGTGCACCACGCGCCCGTGCATGCATGTTAATAGATGTTGGAGCAGTGCAGGCTTATCATCCCTCCCAAATATCTGAGGTTCCTGCAGCTTCTTTCTTCAGCCACTTCTTCAGGCAGGGACTAGAGCACGGATACAAGACTGGAGCCATCCATCTTCACGCCAATCGTGCCAACCAGTTAAGTTAGCAAATATCCACCGTCCATCTGGACAACACTGCCGCAGATCACATCACCAGATCCCCATGTTAGGCAGATGCTGTCGATGCAATCTAACTACTGTTCCAAAATGGTTGGTATCGATCTCAAATCAGACTGATCTACAATCTTGACCTATCATGTGAACTGATCTCCAGATTTAGTATGACAGATGGACGGTCATCATCGCCAGATAGATAAAAATGGACGACAGCGATGAATGCAAAACTCCGAAAAGCCGATTATTGGACCTTGTCTGATTGGTTTCTACTAGTCTGCCGGCATATTGTCTCAGGAGAAGGCGATGGTGACCCTGTTTGGATGCAGACCATCGCTCTGGACACATGCTTTCTGCATCGCTGGAAGATGCCGTCGTAGATAAGATCAAACTGAGCGCCAGCTCTCTCCCGGCTCACGATGAACATGATGTGATCCGCTTCCACAACCTTGTAGTACCTATACCCAATCATAGAGCTTGTTGGTGTTCAAAATGCATCAAAAGAGTGAATTGATTTACTATTCAACATGATCATATCGCAAGCACCCCGGGGCAGCCGGTGAACATAAAGAGGAGGTGTATTGACTTTAGCTTACCATATGCCTGGCCTTATGGGATGGCACTCTGGGTCGTGTTCATCTTCCACAAAATGGTTCGGATGCTCTACGGGTATACGGGGGTGAGTCATGGATATCGTGTTCAAAGCTCCATCGTTATCATACCAATCGTTATCCCTGAGAATTTGAAGGTGAGAGTTAGATCCTATTTACTGAGATACACAATGGACACGAAAGTTCAACAGTCCAGCAAAAGTAGGGAAAATGTGAATATATGCAATACAATTACACAAAAGCAGCACGCATGAACACTTCTGAAAGTAAGTTTCCCAGAGGGGGCAAAAAATGCTAGGCCTGTCGATAGGGTGCAAAGAAAACTAACAAGCCAAGCTAGTTCAACCACAACTTGAATGGTGACATGGAGCTTGTTCAAAACTCGAACTTGACTTCATTAGGCACATTAAACACATCCATGAATAAAGTGTAAGTTTATACTCTATTAACCTTCATTCTTTATGGGGTCCAAGGGATGCTAAATTATGTTACTATCAATGAGAAGGGTGGAGAATTCCCTCCCACTTTGCTGAATTTGTTTGATATGGTTTTCTTTAATTCACTTATAACTGCACATGGAGTTCGATGACTGGCGTGTATCTGGTAGGGGTCTGCCAAACCCAGCACGCTTATGGGAGAACAAAATACTGAACCGTAGATTGACCTTAGCCAAGCAGTTCAGCTTGGTACGAAACCAAGTTTAGACAATCTCACCAACTAATTAACGACACACACACGCACCTGTATCCCTTGTATGGAGGAAGGGCATTCAGAGGGTGGCGCCATCTCGTCATCTGGAGGACTCTTATGAAGAGAAAAGGATGGATCCCCAGCAGGGTGGAGGGAACAGTGACGCCCATCAACTTGGTGGTGCGTTTGGTGGCGTAGCTGAAGTAGAAAGTGTTAGGAAATGTATCGAGGCCAGAATTCAGCTGCATGGAACCTTGAAGGGTGAGATCAGGCAAGATCCAATCCCCGGAGGCAAAGGGCCCTCCACCATTGTTGGCCAGCAGGGAGTCCACAAGACCATAGACGCCAAGGCTCGATCGCCCCATGTGGAAATGATCGAACCCAAAACTGTAGTACCTCTTTAACCAGGGTATGTCCAGCCACTCGTAGATAATGACACCGATTCGGCACAGTTGCAGGAGGCACAAGCGTTTCATCCATCTCCCATTTTCTGGCCTGTTTCATTTCATCACCGACCAAAGAAAATTTAGAATTTGATAAATATCTCTGTTTCAAATTCATGGTACTTATCAATTTGTGATGCGATTTGGCGAATAACGAGTTGTAATCATGTTCGTAGCTGCTAACAAGTGAATTAAAAGATTAAACCTCTGAAGGCAAGTTCCACTTACTGCATTCCATCCATATACGTCCTGGTAGTTCCATTGAGGGCGCCCGACAAGGAAGTAACACTCATCACCCAATCTGCACAAGTGTCCTCATACCCTTTGAAGGCCTGGTTCAGTAAAAAACAGAGACAGAAGAAACTCAATCATCTGAAATTACACATTACTGAATACGATACGTTAGAACACCATATTGGTCGAACACTACTTGTAAAATGATACAATATTTTATCGAAAATGGCCTCTGTATCCTATCATAGGAGGAAAATATCGCAAGAAAGGAGATATATTTAATCCTTTTAAATACGGTGATGACAGGTTCTTGATATTTAACCCTTTTAATCTCTCACCATTCACCACGTAGCAATGAAATACTGGAGTGTTAACCAAAGAGACGGATCAATTCTGAGCCATTGACGAGGTTTGCCCACCTTGTCCGCCAGCATTTGCTGCAACACCCTTATAACCTGCACCCCAGCAGAATGCCCCACAAAATGAACCGGATGATGCTCATCCCAAGCCTCATAGTTCCCTGCAACCAAATGACAACACCGTGAGACCACAACACACAATTCGACCGTTTCCCTTTCTTCTCTTCAATCCTTCATATCGCATTGGAGATTTTCCTGGTACCTCTTCCATACACCTTGCCTAATTGAGAATGGCCACAGCGCCTGCTGTGCTCCTCCCCATAATCCACCTGCCCTCCTTTCAGATAATAAAACAGCTCCCTCGCCCGATCATAGATGCTCGTCAACGAACCAAGGTCCGGCACCAAAACGTGCTCATCCTTCGTCTCCGCCCCTCCAAAGTACGACAATCCTCCCAATCTCTGTATTATTTTGCAAAAATCAAGAGCGAATCATGGTTAGTACCGCAAATGGCAACATAATCTCTCATCCTTTTCAAATTTGTAACTCAAAGAAATCACACCATGCTTGTGGCTTAGCTCTGTTTATGAACAATAAAACATAAAACGGTGTTTTCAACTGTCTTCTGTGTTTGAGAAAGAGTCTTTCGTTGATTGAGAAGATGGGTTCACATAAAAAAAATTGCCTAATGCAAGATTCGAAGGCATGGTGGAGGATTTGTACACGATTGATTCATTTAGAGGGAAAGAATTGAAGTTGGTGACATACCCCCTTACCGAAACCGAAGATTCCGTGGACGAGAACGATCGGAGCCAGGTCCTTAGCCTTTTCATCCGCAGAGACGCCAATAGAAGACGAAAAAGGAGGAGGAGGAGGAGGAACGGATGATGAAGCGGGAGCCGTCCAACGCAATCTCGTGCGCGTCCTGAGGACGTTGCTGCTGCCGGTCAACGCCGTGACACGCTCAATGTCGGAGGCGATGGCCGTGCTGAAGATGTACAATCCGTAGAGCATGTGAACGGTGGAGCTCACAAGAAGCTCCGCGCAATCCAGAGCCAGCAACCACAGACCCATCAGAAAAGATTCGTTTTTCTCTTCCCTCCCTCCCTCCCTCCCTCTTTGCACCAACCAAAATCCGAAACCAACGTTTTGTTGATGCAACTCAGATTGATGCAGCGACTGGCTGAGAGACGCTGCAAACAGAGAGGGAGGAAGTTTTTGAGGTTGAGGGGGGAAGGGAAGGGGGGTGGTTGTTCCTTGGCCTATTTCTTACACATTTGAATCATTATTGGTGGACATGAATGAATCGTTCTTTCGTCCTTCTGGCGTCTTTCTCTTTCCTCACTTGTGGAAAACCGCCACCTGTTTGATTAAGAACCACGATTTCACTATTTGAAAAATTAGTAGCAATCCTGCTGGAGGGTTTACTCGAAAGAACTCTTTGCTGAAGATTTCGAGTTCGATATCCGGGGCTTGGGCTGGTAGATGAACCAAGCCTCTCGTGGCTCGGCTAGATTCAACTCGTTCCTTGCTCGCCTGTGTTCGGTTCGTCAAACCATATGAGCTGAACATGAACATGATATGTCGGGCATAGTTTGGCTGGTGGAAGCTCGCCAAATAAAGATTTCATTAATCTTTTCCCCAGTAATGTCTTGAAGGTAATTGTTTGTGTTAAGGTAATTTGTTATTTGAAGTATCATTTTCCTTGAAACTTTGTTTTAGGTACACTAGGGGCATTCTTATTTAGGTAAATCTCTCTTTACATGCTCGAACAACGGCTGTCAGCCTAACGAAGAGCTCAGCCACTTCATGCAGAAAATGTGATGAGCGACGAACAAGGGTTGGGCATGTTTGTGCCTAACCCCCTACCAGGGAGACCTTGTGAAGAAGTGGTATTTAGGATGGCTCATTGTCTTTACTCCCAACTCGTGTGGGTTCATTTAGAGGATCATCTATGAACCATGAGTAATATATATATATATATATATATATATATATATATATATATATATATATATATATATATATATATATATATATATGTGTGTGTGTGTGTGTGTGTGTGTGTGAAGTTGTATATGCTAGCACACATAGGTACTAGCAAATTCAAATAAATCTCAAATATTTATATTTAATGATAAATTATTGAAATTTAAATCTAAAAGTATAAAATATATGTGTACTTTTTGCAGATACATTTTATTTACATGAGTTCTTTTGTTTTTTGAATTTTAAATTCCGATTGTTCATCATAGAAAAAGGTAATTGAGATTTATTTAGATTTGTGTGTGTTAGCATATAATAGTTTTCTAGTAAGAGTTGTTAGACTCGTGTTCATGTTAGATTATACATACTAGTTTGAATTGTTCCATCGTCAAGACATGGTTTACGCTCAAAAAGGAAAAAGTGACAAAGTACACGTTGTGCTTCATATTTTTACTTTTAAAAAGGCAAATCTACTCTTTGCTTTTTAAATGTATTCCATTCATATCACTAATACGATGGTTTGGATTAACAAGAATAGGAGTCTAGCAACTCCTAACTTCTCTCTCTCTCTCTCTCTCTCTCTCTCTCTCTCTCTCTCTCTATATATATATATATATATATATATATATATATATATATATATATATATATATATGTGTGTGTGTGTGTGTGTGTGTGTGTGTATGTATACATATGGGGAGGTACCGAATTAGTGGGACATTGAAAAGTTCGTAGTTAAATTGAATGAGCAGAAATTTGTATGGAAAGGTAATAAGCTTTACTGAATTTAACGAGTTGGTTTATGTTTTTACGGGTCGACTTTAAGAATCTTCAACTTAAAGGTCTCAAATTCGATGTCCAATGAGTGGAACTTGTGTACCCGCATCCGGTAGAGGGTCTACCTAAACACAGCATTCCAACTCAAAAGCACCCAAACCAGCTCATGTTTCGCTTACAGCTTCTTGTCTCAATGTGAGCTTGGCTTGATTTGTTAATGATGCGAGTCTCATGAACAAGCAACAGAGTCAACAAGATAAGTTGTGAACAGCAGGCCTCTGGGTATGATTCGACACAGTATTTTTGCTCGTAAGACCACGGGAAATTTCAATAGAAAGAGGGGTCTAGCACGGAAACGAGCATTAAAACGGGCACGGGTTTGTGACCTCCGTTTTTAAGAAATGGGTGCACTACTCTTAAGTTTTTAGTACCGTCCCATGCGATTTCTTTCCAAAAATAGCAATTGCCTATTTTTCACGGTTGTTTTTAATGCCTGTTTATCATTCCCCAATTTGAAAAACGCTGTGAGTAAATGAATTGAAAGAACCCAACATGGGTTATTCATGGTCGACTCTTTTGCTATAAGGACTAGTTTGTGTTCATATATTTACACAAGTTTGTGTTAAAACATTTTTTTGGGTTGTTGATGTTTCATAATGATATTTCATAAGGACTAGTTTGTGTTCATATATTTACACAAGTTTGTGTTAAAACATTTTTTCGGGTTGTTGATATTTCATAATGACAGTTCGAAAGCAACGAGCCAAGTTCAAATTCACTTGAACTCAAACTTCTTATTTGAACTATCGTATGAACTGGTTCTATGCTCATGTCGTGTTTTCCAACAAGCCTTACAAGGGATTCTAGTATAGAGTGAGGATCGCGTTTACGAAATAAGTCTTTACAATAAGACTTACGAAACAAGCCACCATTGTAAGGTGATCAATACGATCATTAGTTTGGCATTTGACTAGAAATCGAATTATATTATTTTTCCCTAGTAAAGATTCCCCTTATGTTTTGAAATTCTCAAAACTGATGCCGTTCTATAAAATATTTATAAACGATGTTTTTCAGTGAAAAATTAAGTACAAACAATTAAGCTTTTTTCTCATGATAGATGGGATGTGTTACAAGGATGTTTTTTCTCATGGTAGATGGAATGTGTTACATGGACTTTTTGTTTTTATAAAACTTTATTATATATCATGTTAAAGTTAACTCAATATCATTGTTTATTTTAAATATTTTTGTGATCTTTTATTTTAATATATCTGCCAGTGAATACACAACAACAACTAAGCCTTTTCCCATACTAGACGGGATTCTTTGTTTCCACACAGCTCTATCATGTTCCATGTTAGCAGTTAACTGATAATAAGCTAGATCATTATTTATTGTTTCTTTCCAACACTTTTGTGGTCGTCCTCTACCTCTTTTAATACTTTCCAAATTTAGTTTTTCATACCTTCTTAAAGGTTCTTTTTCTGATCTTTCTTTTATATGTCTAAACCATCTTAAATGATATTCTCTCATTTTATCCTCTATTGGTGCCACTCCTAATTTGTTTCTAATAACCTCATTATGTATACGGTCTTTTCTTGTATGACCACTCGTCCATCTCAATATCTTCATTTATGTCACAAACATCTTTTTGTATATGTTGATGATTAACTGCCCAACACTTATAACCATAAAACATGACAGGTCTAATTGTTGCTCTATAATATTTACCTTTTAACTTTAATGGTATCTTCTATCACAATGAATACATGATGCTCATATCTATTTTAACTAACTAGCATTAATTATATGCGTAACATCTACATCAATTCTTCCATCACTCTCAAAATTGACCCTAGGTATTTAAAACTTTCCTTTTGGGGGATGCAATGTATGCCAATTTTAATTTCTATATCATCTGAAGTAATCAAATGATCAAACTTATATTCTATATATTTTGTCTTTGTTCTACTAAGTCAGAAGCCTTTGCTTTCTAATGCTTCTCTCCATAATTCCAATTTTCTATTAACTTTTTCCTTAGACTCTTCCACTAACACAATATCATTTGTAAATAGCATACACCAAGGCACTTCATCTTGAATATGTTTTGTTAACTCATCAATCACCATTGTAAATAAGTATGGACTTAAAGTTGATCCTTGATGTAACCCAATATTAACTCTAAAGAAGTTTGTCATTCCTTCATGAGTCCTCACGCATGTTTTTGCACCATCCTACATGTCTATTATAAGGTTAATGTATGTCAATGGGGTACCTCTTTTTTCCAAGGTTCTCCAAAGAACCTTCCTCGGTATTCTATTATAAGCTTTTTCTAGATCAATAAATATCATGTGAATGTATTTCTTTTTTGCTCTAAAATGTTCCATAAGATGTATCAAAAGGTGAATCCCTTCAACAATAGATGTGTCTGGCATGAATCCAAATTGGTTATATGTTGTACTTAATACTTGTCTTAACCTACATTCAATAATTTCTCCCACAATTTCATAATATGGATCATGAACTTGATACATCGATAATTCTCACAATTCTAAATGTCTCTCTTGTTCTTATATATAGGTATAAGTGTACTCGCTCTCCATTCCTCGGGCATCTTTTGGTTTCTCCATATTTCATTAAATAGTCTTGTGAGCTAAGTGATTGCTATTTCTCCTAGTATTTTTCAAATTTTTATAGGAATATTGTTTGGTCCTACCGATTTACCACCCTTCATATGTTTAAGAGCCTCAACTTCATTCTTTTGAATACATAGGTAGAAATTGTGGTTTATATAATTTTCTTATTTGGCTAACTCTCCTAAACTAACATCTTTATTTTGATTAAAAAACTTATAAAAATAGTTTTTTTATCTATTTCTTATATCATCATTTACTACTAGAATTTTTTCATCCTCATCTTTGATACATCTAACAAAATTAAGATCTTTAGTTTTCTTCTATAGCCCTAACTATCTTAAAAATATCTCTTTCACTCTTTTTGAGTTGAGTTTTTTTATATAAATCCTCCCAAATTGAATACAAAATAAATTAAATATATTATTAAAAATTCAAACTAAATCCAATAAATTATGTTTACCTAAAAATTTATACTTTGTTCAAGTTTTTTATCATTTGATAATCAATACAGAGAAAGAAAGAGAGAGAAATTAGTACATGCTCATGATGCTTAAAGAACTCAAAGACTTCAACCGTTTGATTTTAAAGACCCGACTCAAATTTAAATTAAAGTGAAAAATATACTTTTTAAGGTATATTCATTATACTTGGTACTTTTTTATTTAAGATTCACAAATGTCAATCTCATCGATCGAACCACTGAAATTTTTAAATATTTACAAGCATGAATGAATGTGCATATAAACTAATCTTTCCTATATGTATATGTTCAACATTGCTGGTCAGATTTAAAGGAAATAGTTTGAGATGGCTTCGCATAGTATCTTTTTCTTTTGAATTGCGATCAGGTTAAAGTAATTCCTACCCGCTAAAGTTCCGAGAATCCGTCCACATCGACAGGTGGGTAGGAATTGTCATCCCTAATTACGATCATCACAACCACCATCCATTTCATCATTATCATTGTCCACCACTATTTTCATCACCAGTTGGCACCACCATTTATTAATATTCATCAACGCACTTCTTTTATTTCTAAAATAAGATTGGTTGTTTTCTTCGTACTTATTTCACAAAAAATAGACATTGAAACAGAGATACCAAGCAACATCGCTATTATTTCTCGTGTCTTCTCCATTTTATTTTTTCTAAAACGGGAGTCGAAGACCATGCATACGCACCACTGGCATCACCGGAGTCAGGGAGCCCTGCCAGTTGAGCTAACGCTGTGCATGCTCTGCTTCTTTTCATTTTAGAAGAATATCATTCTAAATGTTGACTCGGGTGAAAAATTTGCAGCCTAATTCATCCATGAAAGAGCCTTCCTTTACAAAAGTACGTGGAACTCAACATGGCCCCTTCACTCTCCTAGAAGCAAATTGGCTTCACACCTGACCTGATTAGCTAAGCAATTTCATAACCGATTCATATGTTTACCACGACACAGGACTTGCATCCTAGAGCCAGTAATGCCAAGAGTGGCACAGATTGGGTTAAGGGGTTGGCTACGAGTTCATGGAGTCGGGAGTTCGATACTGGGGGTTTGCATGTGATACAAGTCTGCACAACCCAACCCAAGCTTGTCTAGAAGAAAAAACAGGACCCAATAATAAAGAAACAATGGAATAAATTAAAGTGGATGGTGGATGTGGAGGCTGCAAACACAGTTTTCTTCTTCATTTGATGATTATTCACCTTCACTGCTTTCTCAATTCGGGTAGAAAACATTGAAAGTGCTAACCCATGTTGAGGATTTTTGTTAGTACTATCACCATTTTTTTTTTGTTACAAGAGGAGGCCAAAGCCCAACACACACATGTTGGTTTTAGATGTGGGTCAAAAGCTGAACTAAAAACCGTGGCTTATTGCAAGTCCCAAGTTTACTACAAAGTGAAGATATTTATACAAGATTATACATTTAACACTATACATTGTAATAAGTTTGAAGAGGGATATGTACATTATTTTCTCTTTTTATATATCTCAACTTTATTACAAAGATCAAACTGTGGACATGAATTTAACGCTATACATTGTGATAAGTTTGAAGAGAACTATGTACATTATTCTTTCTCTCTCTCTCTATATATATATTGTGATAAGTTTTAAGAGAGGTATGTAAACAAAATCAGCTTATAAGAAAGCTACACATATGCCGACAACATATACATCTTCAGTCCGATTCGGGTATTACCCGGACCGAGATCCACCACTACTTTCCAGTCCCAGGATTTACGCCGTGAATGAATGGTAAATTATGCAGCAGAGAATGGCTTGCGTTGGCGCTACTTCTCTCCGTCTCCCTGCTTGTTTCCCTCCGCCTCAAAAAAGCGCCAAAGCTAGCCGTTTGAATCTCTACTGTTCACTTTCCAAGATTAACGACCCAGATGGATTCCCCACCATGGAAGAAATCCGGAATTCATGCGAGAGGCAAAACCTTCAGGTGAGACTCCAAACGCTTGGCCCCTTCTTCAGAGTGACAGCAATCAATTCGGAGACGGGCAGAGAGGTGGGAAGGGCAGAAGGTCTCATCAGACCATGGGTGAAAGGCAAAATCCTTCACCTCGATTCCATCAGGATGAAGAAAGAAACTTTGGTGATGAAGAAATCGATCTTTGGCTTGGGATTGTTCGTCGGAGCCGTTGCGGTTCGGCATGGATATGATTCCGGTTGCCGGAAAGCGGAGTTGCTTGCCATCAATGATTCTGATCTCTACCATTCAAAGGTTTTTCTCCTTCTGTTTCTCGAGATACTCGTTTTGGTTTTGAGTGGAACGAGGAGGATTCTTGCTTTAATTTTCTTGTTTTCGAGTACGACGAGTAATTGGTGCTTCTGAATTGAGAACCTATTTTTTGTTTGTTTCGTGATTGTGTTGAATTTGTGGTTGCATTTCTGATGTTGGTTGGTGTCAGCTTGTCAGGTTCTACACGCGAATGGGGTTCAAGCCTGTGTATGAAGTTACTGGTTCATTATTAGGGGATGCCACCAACATGTTGGTATGGGGAGGGAGGGGGACCCGAATGGATGCTGATATTGAAGATCTTATGATCCAGTGGGGCGGAAAGTTTAAAGCTTCTGGTTGATGAGCATGTCTTTATGTGCGGGAACTTACTGCCGTAATTGCTGTATGACTACATCTCAAGGTAATTTTCCGTGTTTCTATGATCTCATGTCCTATTTCAGGGCATAATTGGTAGCTTGCAAAATTCTGACAAAAAGGAGAAACAAGGATCTTTGAATTATTAAAGGTAATATACATAATTACTTGGTTCTTTAGGATACTAGATGTTCTCTGCAATTAGTTGAATTAACTACCGGATATGTCATAACATGAGCCACCTATAATGTCTCATGAGATTGCAGTTGATCCATAAGTGCATATCATGCAAAGCGGTTAGGTAGAAACACCATTAGAGTAGGGAGAACAAGCATGGTGACTCATCAGAAATAGATTCCTTTGCTCACCTATTTTTGATCTTATAAGGCCCTAAGTTACCTAGTATATTAACTGTCTTATAAAGCAGTGAGGCTCTTGGTGTATTTGGCAAAAGTCAGGGGCTCTAGAAATATGCACCAGTAGAGTCTTACACTTGGCTAAAGATCTCTGCTTCTCATCACTGGTGATTTTTGTCTAGATTTCGCTATCCAAAAGAAAGAAAAGAAAAAGAACAAACTCTGTGGCTTGGAGGTTGACAAGTAAAAAGCAATGGTAGCAGAGGGGCTTGTTATTGATGAAGTGGGGTTGATGGCTTATGTTGATCTTTAAATGAAGTAATGCCATATGAAACCCCATAGAAACCTTAGCTCCGCACGAGGAGCCCTAACCCTCGTTTTGTGGTTGAGAGCTTGAGGTTGCTGATGCTCTTTGAACAAAGACTCCTTTTCCCAATCACTTTTCCCTTTCTGTCACTGCCCTACGACTTTCTTCATCTATTAACTCTGGCATCCCGCTTTGCTCCCTAACTTAGAGCCTTACCATATCCTTGTTCATGGATTGACCTCTGTTGCTGGCCAGTGGCCATTATCCTCTCCATAATTTAAGACTGAAACCTTATTTAAAGCTCTCAGTTTGTAGTCTCCTGTCTTCTATCACCCTAATCATTTCATTTTTTTGAACCAGCATTTGAGCATTGCCATTATATGAATAATGATCCTCCCCATCTTTTCCTATTCTTGTCCTGCCTCCCGTATTCAAGGCAGCAACAAGCTCTACATAACACCTCAATCCATCCCTTCTTTATGAGTAGCGGACAAACTACTTTTTCTTATCTATTTTCTGCAAACCGACATAGACCCAAACTGCTTGAGCTAGATCGAGTGATAAATCATTCTCAAAGGGATGAACCCATAATTTTTAATAGAGTCTAATCCTAAGATGTATATATTTAGTCCTACCTGATTGTAATTGTACAAGAGAGAGGTTTGGTTAAAGATGAGAATGAATTAAATTGATACCAGGGAGAGGGAGGAAGTGTGAGAGGGCCCATAGATGCACCAGAAAGCAACGGGCGAGTCATAATCTCTAACCTCTAGGAGGCAATAATTCTAGAATTAGAGCTGAAACCATCCAGGCCAATGATGAGAAAGTTCTCTTTTATGATTATAATATACTCATAAACGTTATGGATAAAGTATTTACAAGAGTACCTACATCACAACCATCCGCAAACTAATAACTTTATTATATTGATTTGGAGGTTGTGTGTCTTTCTTGAGACTATACCATCATTTTTGCTGCACCAGCGAAAATAATAATAATACTCCATGGATAGGATGAACAATTCAACCAAATATGCCAACAACACCTTTTAAACAATGGAGGATTCTGCATGTGCCCCTTTTGCAGCATGTCCGTCCTAAAATTCCTGTCTATAAAAAGGTTGGCGCTACAACGGAATATGTACAGAGTGAATTTCTAGTTTTGACAGATAGCACACAAAGACAGTATACAATAGAGGACACAGATGGAATCAGTCCACGGTAAGTTGGTGTCAAAACTCTTTTGCTATTGTCTGTTCTATAAATTCTCGAGAGCAATTTAGTTGCAAAGCTAATAACTTTCTCTAGTTGCATATCAAACAACTCATGCAATAGTACACATCCTGAGCTTCAATGTAAGATTGAAAATGCTGATTATTGACGTATAGGAATCACAAATATTGAGTTTTTCGGTCTAGTTAGGGATGGAACAGAATTTTCGAGCAGAAATGTAATTCTTTCCGTACTTACTGGGGAATTATTGATCCTTTGAACTGGATGCCGAGGTTGTTGGGACCAAACCTGCTTTGACACAAATTTGTGAGGAACCCAAAATTTTAATCTTTCTCAATGTTACCTTTTCCGAAAGCTGAAGTTCGCTGCAAATTTGGTACTGGCACTCATCCAGTTTTTGAATGCTTGGAACAGGGCTACTAGGTTATTTACAGCTGGTGGAGGACTAGATTACAAGTTTATGAGGGAAATTGGTATGATGAGATTTGTGAGGTTTTAATTCAATTAGGACAAATTCACGAGGAGATGATTCTACACAAGGAGATCTTCTAGAAGCATTACAAGTCCTACATCAAGGTACGGGTGCAGAGAATGATTAGCTGGTCACCTGCTATTGAATCTGTTGTGTCAGTGAGGATACTGTTTCTTCCTTGGAAATGGGAAGAGTACCATAATCAACCAACTATAGGTCAGTAACAGTGGCAGACCCACTTTAGGATGAAGTGAGGCACGCCCAACAACAACAACAACAACTAAGCCTTTTCCCATACTAGACGGGGTCGGCCACATGGATTCTTTGTTTCCACATAGCTCTATCATGTGCCATGTTAGTAGTTAATTGACAATAAGCTAGATCATTCTTTATTGTTTCTTTCCAACACTTTTGTGGTCGTCCTCTACCTCTTTTAATACTTTCCAAATTTAGTTTTTCATACCTTCTTACAGGTTCTTTTTCTGATCTTCTTTCTATATGTCCAAACCATCTTAAATGATATTCTCTCATTTTATCCTCTATTGGTGCCACTCCGAATTTGTTTCTAATAACCTCATTATGTATACGGTCTTTTCTTGTATGACCACTCATCCATCTCAATATCTTTATTTATGTCACAAACATCTTTTGTATATGTTGATGATTAACTGGCCAACACTCATAACCATAAAACATGATAGGTCTAATTGTTGCTCTATAATATTTACCTTTTACCTTTAATGGTATCTTCTATCACAAAGAATACATGATGCTCCTCTCTATTTTAACCAACTAGCATTAATTATATGCGTAACATCTCCATCAATTCTTCCATCACTTTAAAAAATTGACCCTAGGTATTTAAAACTTTCCTTTTGGGGGATGCAATGTGTGCCAATTTTAATTTTTATGTCCTCTGAAGTAATCAAATGATCAAACTTACATTCCATATATTTTGTCTTTGTTCTACTAAGTCAGAGGCCTTTGCTTTCTAATGCTTCTCTCCATAGTTCCAAATTTCTATTAACTTTTTCCTTAGACTCTTCCACTAACACAATCTCATCTGCAAGAAGTATGTCATTCCTTCATTGGTCCTCACACATATTTTTGCACCATCATACATGTCTCTTATAACGTTAATGTATGTCAATGGGGTACCTCTTTTTTCCAAGGTTCTCCAAAGAACCTCCCTCGGTACCCTATCGTAAGCTTTTTCTAGATCAATAAATATCATGTGAAGGTCTTTCTTTTTTGCTCTAAAATGTTTCATAACACGTCTCAAAAGGTAAATCCCTTCAATAGTAGATGTGCCTGGCATGAATCCAAATTGGTTCTCTGTTTTACTTGATACTTGTCTTAACCTACGATCGATAATTCTTTCCCACAATTTCATAGTATGGCTCATTAACTTGATACCTCGATAATTCGCATAATTCAGAATGTCTCCCTTGTTCTTATATATAGGTATAAGTGTACTCGCTTTCCATTCCTCGGGCATCTTTTGGTTTCTCCATATTTCATTAAATAGTCTTGTGAGCCAAGTGATTCCTATTTCTCCTAGTATTTTCCAAATTTCTATAGGAATATTGTCTGGTCCTACCGATTTACCACTCTTCATATATGTTTAAGAGCCTCTTTGACTTCATTCTTTTGAAGACATCGGTAGAAATTGTGGTTTATATACTTTTTTGATTTGGCTAACACTCCTAAGTTAATACTAACATCTTTATTTTCATTAAAAAGCTTATAAAAATAGTTTTTCCATATATTTCTTTTATCATCATTTGCCAAGTATTTTTTCATCCTCGTCCTTCATGCATCTAACATAATTAAGATCTTTAGTTTTCTTATCTCAAGCCCTAGCTATCCTAAAAATATCTCTTTCACCCTCTTTTGAGTTGAATTTTTTATATAAATCCTCCCAATTTTTAGCTTTTGCTTCACTCACGGTCTTTTTCGCTTCCTTCTTTGCTTTCTTATAAGCCTCTAAAGTTTCACTAATTTTCTTAGCATAATGTAATTTGTAACATGCCCTCTTTGCCTTGATTTTATTTTCCACTACTTCACTCCACCACCAAGCTTCTTTTTGTGCAGGTACACCTCCCTTAGATACACGTAACACATATTTCGCCACTTTCTTAATATGTATAGCCATATTGTTTCAAATATCACAGGGTGTACCAACATAATTCCAAACATCTCCTTAAAGGACTTTCTGTTTAAATATATCTTATTTCTCGCTTTTGAGGTTCCACCACTTAGTCTGAATAGCTCGATGCACTCTTTTCTTCTTTGTCCATTTTTTTTTATTTATAAATCCATAACTAAAAGTCGATCTTGGGTGGTTAAGCTTTCTCCTGAAATTACCTTGCAATCTTTACAACACACTCTATCTTTTTTTCTACAAATAAAGTAATCAATTTGTGTTTGTGATAAGCCACTCTTATAAGTAATTAAATGCTCATCTCATTTTTTGAAGATTGTATTGACTGTAAAGAGATCAAATGCCATAGCAAAATTTAAAATCTCTCTACCTTCCTCATTTATATCCCCAAAACCAAAGTTTCCATGAATCCCTTGATATTCTAATGCCTCTTTACCGACACGTCCATTTAAGTCTCCTCCTAAACAAATCATCTCCCTTTGTGAAATCTTTTGAATCACCTTATCTAACTCTTCCCAAAAAGTTGTCTTTATACTATCTTCTAGTCCTACTTGGGGTACGTAAGCATAAACTATATTCAAAACCTCTGCTCCTAACACTAATTTCAACGTCATGATTCGGTCACCATATCGTTGTATGTCTACTACACTATCCTTTAAATCTTTATTTATGATAATACCAACTCTGTTTCGAGCCTTTTCCTTACCTGAGTACCATAATTTAAAATGTGTATCCTCTATCTCTTTTGCTTTTTCTCCAACCCACTTTATCTATTGTAAACGTAGAATATGAATATTTCCCCGAATCATAGTATCTACCACCTCCATTAGCTTACCGGATAATGTTCCGATATTCCAAGAACCAATACGAATCTTATTATCTGGGATTAGCTTTCTTACCCCCCACATCTGTCTATATTGAAAGTGCGAAGACTCTCTCTGTAAATTATTCACTACATTCGGGCGGCAATATAGCGAGATTAACTTCTTTACCCACACCCGCTCATGATGTGAGAACCCTCCCTGCAATTGATTCACTACATCCAGACAAAAATTTAGTTGCCCTTGTTTACTTATCACTGCATTCGGGCTCTACAGCCCGTCGCTAGGCGGGGACGCTCCAAAGCAATGCTCATAATTTGTATAATTCATTGTATAAAAATCTGACAAAGTTTTATGCTGGCTGTCGGAAGCCTAACACAACCCTCCTCCTTTAGCTGGGCTTGGGACCGGCAATGCAAGGGTGATCCTTTACATGAGCGGAGTTAAGTGAGGCATGCCCAAAATCTGAAAAAATCCTAAGACCGCCACTTTATATAGGAAAATACAAGTGCTTTGTAGACTTAAAATACAAGTGCACCTCACCCAAAAAAACATTCTTGGGTCCCCACCGGCTTAGTTATCAATAACGCGTTATAGCGACCGCTATAGCTCGCTATAGCGTTTTACGGTCTTGAAAACACTATAGCGGGTGACCCGCCAAGGCCGCTATAGCACCGCTATAGCAATGATAGCGGACAAGTTGATTATTTTAGTTCAATAATCATATTCTTTGTATGAATTATGGCACTTGGTTTTGTTTTTCTTGAAAAACGTTGGTTCTTTTCCAACGATTACTTTGTTAACATTATCTTTATTCATACACCATAGGTCGCTATTTGTTGTTTGGGGTAACTTTCTTCTCAGTAGATAAAGTATGAGTATTCTTAGGTTGAAAACATAATTTTCCATTTCTGTTCTCTTGTTTTGGTACAAGAAGTCTTTGAACTGTATTGGGTTTGTTGTACTTCAGTTGTCGTTCACGGTCAATTTGTACCCAATGGGCCAGTGGTGCTCTTGAACTGAGGCATAGACTGGATTGATACCTCTCACACCATGAATGTTGATTGAATGTAGTGTGGAAGTGGCTATAGCCCCTTCCTTGAACGAGTCTTTGGTGAATTGGTTAGATGTATCAATTCTCTGCTAAGATGCTTGATCTATACAATACTTGGACTCTTTTCTTTAGGTACTTATAACATTAATTTTTTTGTTCAGATTTTCTTTAAAGTGTCTGACAAACTGTCAATTGCTTGAGTTCCCACCTTTAAAGTCCTTTAACAATATTTCCACCTTTAAATCCATGGCATACATAAACATGTATTTCAAAATGATATGTTCTTTGAAGAGGCTTAAACCTTGCTTCGTTGCTCTCTTTAAGTTTATTATGGATGGAGGACTTCCATACGAAATGATGGTTGCAAATGGCTGAATATGTATTATACTTATAAGTGTTGTTTTAGTAGATTTATCTTTCGAAGTAGAAATTTCACAAGCTTGGAAACAACATAAGTTCTTAAATATAAGTAAACACTTAAAAATGTAGCTTCAACACTGCAGCATGGCCTATGATTTCTGATAACAGGCTGGATCGGTTCTCTTCAAAGCATGCAGCCTGCCAGAACTTCCTTGGATAAAGCAAATGAACTAAATACAGGAGAATGTGAACTTCAACATAGTTAAGACCAAGCCTACCATGCTTGATTAGTTGTTGCAGCTGATGTGTTATTATCTATTGATGGCAATAATCTACTTAAGATCTTGATATTTTTTAGAAATTAGAGAACCCATTATATATATATATATATATATATAATTTTTTAATCATAAATAAAAGTATTCCCCTAAATCCGCTATATCCCCGCTACCGCTATATCAGGGTCGACCGCTAACAACCCACTAACCGCTATCGATAACATAGCCCACCGGTCATTAGCCTTTCTTCCACTTTTTGGAGAAGGCCAGTAGGATTAAAAAAGGCTAATTATTGAAGATAGAGGCAGTTTCTGCTCTTGGAGTAAGGGGAGAAGGTCTGCATATCGGTTAAACAAGGGATGTGTGCAGGTGAAATGCTTTTGGGAGTTCACAAGTAGGAGACAAACCCTGAACATGCAGGCTCCACAGGTATCATCTTATCGTTCCCATCCCCTGCATTGAGCATTCTCAATTCCTTTATTCTCATGCATACGTGCCTTAAGATGTCCCTATTCACTTCTTACAGCCTGTGCCCCGGTTCATCTGTCTCAAGAAGTCTCAAGTTGAGGATCGGAAATTGCAGAGTCTGCTTTCTCGGAAGCCTTAGCAAGTGCTATGTTTAGTGGGTTCTTTGGCATCGCTTACTAATTCTCCCTCTTCCTCCCTTCCTTGGGTTTGGTGAAAATGCATGGTTACTGCTTGGTAGACCTGGTCTAGAAAGGTGTGGTGACTTGCGATTTGAAAACATTGCCACTTTCCAGTAGTCATGATAACTAAAGGTTGACATAAGCAGATAACTTAGCCTGATCCATATTAGTGGGCTTGAGGATACCAATAATAGTAAAATGCAAGAAGTATTAGGAACCTGAGTGTAGAATGCAAGGACAACTATTAGGAAGCTGCAATGATCACAGGAGAATGAAATGAAACAACATCAAATCTACCGTATGCATGTTCTCAAGTTCTTTTAATTTGAGGTAATGAAGGTTAGTTCATCAGTGTGATTTTGTGGTGCATTCAAGGGATTAGATGATGAAGCTTTAGAATTTTGGATGGGAAACAGTAGTTGTGTTATACATTGATTGACTACTAAGAATTAGAAATTGGTATCTTTTATTCTTTGAGATTGCACTTTATCTTAGCATTTTGCATTGGACCATGGAGGTCAAGTTCAGTGAAATAGGAATTAGAATTTATACCAAGTCAGTATGCTGCAATAGCCTATTTCCTTTTTTTCGCTCAGCATATCCATAGTGGTGTTGGAGGTCATATCTTCGTCTTAGGCTTCAAATGTGTTCTCTTCCATACCATATTCTGTAACATTATATGCTTATTTTTTGCAATGAATTTGGTTGAAATTCTGATAGAGTATCTGGCGATGTTGTATCTTTCTTTACAAAGTATGCTTTTCTTTGCCTCCTGGAGTTACGTTAAAAAATTCACCTATGCTTCTTTCGCTCTATGTTTGTAGTAAGTAAAAGAGGAAGGTGACCATAGGAATAACTATAAATTGCATAATTTGTTAAAATCACATTGGGAGCAGAGACTGCTGAAAGGAGAAACCAGAATCGAGTTTTAGCACTCTTTTCATTGCCACCGTACGGACAGACTATATGGTTACTAGAATGTAGAAGCCAGAGTTCAGAACCAACTTGTGCGAGGTCGATGAGCTATACAACTTGTTTCTTTTTCATGCTTGTTGAACTGGCTTGAACAGAATCCATATTTTTCTTCATGTATCCGTCCATGTCTGGTTCTTGTACCCTATATTAGATTCCTTAACAATTTGTATTATTGCTAACAAAAATTCAAGATAACTTTTGTCCTTCCTTTTGTCGTTCTTTTTGCTGTCAAATCATCGTTGAAGTTTTGAATTCCGCTGACAGAGTAACAATCTTTATGATCATTTTCTGGATGTCCTTTTGTGACTCCATATTTGTCGAGAGTTCTCCTATTTCCATTTGATCTTTGTTGTAGATTTGGGCCTACCTACAAGATGAACTTGAAAAAGTAACTCTAGCAACCTAACTGCTTATTTCCACAAACAGAGCAATTGAACGCCTAGGTGCAATCTGTATAGGAAAAAAAAATGTAATGCGTTGTTAAAAATCTTGTTACACATCAGCACAACCTCTACCAACTTGGGGTTTTGTGCTGCGTCAGTCCACCAAACCTTGGACCAGTCATCTTATTATTATTTTTGGTCATCTTGCTATTAATTTATTTTCTTTTTTCAACAGCAGTAAGATCATCCAACCTGATGTCGACTTGGTATTGGTTGGTTCCTGTCAATCCACCAAATCTTATGTCAGTCATCTTGTAATTTATTTCTTTTCAACTTTAAGAAACACTTGTTTGTGGTTGTTGCCCATAACCTTCCAATTCCCTTTCTTTTCCTATCTTGTAAAGAAAATATAAACTGACCGAATACAAGTGCAGTTTGCATATCAAGTCTTTTCACTCGAAATTCAAACCCGCAATTGATTACTGTGTACCAATATTTGTTTTGATGCCTGGATCCATAACCAATCCAACCCATTAAGTTCACTACATGTTCCCTGATGATTCTCAAAGAAAGCATGTTCGTGGTTAAATCGTATTGCCAAGATAAGTACTACATGATATGAGAGCATAGTCCACACGCATTCATGCTCTAATCTTTTTAAATATCTCAATTATTCAATTTTTAAGATCAACTGTTGAGAGCTTTAAAGTAAAAATATATATATTATCGAGTGCATTTAATGTACCTGTAAAAAGTATAAAGGTGTTCTTTTTTTGAAATTTGAAATGCCGATTTCACCAATTCAATGGTTGAAATCTTGGAGGTTGTTTAAGCATGAATGGATATGGGCATGGATTATGCTCTTCGTGAAGTTGTATTACTAATGTAAATTGAGATCAACTTAACAGATGTTAGAGCTAGTTAAGTACATGCCCTTCTTCAAGAGATGGTTAACCATGCCTTATTAGACAAGGATTGGCTTAAATCCACAGGTAGCTTGCTTGTCGAAATTAATTAGCCGTGCTTACCCAATCTAATGATGTCTGAATTAGGTTTTGCAATATCAAAATTCCACATCCGCAACTGTGACGATGAACCAACCAATCCTTGTGAAAATGCATCTTCACGTAAAACTCACTGCTGTCGATGTTGGACCTAGCTAGACCTCTGGAGCAAAACCCGGGTTTTTTTCTTGGAGACGAAAGGTCTGCCAGCCAGATTCCGATGGACAGAATGGACCCACTTCAGTCCCATATGGTTCAGATCCTTTAAAGTCCTAGGCTGTATGTGATTAACAGCTATTGGTATTATTACAAAATAGTAAATAATAAAACGTACGATAGCCCAATGGAGTAGTAGATGGGCATACCTTACTTATATATATATATATATATATATATATATATATATATATATATAGATAGATAGAGAGAGAGAGAGAGAGGCATCTATCTTATAAGAGAAGAATAAGAATGATAGGGTTCTTCAGGAATATATATATGTATATATATTCCAAGTCCCGAAGGACCCTACTTAGCCGAGTTTAAGGTAGCGGATCAGGTCTCTCTCTCTCTCTCTCTCTCTCTCTCTCTCTCTCTCTCTCTCTATATATATATATATATATATATATATATATATATAATATATATATATATAGAGAGAGAGAGAGAGAGGTTCAAAAAATTGCAACAACCAATTACAGTTAAAGGAAAACATCCAACTTGAGAAGAGCCTGATTTGTATAAAATTGGTTCATGCAGATCCCATTGTTCACATTTGGACGTCCATTAGAAAATGCAGTAGATGAAACTTCACTTGCTGGTGGGATACAATAACTGGTCCACAACAATTAAATCCTGTAGGGCTAACGTCACCATGAACAAATTTTCAAATCCTTCATTGTTTGTGCCTTGAAAAACAACCCAATAGATTTAAAGCTGGCATTGAATGACGATGGTGACGATCACGTAGGGAAAAAAAGGCTCACGCCATGGCTGTGGGATAATAACCCTTTGGTCCCCCCATGCAAGTATATATAGCAACAGGATGGTGACCTTGTGTTGTATGCTGCATAATTTAAAACGCTTAAAGGACATATCTTGTATCGCCAAATTCGATAAAATCCTTTCTAATGCTAGAATTTGGCAATCTTTGATATACCATAAACATCAAACTTCTGTCCCATATTTGCCCAGGTATGAAACTTGATGAGACAATACAAGCACCTTAATACATTTAAGAGTCTTTTTTGTTGGGAGGAAAGAAATCTGCCAATGAGACGTGGATAACATGGATTTGACAACTGAGAGATTGTTCAGCATTTGCTCTACCCAAAGTGATTCCACTACAGTTGTTTTTCACAGAAACTGCTTAATATATCTATCAACTTGATCTCCGGCATCTAAAGCATATATATCCCACAGTATTGAATTAAATATGTCAAATAATCAAATTAAGGAATGGTTGAGATTCCACCAGAAGCTATTACATTTATAAAGTCAAGCCTCAAGGTATAAGGTAAACCAACTCAAAATCATCATGAAGACAGAGAGAGGTAGCTAGCTGGGGATCGAGCTTTATCTTAATTTAAAGGATTGCAGAGTCATAAATGAATTTTGGGAGCAGACAGGCCTTCGAATATTGAGGAGCTAAAAAGGAGGGGCGTTGCAGAGCCCCTACTATTAATGATCCCCCACATGCAATCATAAATGCCTTTATTTTCTCCTCTTCATCTTCTTCCTTCCTCTCGTCCCTTCACCTGGCCTCGTTTTTTTCCTCTTTTCTGGAGAAGGGAGAACGATTTGCATGCCAAGATGACTATACCTCCTTTACACCTTGGGGTGGTAGAGACGATCTATGAAGACGAAGAGAATTCCTCCAACAATAGTCCGTCGTCTGTCTCTCCTACGAACTCCTGTATTGCTACGCTTCGCACGGCTCCTCATGAACACTACCAACTTTGTTTCCCTTCACCTCCTCTCAGGAGGCGTGTTCATGCATGGTCATCTCTCTCTCTCTCTCTCTCTCTGGTGCGTGCGTGCGTGTGTCTGTTCATGCATCCTGATGGAGTTGTTTCGTTTAATTTCTTCAGGTGCCAAGCTACTGGACGTCCAACAGACGTTGTCATTCGAGTGGGAAATCGATCCTTCGACCTCCATAAGGTGTGTGAACCATATCTCAAACTTCTTCTTTTAATTGCGTCTCTTGTTTGTTGGTGATGAATAAATAAATAACTATGCCCCGTCTGATAGCTACCAAGAACTTTGGTGCTTATTTAAGTGAAGAAAAAAGCTGCAACAGAGTAAAAGATTAGAACGAAACGGGTACATGCATGGCAATTTAATTATAGTTTCGGGAAGGGACAATATGCTGGAGAACATGTAAGTGGTGGATTTAGATTTTCTGACATTTATGCGAAAGTAATGCTAAAATATTAGCACATCTCAAGTTCGACACTGAATATTATTAAGCTATCAGTCTAACATAATTTATCATTAAGATGCCGCGCAGCACAAACTATAATATCGAGAAAATATCATACGGGAGTCCCTCCGGCAAACATTAAGCTATCATTAAGATGCCGCGCAGCCCAATACTCAGCATTGTCACACGGGAGTCCCTCCGGCAAACACACTGGCGTGTTTTGATTGTGGAACCCGCGCAGCACAAACTATAATATCAAGAAAATATCATGATTAAATAATCCTAATATGAAAATAGCTGACACTTTGAAAATAATGCAGATTTCATCTCACTAGATTGTGAAGGTAGGCGTTCTTATGAAACTTCTCACTCTACTAACTATATATCAAGAATGCATTTCTCTTTTCTGCAGAGTATCCTGGTAGCGAGAAGTGGCTACATGAAGCGGCATCTTAGTGATAGCACTCAAATAAGTCTGGAACAAGACTCACTGATCACCCCAGAAGCGTTTGACTTGATTGCCAGTTTCTGTTATGGAACAGAGATCACACTAACGCCATTTAACATGTCGGCTTTGCTATGCGCTGCGGAGTTTCTCGAGATGACAGACGAACACGATGTTGCAAAGGTCGATCTATGCCAAAAGATAGATGCATTTCTATCTAAGGCTATAATGCCACATAGAGAGAACATATTAGCAGTCCTTCATTCATCTTTGCCTCTGCTTCCTCACTCTGAACATCTACTGAGAACCTGCATTGAAGGTTTAACAGCAATGGATGACTGCCATGGCATTCTGGATTGGAAGGATGACGTTGTCTCATTACCGGCCAGTACATTCTTCAGGGTGATGGACTCCATGAAAGCTTCGACACACAATCATGATATCATTTACGAAGTTATCAGGCTCTACATCAAGGTAATCAAAAGCCAAAACTATGGTAAAACTGCAGTAATGGAACTTTAGCTGCGAGAAAACCAAAGATTTATCAATTGAAATGCCTGAATCATGCGTCAACCAGATTGCTGAAATGTATTGGTACTGGTTGATTCTTGTTAAAACTAATTTGGCCCATAAGGTCAGCAATGCTTACCTTTTCTATGTCAATGCCAGGATTTGCACATTCCAAAATTCATGGCCATGTTCATCAAATGCATATGCAGAACAAAGTTCACAAAATCCAGCATGACTAGGAGCAATTGAAATGATTGATTTCAATGGGTCAAGTATGATTAGCAAAGAGATTTTATATTTAAGGAACTAGACTTGTGAATCATGTCATAAGACACCCTTCTTGATCAAGTAATGATACAATGGTAGGGATAGCTTGCCTGGCTCATGGGTTGATATTATAAAATTGCAACTAAACTCATTAACCAAATTCGTGAAACCCAGAAAAAAGCTACAACGTTTTAACATGTTAATGACTTTTTTAATGCAGGAACACCCCGATCTAGCAGAAGCAGAGAGGAACCAAATCTATGGGTTCCTGGACTGCAACAAGGTGTCACTTGACACACTGATCCAAGTTGTTCGAAATCCAGAAGTGCCACTAAGATTGACAATCCATGCAATGTTTATCCAGCAATTAAAGGCCAGGGATACCATCCAAAAAATCTCGAGTTCGGTCGGAAAGAACCGTGTGTCCAAGCCTTCCGTAGATAATGATAGTTTGTCCTTTGGAGAAATTCTTCGTCGAGATGCCACTCTCAGAGAAGCAATGGAATTAAGAGCAGAAATGGAGGCGACATGCTTAAGAATCAAGGATTTGGAAGAAGATCTCTCGTCTTTAAAGAGAGAAATCAAAGAGCGTGAAAAGCATCAAAATCACAATCTTAACATTATAGTTACAGGATCAGAAAGATATTGCGACAGTGATTTGCAGGAGAATAAACCTTTCAGTAAGTTCGTTTTCAAAGGATTAAGGACCATACTTAGGAAATCTAAGCATGGCTTAGAATACAGTACTGCCGAAACTCTTCAAGATCATCTGGATGGCCTGATAGCTGAGAGGCATGAAGGAACCATGATCAAGGGGGGGTTAACTCATCGCCGAAGCCGCTCATTTGCATGAGTTCAAAAATCTGTAACAGTAGTTCTCCAATCTTACTTTTCTTTGTATTCACCAGACAAGTCATTGTGTTCTCTCCATCTCTTTATAAGAGGTTGAAGGAGATGTAGCGAACTAAATTATCAACAGGTTCCTTTGACAATGAAAGCAATTCCCATGAGTCTATAAAAGCCAAACAGATTTGAGATTGACCACTTAGATGCAAGAGTGAGCATGTCATAAGAAAAGAAGACCCCTCAGGAGGTAAAGAGAAAAGTCTAGTACAGGTAATGTAAGACATGATAGGGAAACCTCACACAAACATGACCCTAAAAATTTGAATTGTCTTTATTCAAACCAAGATAAAAGAGATCGGGTTGAGCTGGTTCACTTGTTTCGAGACGAGCATGAACCACATTGTCTGATGTTTCTACCCGCCTAAGGCGACCACAACAAAGTTGAGTTGCTCTTGACACGAACACGACTAAAAGCACAAAATTGCCACCCCCACTCGGGTTGGGTATGGTCCATACAGAACGGGCCATCGTGCTCGGAAGATTCAAAACCCGACCAAAAGTTGCGTCCCTGATTCCATCCGTCAACCGCCGAAACCCGGGGGATTTCAAATTTTGCCATCAAGAGCAATAGATGAAGGGCGGTGCTTCACCCAAGTCACTGTTTAGGAGATAGATACGCTGGCAATCCTCGCGGAGATATCTCTAGCCAATGAGCGTCGCGAGCGCTTTTCCGTGACGACTACATATGAGCTCGTTCCCTTTTCTTACATTCCACAATCTGCGGCATCTTCGCTAGGGTTAGGGTTCATCGTTGTCCTCCCCTCTTCGTTTCTGTTTCTCTGTCAAGCAAGAAGAAGAAAATGAGTTCCACGGGCGGGACCAAAGGCGGCCGGGGGAAGCCCAAGTCCTCGAAATCGGTCTCGCGATCGCAGAAGGCCGGCCTCCAATTCCCCGTCGGAAGGATCGCCCGTTTCCTCAAGGCCGGAAAGTATGCAGAGCGGGTCGGCGCCGGTGCTCCTGTTTATCTCTCTGCTGTGCTTGAGTACCTAGCAGCCGAGGTATTGCCTCCAAAACCAATCCTGACCCGTCCCATTAGTCTTCTTCTCTTGTATTTTCTAGCTTTTTTTGGTCAATCGCTTATGCTTTTGGTGAAAGAGGATCCGATTCTTTTACTCCGGCGTCTCGCACGTAAGTTGTTTCTGGGGAAAATGAAAATTTGAATCCTTTCCCAAGAGTAATATCTCTGATTGATCAGTGAAATTTAATCTTCCGACCCTCTTGGTGCCTTGTAGTCAGATCGCTCCTTCGAACAAAGGGGGAAAAGGTCCCTGTTCTTTTTCCGTTTTTTTTAGATTTTTGCCGTCTGTTTTCCCTTTCGAACATGCATTTGCTCCTTAATACATAAAGCAAATGCTTCTTTTTCTCATAGATTATCCTTCTTCAAACAAATGGGTCTTACAAGGTAAGTTTTCCATGTCTGCAATCCTTCTCGTTGGATTTGGAGAGGAGATTTCAGGGTTTTGTCTTCTTTATTTCTTGACTGATCTCTAATTCTTTGTGGATGAATGACAGTTAATATGGTCGTATTGTTTTGGTTTCGTATAGGTGCTGGAACTTGCTGGAAATGCAGCCAGGGATAACAAGAAGAACCGGATCGTGCCGAGGCACATTCAGTTAGCGGTGAGAAACGATGAAGAGCTCAGCAAACTTCTTGGCACGGTGACGATTGCCAACGGCGGTGTACTCCCCAACATTCACCAGGTTCTCCTCCCGAAGAAAGCGGGAAAGGGCAAGGACGAGCCTGGTTCTGCTTCTCAGGAGTTCTAATTTCAGTAGCTTACCTTTTCAAGAATTTCTCTTTTTGATCTTCTTTTAAGGTGGATGTTTGTTTCTGCAGAAACTTGTAAATAACTATGGTGTGTTTGAAATGAAAGAATCGCTCTTTGTTCTTCCATTTTACTTTGTCAAACATTTTCATTAGAAGCCAATACCCTTGAGGTATCTGTTTGAGTCGAGAGGCTTCATCTTTGAATTCTCCCCTTTCAGTAAATCTTTTGATTGTTTTGGTTAGTTTCTTGTTTATGTTGTTTATGAACGGATTGACGCTGTGTTACAGGATGCCAAACACATTTCTAGATGGTAGTAACAAACTAGCAATATTCCATTCCTGACAAAGAGAATTACAAACGAATGATGTTCTAACTTCTAATCCCCCTACATATTTCTTTACTTTGTCTCATTAATGGCTCACTATCGTTTCCGCAGAAGTCATTGGGGGCACCTTGTTAAAATTTAGAAAGTCAATAAGAGCTGTTGCCCACGATTAAGTCCGTGGGTTTCAGTAACCCTGGCTTCACCTCTTTTGTTGCTTGTGCCGATCTGATTTTGTAAGTAACCCAATCCCTATGGAAAATGCGTAAACATCCAAACCTATCTAAAATTTGCTTTTCCCATTTCGTCTCGGCCCAGATCTTTGTACGCAAAATTTGACCAATTGGTGAATTTACGTTCGGTAATAAAGAAACTTTCATTATCCACAAATTACAAAATAACGTTAGGGTTCCATCAGGGACAGACTAAAAGGTAAGGAAAGAAAAACACAGAAGGAAAAGTTTAAAAGAAGAATCTCAACGAATGGGGGGGATCTATTTAAAAAAACATCATCTCAAAGAAACGGGGAAAAAATACACCGAGATTATTGGGGTAATAAAAAAATGTGAAGTATGATATTTTACATCCAAATTCAAGGTATGTTTTCAGCTTACAGTGTTCCCTTCTTTGACCGGCAAGAAAAGAAGCGCGTCCGTGGAGAAATCTCTCGACTTGGCCGTCCGGACGGCCGCGAACCGAGCCGAAAAGTCTCCGTATGCGTACACCGCCTCATGGACGGGCCCGCCCTCGTCGAAATTCAGCGCGTAACTCAGCGGGTCGTACTGGTACCGCCCCCGGTGCCGGCCGTTCTGATTGAGCCGCCGGATGAAAGTCTTCCACCTTGGACCCGCATTGAGCTCCGACCATTCTCGGACTCGCTTCCAGCCCCTGACCCACCATTTCTCTCTGTTCTCTGACTCCTCTGCAGTCGTTTTTACCCTCTGCCAACACCCACCGTCGAAGCACGAGACCCCTCGGATGGGCCGGTCGGATGGGAAGGAGCTGAACCAGAAGAACAGCCGATTCATCCACGACAAGCTGATGAGATGTGTCGGGAATCTGCGTTATTGCAGCGGTCATCTTGAGCGGATAGAAGGAACTACAGATGCTTTCTCTTAAGGGAAATGATCACAAGGCGCAAACCATACGGAAGGGAAACCGATGATCTTCTAAGAAAAGGAACAAACTTCAAGGCTGATCGAATGCCTGGCTGCAGATTTCTTAGAGAAAAACAGGAGGTAACGTCAGGGGAGAACCTAGGAAAATCAGGGCACAAGAATGATTTTAAACATCAAGCCAACGCAAACCAGAGAAAAATTAGAGTTCCAACCCGTAGAAAACCTCAGAATATAGAAAAAATCACAAAAACGCGAATTACAATCTAATTTTTGCTGCTTTCAAAGAAGAAACAAAGAACAGAGGATCGAATGGCAGATCCGGAAAAGGAGAACTGAAGAGGAAGGATATTATGATATCTCCGTCCTTGTTCCGACTCCGTTCAGTGTTCTCGGTTGCTGGCTATTTGAAGCATAAATGATTTAGGATAGATAGAGTTTGAGGTTTCTTCTCAAACGGCTGTTTCCGTGTATGCAGTGTCTGCTCCTTCTATCCTAGCTTTCTCGTTCGGTTTTCCTCTGTAAAATCCTGTAACGGTTCGCGGTTACAATGTTACCTTATCCGTAACACCTCTTTACGGATGGCCAATCCAATCGTTACCCAGTTGGGTTGCCGAAAATGACCACTTTTATGTGTAACATCTTTCACTTGCCATTCAAGCGAAGTATATTGACATAATGATTTTTCTCCCACTTTTTCAAGATTTACCTAATAATGTCATTTCCCGATTACTATTGCAATAAGTACCTTCTATGTAGTTATTTCCCTAAACAGCAACCTACTCGTTGTGTGGTTATTTTCCTACACAACATTTTTTTGTTGATTTCCCAATACAACCATCAAACATACCTCAATTCCATGTTTGTAAAATGTTTTGACAATAATTCCTCTATTATGCCTTTAGTCAAGGGGTTTGCCAATATATCATTTGTTGACATGTATAAGATGAATATTTCCTTTCTCATAATCATATTATGAACATAGTGGTATTTTACCATTATATGCTTCCTTCTTGAGCAGTCAACTCTACTCTTGATAAGAGTAATTGCTACATTGTTATCACAGTAAATAACAACGGGTTCGTCGGTTATTTCTAACTTCAAATCACGTAGACAACACCTATTGCAGTCATACAACAAACTACATACTGAGCTTCTTGTCTATAAAATGCTATATAACCCTGTTTCTTACATGCCTAAGAAACAACACCACCTCCAAATAAGAATATTTATCCCGAGATTGATTTGTTGTCATCTTTGCTCTCAACAAAGTCACCATCTCAGTATCTTACCACTTTTAGTTCATCTGCTTGAAAACACATTTTCAAGTCTTTTGTTCCTTTCACATATCTTAAAATCATTTTCCCAACTACCCAGTGCTGTCAACCAAGATTACTTTGATATCTACTTACAATACCAACAACAAACCTAATATCAGGTCTTGTACACAATATATCATACATGATGCTTCCCCCATATCCTTCATTTCGAACTTTGAGTTCAACCATGACTTGGTGTTCATAATCATCTCGTCGTCGTTTCCAGTCAACAATATCTCATCTATATATAATGACAAGATGACAAAGTGACTCTCATTGTCCAAACATATACATATATATATAGGGATTTTCTCAACCAATATACTTTATCTTCTTCGCCTTCAACCACAAATCCTTCGGGCTGCTATATGTATATGATTTCTTCTAAATCTCCATTTAGAAAAATTGTCTTTACATCTAACTGATATAAATCCAAATCATATTATGCAGATATTGCCAAGATTATTCGTATGGATACAAATTTTGCAATAAATATACATCTTAAGTATATTCTTTTCAACCTTTCGGATATCCAATGAATATACATCTTAAGTACCTATTGTCTAGCTTATCTCTAAACTCATCAAGAATCTTTACGTGTGCAATAAATCCCCATCTCCTGAGATGACCTAAATTGGGTTTTCTTCCAAACCACATCTCATATGGTGTAGTGAATACAGCTTTACACGGTACTCTATTGAGTATGTAAACTGTTGTACTTACTACTTCTCCCCAAAATACATTTCATAAAGAGGCATCGATTAACATAGACCTTGTCATATTCAGCAATGTTCTATTTTATCTCTCAACTACAGCATTTTGTTGAAGTGTCCTCAGCATTGTATTTTACTTTTCAATACCAAAGTCTTTACAGAATTCAAGAAATTCTGTTGAGTATATTCACCACTTCTGTCTGATCTTAAGACTTTAATTGAATGCCCTACTTGGTTTTCTACTTATTGCTTATATTCTTTAAAAGCATCAAGTCCCTCACATTTATGTGCCAAAAGATATAAATACATATATCTAGAGTAATCATCGATAAAGGTTATAAAATAATTCTTTTCATGATGTGACTTTACTTTAAAAGGCCCACATAAATTCGTGTGAATAACCTCCAATAGTGTTATTGCCCATGTTGATTCTTGGAAAAAACTTTCCTTGTCATCTTTACTTGTATACAAGTTTCACATTTATTGAAAGTATTTTCCTCAAATTAAAACAATAAGTCAAAGTTTGATAATATCTTAACTTTTGCAGACTTATATGCTCAAGGCGTTTATGCCACATATTCACATCAACAGAAAAATCACACTCAATATAAACAAAAAAAGTACCAATTTCATTATCACATAGTTTAAACAGACTATGCTCTACATCAAATTCCTCAGAGAATAATATTCTCTCATTCTTTCCCACAGCCACCTTTTACGGATCAACCTAACTTCAAAATCTTTCTTTAGTAAGGCAGGGATCGAGACCAAAGGTGCGCTTTATAGATGGAACAATTAATACATCAATCAATACAATTGGTTTGCCTTGTACAATTGAAGTATCCCAGCTTTCCACA
Source organism: Brasenia schreberi (assembly GCA_036023115.1). Lineage (NCBI taxonomy): Eukaryota > Viridiplantae > Streptophyta > Magnoliopsida > Nymphaeales > Cabombaceae > Brasenia > Brasenia schreberi. The sequence continues at coordinate 741,563 of JAYKKT010000014.1, forward strand.
ATTAAAGTACTTTACTCGAAAAGCGGTTTCCTTTGATTTCTTAAAATTTTGACTGCCTTTCTTGTTATTTTTACCAAACTTTTTATTTGGTTTATTTTTCTTTTAGCTGGTTTTAGAGTTAAACGCTATCGCATCCTAGGCTACTAACAATTTTTCTTTCTTGTTCTTTTTCATGTGTTCCTGCTCTATTGCTAGTTTTAGGAGCAATTCAAAAAGGTTAATCTCTAGCCCTAATATCAGGGCAGTGGTGACCATGTTCCATGACGAGGGTAGACTGTTTAGTATTGTTGATATCTGCATCGATTTTATGATGACTGACTTTGCTACGGCTATGTCCTTAGCCATTTTACTAACATATGGTTTACATATTTAACTACATTATCTCCTCTCATTTTGAAAGAGATGTACTTTTCTAGTAGCTAATACACATGTAATTTAACAGTTATGTCATACTTAGGTGTTATTGAATCAAACAGCTCTTTGGCGGACTCATCTTCTTCGAAGACCCTAATTCAGTTATCCTTTATGTAGGTTAATATTATTGTCCTGGCTATGGTGTCATCTTTACAAATGTTTTATACATCTCTACTTGTTGCTTAGTTGCGTCTTGAGGTAGCGGACGCACGATTTCCTTCATCACATACTCAACACCTTCGAGTATTAAAATTAGTGGGATTCGACTCTTCCATGTTCAGAAGTTAAGACCGTTTAATTTCTCAATTTTTGCCAATTCAGACACAAATTCTACAACTCATTTTTAGGTGTTTGACAATTTTAATCTTTAGACAGTCTAAAAAGGAAATAATCATAAAGCAACAACCGCACATAGCAGGGAGCATGTTAAAACGATGCATAATATCATAAAAATAGTCTAAAATCATTTTTTAAACTACTAGGGACAAACTTATAATTTTCTCAAAAATTTTTGCCTTTTGAATTTTCCAAATAATACTAGGGGTAAAACAATAATTTTAACTATTTGTCTACTTTTGAATTTTTAAAAAAAGCTTAAGGACATACTTGTAAAATTACTCTTTGGTATTTTAGTAAAATTCGTAACTGATTGGGATTAAAACTGTAATTTTAACCCTCAGTGTGAATCTATAATTTTTTCAAAAGTATAGGGGTAAACCTATCTTTTGATTAAATGGCAAAACTGTAATAGTTTAAATCAGGAAGGGTATTAATGTAAAACAACAACTCCGGTATACCGTAATTTTCACAAACTGCTAGAGGATAAAACAAACTTTTTGCACAGTAAGGGCAAAACAAACTTTTAAAATCATTGGTAGTTTAGTAATAATTAAAAACTAATCGGGGGCAGAATGGACTTTTCACTCCGCTACCCGAGGCGGTTTTCTTAAAACTGCTGGTTTCGGCCCACGATTTTTTTGAAATCGCCTGACAGTTTTCGTCCTGTAAAAGCCAAGAGGAAAGAGAATGGAGAGAGAGAGAGAGAGAGATTGAGTGAGGATGTGAGAGAGAGAGAGCGGTGCTCCGCTCCTTGGCCCTCTGTTGCGGCCTCCTGTGACTACCTGCTGCGCTTGTTTCTAATCGTTCAGACCTTTGTCGACCTTCGCGGCTTGTTTCTGGCCGATTTACGCTCCGACCGTTCAGACCTTTACCGACTTTCGCACCTTGTTTCTGGCGAATTAAGGCTCCGGCCGTTTAAGCCTTTACCGGCCTTCGCGACTTGTTTCTTGCCGATTCAGGTTCCGGCCGTTCAAGCCTTTGCCGGCCTTCGCGGCTTGTTTGTGGCCGATTCAAGCTTTGCCTGCCTTCGTGACTTGTTTCTGGCTGATTAAGGCCCAAGCCGTTTAGGCTTTTATCGACTGATTTCTTGCCTAGCTTGCCGTTTTTTTAGATCTATTCTCTCCCTTTCTTTTCTTTTTTCCTCTTATTCACTTCTCTTTTTGTTTTCACAGTAATAAGCATACCTCTTTGTGTTTTTTACCTTAGCTCTCATATCAGTGATGATCTTCGTCCTTGTTCCGACTTTCCCTTCAGTGTTCTCGGTTGCAACTTTCTCTGTTGTCAGCGAAATGGAGTTTGAGGTTTCCTCATAGAGGCACTTTGTTTTTCTTGTTTTTCAAAGTACATGTATATAACTGTTTTCGCGATTTTTCAACTAGTCTATGCTGTCTCGATCGCCAGTCCAACCGTCCGTTACCTGAGTTAGCCGAGAATGGCCACTGTTACGTGTAACATTTTCTTCTACGCCAAAGCAACGAATGGACAAGAAGCGAACGAGGAAGGATATTCTAATTTTTGCTGCTTTCGACAGAGGATCGAATGGCAGATCCGGAAAAGGAAAACCGAAAAGGAAGGATATTCTTCTACGCCAAAGCAACGAATGGAACACGAAACACCCCGAGAACAAGAAATTAAAGAATAAGATCACAAAACAAGAAGCGAACGATACAACAATACATTTCTTCAAAGGAATTTCTTTTAAAGATATTACATACCGGCTCGATCGATCTGGAAACCACAAATAGTGACAGTCGAAATCAGAAAGCGACGTAGGAGAGGGCCCACGCGTAAGGGAAACGGAAGATAGAACGATGATGACGATTAGGCAGAGAAGAAGCAAGGAATTTCGTTCCAATTCTTACCCTGCAAACCCAAACCCTAACCCTAAATCTGACCCTGACCCTAACCCTAACCCTAGTGGGTGGGGAAGGGAGGGACAGATGAGGGAGCCCCTTCCAGAAAGGACCTCGTCGCGGAACAAGAAGATCGGATGAACCCGTTCCCAGATATACGGCAAGAAATCGTGTAGGGAGGGCCAGGTGACCAGCAACAGCCGGCTGCCTGTTGGTGGTGAGCTGGTAGTTTCAACGGTCACCTCTGCCTGGTCGGCCTTATTTACCGGTGGTCAGTACCGGGTATCATGGGACGGCGACCCGTCTCGCCCATCATCGCCTGAAGCCGCCTCACCGTATCGGGATTCGATTTACGTGGGTCTTGATCCGGATCTCTTCTTTTCTCCTTTCGGGATTTATTCCTCGGTCGAAAGATTATTGGAACAATCTGAGACCCGCTGGGCGGCTCATATGAGGTTCTAGCAGGTCGGGTGAACAAAGCAGTTCAAGATGGGTACAACCCGCCCCGACCCGTCTCACTGTATCCCTATTCAAAATCTTGCATTAATACTTTGTGTTAAATTTTTTGCACAAGATGGCTAACACTACAGCCATTAGTTCCTCTTGCCAAACCAAGCCTACAATGGATAGCAGCCGGCGACTGGACCCAGACTGAGACCCACTAGGCCCAATTCCAGTAAGAAAACATGCCATGCTTGATTTTAAGGTTTAATATCAATCTATTCCTGTGCTTCAGCGTTGTCTTAATTTTAAGAACCCCTTCGCTTTTCTAATCCTTACAGAACATCAAATTTTCTTTCGTAGTGTGAATATTTATGGTAAAGTTAGCTTTATAACTAAACTTAACTCACTCCTGTACCGCCTGATTGTTCATCTTATATCATATCTTCTTTTACAGACGCATATCTGTAAGGTTTAGTTCTGTAACCTATCTTTCTTAGTGTACCCCAGATAAGATATGCATTGTATTTCTTGATTAACAACAGTGCATTGTAAAGGGGATATTATATAAGGTAAGCATCAGGTGGGTGCGATAGATAAGTAGAGACGTTATCGATTAACATCGCACTGCAGCTAATTATGCATCGTACCTACGGCATGATATATAATTACATTGGGAACATGGGGTACTACAAGTGAAGCACAGACCTACCCTACCCACCAAGATAAAGTGCTTCGCTTGGGCCGGTCATCGCCATCCACAGTTCTCAACGATCCTCCTCTACCCAAGGAGATCAGTCTTCTTTTTCCTCTTCTTCTTTTTACTTCGTTTCTTTCATATATATATATAAAGTCTTAAACAAAAACAGATGGATCACCTTGAACAGAGGATTGTGGGGAGCTGGAGGAGAAAGGATCGATGTTAGTGCGTCGTCTTGCTGGGCAGGACATCTCTGGCCATCCATGATGAGCGTAAAAGGTTGACAACAACCAACAAAGTTCATGCATATTGACGAGGAGTCTACCAAGAAGTTTTGAAGCTTGTACCCATCGCCCTCTTTCCCCAACAGGTAACCTTGACAATGTTCACAACAACGATACATAGCTTAAAAACTTTTCTATCTTTGTATGGATTGCCAGTTCTCTTTTCTATCTGAAAATTAATATTCGTATAGTTTTTATTGATAGAGAAGTTGCTTAGAAAACAAACAAAGCATTAAGAACGACGGATTACATGTATGAATGGGAAAACGATATATGATATAAGCATCAACAGCAGATGCGACGATAAGTATCGATGCACATGATTAGCATGGTTTGATTACAGATAAATACACATTCTGCGGAGGTAAACATGGGGGAACTACAGGCAACGTCAAATTCTTGCAGCTTATGAAATCAAATGTCTACAAATTAAGCACATTTTGTTGTTGGCTACTTCTGTATACCCTCTACCTGATTTAAACCCGTGTATCGAAACTCATGACCTTTCAACTTGACTGTTCTATCGAGTCAAACAAACCCCAGCCAGCGGATCCGTGGCTATTACTGCAGCTCTCAATTATTTTCCGAAGCAACCATCTCTTGGATTATCTTAATGTAATGATGTTTCTTGGTCTTCATACAATTGCATCAATTGTAAAAGAAAGGTTTGCAAGAAAAAGTTGTTTTAATGCTTTGCGCTTCCTCAGAGTCTGAAAAAAGTCGAAGGCAAATGGAGAACCATTTGAATGACTTTTACGTTGGGTGAGGTAAAAGAACTCATTTGAGTAACTTTTTGGCATGATGGAGTGCGTCTGAGTTGTCATCAGGAATCCAGAATCGAAGGTTTTGGTTCAATAGAAACTAAAGGAATTGCACTATAAACCAGATACTAGCCTGAAACAAATCATTGTTTGGAGAAGCAACAATGCTCTGAATTATTTTAACAGAAATGTTACGAGTCCAACGGAGTTTCTTGCTGTCTTAAAACAATATCATGAATATTGAATGGTAAAAGAAAATTCCTGCGCTTTCACAATGTTCTTTTAGTGCTTTTCTGTTCATCAGGATTGAGAATAGTTAGTCAGAAACAGTGTTGGAATCTCAAAAGTAGTGGTTTAGTGTTGTTGTGAGACAAATAGGGAGATATTTCAATGAAAATTTTGGGCTTGGATTCAAGACACGTCCATTAAGGCTTTAAGACAATGAAAGGGTGTGCTGCTCTCAAGAGTCTGAAGCAAAGGTTTGGGTTCACAGGAAATCTTTCCAAGAGATCAAAGGCATATTTAAAATTGGCGAAATATGCAGGTATCAGCAAAAAACATGCACGAAATATTTACTTTCAGACTAATCCTGGTGATATGTTAGACGATACCATTCGAGATTGCATCGATGTGATATCTCAGAACCAAATGTGATTATTATGGACCATAAACATACACATGCACACAAACTGCATAGAACCTTCATGATACATCAAGCACAGATTCAAGAAATGAATTGGCCCTCTGTAGTGTTTTGTCTGGACCCTGAGTTGGGCTCACGTTCTCCAGATCCTCCTCTATTTGTTGGTGCAACTCCTTGACGGACTCCAATATCAACCTTCGTTCTCTAAGTACGTTTTTACAGGTCAGTAATTTTTTACATAGGAAACCTACCAATCCCACTGCCAAGCTATAATCCTTCCTCCTACTTAGCACTACAGTCAAAGCCGAAACAGTTACAAGGATAAATGCCTCCAAAATCTTTGTATCCCCTTTAGTTAAGAGAACAACCAACAAAGATATGAGCTTCTCAAATGCACAAAAGCTATCTGAATCAGTAATTTGCACCCCTTCTAAAACATCCTCATCTTCCATCTCATGAAGTCCACTCAGTTCAACCTTAGCAAGAACTTCAAGCCAAACCGGAAAATCTTTGGAATCACCCATGCGCTTCCTCAAGAACCCTACTGTCTGCGCTTCATCCAATTCATAATATTCTGAGACCAACGCCAAGACAACATCCGGCAGCCATTGTTTTATTGAACTGACCAGCTGTCTGGCATAGCTTGAGCCAAGATTCAATTCAGTTGTCGCAATAAGATCTAACAGTGCACTGGCAACAGATGATGCCTTCGGTAAAACCAAGTTGTCAGAATTCGACAGCAGCAGATTGAGCAGCTTGGCAGCATATGTAAAAAAGGACCGGATATAGATGAAGGTCTCCTCCCAGTGATCATTTTTAAGCAGATACTGCGGGTGCAGATGCCTCTGGAGGCAGGAAGTTAGGTAATGTATAAAGGCTGACACAAACTGTAAACTTTTAGCCTGGACATTGGAGAGACAATTTAAAGCAGTTGCATCCAGAATGAACTTGAGAACTGTAGTGGCCAATTTGGCAATATTTAAAAAGGATTCATCTTCAGAGAGCACCGTATCTGCACTAGTACCTGAAATGTGAACAAGATAGCAACTGCTTTAGACGTATAAATATACATTAACGGTATGCCCACGCATCAGGTGTGGCTCCTACATGGCTGTTAATCGGTTTTTATCCACCATGGAGGACACAGACCAGATGGATGGAAATGACGTTAAACAAAACGGAGTAAATTGATAACAGCATAAACCTTGGATAGAATGTTACAATTAAGAGCCTATATCATGTGGGCATGAAGGCAATGGTCTCTAGAGCTAAAAGGTGGTGTTAGGTAGGGTGCTACTCAAGTGAAGCATATAGTTGCCATCGGCATGACTAAAAACATATGAACCAATCATTTACATTTCCTGTTGGTCAAATAAACTGGATTTACATTCATGAAACTTCTAAGCTTCTTTAGATAAAACTTCTTAATTCCTTTAGCTTATAAAATCCCATCTATATAAAAATGAAGTAGTTGATCCGGTTCTTGGGGATTCCAAATACAGCAGAAGGTTAGTTTTGCAAGAGAGCACTTTATATTTCGTTCTTTTCTAGAATGCACAGCACTCAGGTGCAAACTACTATTTCCATTATGTATATAAGGTTTTACCTTCAGCCAAATTTGACAAATCAGCCAGTGGTTCTCTTCTATTGACTTTGCTTGACTGTTTCCCTTTTCTTTTCTTCTTTCCACTGTGAGTAGAATGTGAATAGGCAGGACCATGATAGTGCACAAAAAATTTCTCAAAGCCGCCAAGTAAGTGGCTTAGTAGAAGGTCAATTCTTGTTTCCTGCTAAATATGAACTCAAATTAGATCAACGTTATAATAAGAAATAGCATAGCTACCAGGTAAGTGCAGAATTATAGTCCTAAAATGCACAAGGGGAAATGTGGAAAACAAGTGCATTTGCAAACACACAGACATGTGTTTCAAGCAGGAACTTAGAGGTGCAAAATACAAATACATTGTAGCCATCATCATTCATATTCACAAACAAAACAATGCCATTTCTGAACCTGTTTCTCCCCCACCCTGCAGAATCAGCTAAACAACAAGATATTTGTTATATTATTCAATAAAGAAGAAAATTACTTGTAAAAGCATGTACTTTGTCAAACACCCGCTAAATAAAGGTAATGCCGGCCAGCTATTCTTGGTGGCTACACCTACACATGAGAATTCACTTTACAGCAATCGCAGTAAGAGAGAACTTTGGTAGAGCCCACTGTACAATTATTTTGGCAAACCATGGCAAGGCTATAACTCATTTTAATTGTAAAGCGCAGTCACTTTGACAGTTCACTTGATATTTAAGGTCAAGAATTATCAAATATAACCCTACGATACAGTGCCATACACACCCATATGGTATGACAAGATGCAATACAGACTGGTAAATCAACCACGCAATTAGTGGAAAAGATATATCATATTTTATTGTTCTGTAAGATGCCACTTTTACAACATTGGTGACCAAGTTAAACTAATCTAAATTATAAATTGCCCAAGCTATAAAAATTTAGTGGCACAAAATCATGAGATTGACAGATAAATTATCCAAACTATGCTCTTCACCAAGAAGATCATGTCGCATACGGATGAATTTGGGTTGTATTGCCAATGGGTTTAGTCACATCTGACTATCAAATGCAAATTTAGTTGCTTTGCCTTTTAATAAGTTGTATAACTGTTATCTCCAAAGTCTAAAATAGTTTCGGAGATAGCAGTAACTTGTTTTGGGAAAAAACTGACATCAAATAAATCCCTTTGACTAAATTTAACCAGGCTCGCATATATCCCACATGTACAACCATCAAAAGTTTTATGATGCTTCATACAATAGGAAAGTGAAACTTTAGACCAACTCTATCCGGCACGCTTTTCCCAGATAAACTAAAATATAAGGCAGGTTCTCCTAGTATCTAATCCCAAAAAGTGCAGTTCATTTTCAAGGAGATCAGCCTCCTGTCGGAGAAAGAGCTACTTATTCCCCAACGAAGGACAACATGGTGAGAAAAAAATCCCATATAGAATACGCTGGAAATGTCAAATGCCAGCTCAGGTGCATTTGTTTGCAAGGAAAAGTTGAGGAGCTTCCAAATTGGTCAAATTCCAAAAACTAATACATGCTAAAAGAATAGCAAACCTCCTACGTAGAAAGTTGCATTCCTATTAAAATAAAATGCATTATTGTGAGTTGATATCTGAACTTTTCTTTCAGGAAGTTTTGCTAGCTGTATTTTTGTAGCATAATTACCAGTCAATTTAGACTTATGACATGGAAAGGATGTTGTTGCCAAGAAAAGAGGAACTTGTCAATGCGGTAAAGTAAAATCATGGTAAATGGTGTCTTTGGACCATTTGACCTATTGAAGAATAACAGGAGCTTTGCAATAATAATTTAATACGTATCAACATTCACAGCAAACATTTGACACGCAAGATGGAAAATGGTATTAATTTTCAAAAATGCATGACCAAGAACGATATATTAGCAATATAAACATCATCCTACAAAACTATTCTCCTTTAGATGTAAGTTTCAAAACACACGTTGGTATTTGAAAAGATATGTGGTTTCTAGCATTCAATTCAGAAACATGAGAGGTGCCACAAACCACAAATGCAAGTATGTGTCTTTGTGGCATATGCTGAAACTTAAAAGAAAAATATGTAATCCCTATGCATCAGCATATATCGTCTCAAAACCAACTTACTGCCCCACATCATGACATGGTTACCAGAACGCTTTCCAGTTATTTTGAGACCTTCTAAAAGATATCCTTTATAACCAACATCGGCATTTAGGTTTCCATGCACCTCTTATGATCCGAAAGGCCACAAATTTTGAGACAGCCTAACATCAGTAAGACCAGAACCAAGGAAATCAGCAGTTATAATTTGGGCCTTATCACTAAATTTGTAACTGTGCATATTGAGGCAACGTAAGGAGATGGAAAATATAGTAAAGAAAAGCATGTATCCATGTCCTCCCACCTGCAAATGCATGCAGTGTTGATACTTTAGGAATTTTACTTGATGGTACTTTAGACAGCATAGAATATGTGGTGCACCAACAATTACAGCTTAAAGAAAAAAATCGACACATAACAGCCCTAAGCCATCAAGACTATTTAGGCTATTGCTGGATTATGGACGATATTAGTTATTAGTTAAGACCTTACGCTACACTTAAGGACCAGCACAGCTTCGTACATATCCAAGCTGCAAGAAAGGCAAGCTATTGTTTCCTTGGCATAGTCAAATATAGAAAATAGAAAACCTAATCAGGAAACCGCTATCTTATGGAAGATCTGACTGCATCACCACAAAGAGGCATGTTCCAATCAAGGATAAATGCAAATAAGTTGTATCAGTTACCTCTGCCAAGGATGGCAAAGAAGAATCTGAGTCACTATAATGATCCCCATGTTGTTCATCAAAGCCTATGTCCTTAATATGTTCTAAAGCCATGTGCAGAGTGAGAGCCATGTACGCCTCCACATATGATATCTCTAAGGGCTCAAAATGAAGGCATTTTGCAATAGTCATCTGAGAAGTAATCTTCAAAGCAGAGTATGCAACACCCAGCAAGGGAGAATCAAGTAAAGCATTACGAGTATCTTTAGAAGAAAGCAGGTTCTTTATCTGCCAAGCTGCACCAGCTGCAATAGCATGAAATTTGGCAGGCTGGCTAGACTTTGGTCGAGCTTTAACCTTGACTGATTTCCAACTGAAGGGAATCTTTGTGGATAATTTTCTTTTAGTATCTGGTTGGCACTTTTTTACCCCTCTTGGGAATGTATTACAAAGATTGGCTGGAATTGACTGCAGAAGTTGATCTGTCAAATCCTCTAGCATCTCATCAAACAATCCACAAGATAAAATTAACTGATGAGCAGCAGCCACTTCTGCTTGCTTTTCTGAATTTTCACACACATCCCCAGCACCCATAACAAGAGAGAGACAGTGTTTAAGAGCATCAGATATATCATCTGGAGAAAAGGTTGTCGCAACATGTAGGACAGACGTTCGAGCACGTGGCGTGGTTGCCGCCTTGAGAAGTTTTTTAAACTTTCCACCAGAAAGCATTTCATTTAGTGTTGCTTTAAACGATGCGTCACCTGACAGACTCATGCAGATCTTTGAAACAGCAACAATTAAACCTTCGGTTTCATCAGAATCAGTATCAGCAGATGCCAGTATTGAACTAAACGAGAACCTGAGAAGTTCCAACACAGATTCAAGACATAATCCTTCTGAGTAAGCGTACTCGCAAAACCTTGCCCCCGCACTAGGGTACTTCTTAACAAGATCGATGCAATGACCACAAGCCTGTTTCGAAGGAACTTGTGAAGGGAAGTAAGACGGGATTAGCAGCCTTGTAATCTTTTGAGCAACAAAGGGATGATCATCGGCAAGAGCATGAAACAGTGCATCCATGCTGACCACCTGGAGGAAGCAACAGAAAGTAACCGAGGAATAAATTTACACAAAATATCTTAAACTAAACCAACAATAATCTTTGAGAGGGAAAAGATACCATTTCTTCTCTTCCATGCACAATCAAAACGCATACAGAAGAGAATGGGATATTTGTTGGAAACTAAAAAATTGCTCACCTTGAGAAACTGAAGAGCTCTAGCATCTCTTATGGCCAAAAGAAGATCACAGACAGCAACTCGTACGAAAAGAACAGGATCCTGCAACATGTGACCTAACTTTGGAAATAGAGCCTTTAAAACTTCATGACATTGGGGATTACTAAGCAAGTACAGTATACCATTCAGCACTGAAAGTCGCACATTACTGCATCCATCATGTGACATTTCGTCAAAAATTTTCAACAGCATTTTCGTTGTTGTAGAAGAAGGAATAATTTCCCAATATAGACAAAGGACACGGCAAGAACCTTCAACAGCAGAAACTCTCACATCAGGGCAGTCATCAACCAACAACTTTTCTATCAAAAAGAATTGTTTATCAAGCAAATTATCCTTGACTTCCTTAGTAGCATCTGGATCTTCAAGAGGAAATAACTCCACAAGTAAAATTAGCGCATTTTGACGAACATTTGAGTTTGCAACCTGGGAAATATTCAAAACGCAGGTCAAAAGGCAAATTATGAGCAGTCCAAGTCGAAAGGAAATCATTTTCAACAGGTATAACCATGAACCTCACAACTATATGCATGTATCGGATGCCACCTACTAGTGAAACATCAAAAGTCCAAATAATTGCATGTTCTTATGGAAGGATATTAACCATTCGTTTCCCATTGATGTTATAGCAAAATAGAACAATTTCTTTAGATGAAAAAGCCACCCAATCATCTCCTAAACTTTGCTAAAGGACCACAAAACCATCAAATATATTGGGAATCGTCCCCTTCCGAAACGATAGCTACGCATGGAAATAGAATACGGTCTGTGCAGCCAGCCTACCAGGTCTCTCCTTCCAGCAAAACGATATCACTATATACGAAGTACAAAGACTGCCATTACAAAAGAAATCAATTATTTGTTAAAGGTTCCTCTTGGTCTGTCTGTTTCATAACTTTGTACAAGACATTTGGCAAGGAACCTAATGCAGTTGAGCGAAATGAGAAATCCTACCAGCAGCGACCGAAACAAAATAGGCTCAGACAGGCGAAAGAGAAGTTGTTCAACTCCATCTACCATTCGGCTACCAATAAACCCTCCCAAAACCCTCCTCACAGATGCAGCCAACGCCCTAGAAGATGCGTGAATTGCGCTTTCGACCAAACCTTGAAGAAAACTATCCTCAATCTCTGCCCTGGCTGGACCTTCTACGGCCTTCCATGCCCCGAAAACTACCCTAGCGTATGACTGCAAGACCGATTTCCGCCCAAACGGAATCTGCGAGTGAATTATCCCGATGATTTCTTTGACCAATTGCACATTCAATCCGAACAAGAAGGACAGAAACTTTCTCCCTTCTTCTGTCTTAAGATAAATAGGCGTAACAACACATCGAAGAAGCAGAAACTTCAGATCCTCTATGCTGTCGTCGAAAAAGTCGAACAGATTGAAGGCATCCCTGAGCAGGTATACCCTCCGCACGTTTCCTTTCTTCCCATTACACAAAGATCTGGAAAGAAGAAAGGGAAGCGACTGGGAAATTAGGGTCTCCTTCCCATTAAACCCTGATTTCCACCATTCCTCACACAACGAAGCGATGATTCCTTGCAAGGCAGTATCCGACTCAAACAGGACGAGTCGATCGTGCATTGCCTGAACGCAAGGCAAAAGATCATCGGGTGAAAAGATATCCTTCGGATGAGAGACACAAATATGCACGATCGAAGCATAGATCTGCAAGATCTTCAGAGGATTTCCACTCCTGGACTCGCGGTCGTCTTCCGGCGGAGCATTGCGCAAGGACCGACGGAGCCGCTTCGCCGAGGTGTATGAAAGAGTCTTTCTGCGATCCTCGGAGGCCAAATGCTCCCCCGACTCTGGAGAATGGCGATTCTCGAATTCGTCAAGGCACCGTCGGATGGCGACCAGAAGGGCGGCCGGAAGAGAGGTCACGAAGGCCGAACTAGCGCCTAAATTAAAAATTAGCGTCTTGAGGCTGGACACCTTCGTAGAGAGTCGGGCGGCAACCGAGAGGAACTCCTCCGGCGAATGGCCCAGCGAAGATCGGAGCTTTCGATCCATGGGCGGGAATCTCTCTCTCTCTCTCTCTCTCTCTCTGGGATTTGAAAAACGAATTCTGGCGCCCCTTTTTCCCGTTCAAATTGCCGCGTGTAGGAGACTGAATCGGGTCTGGTTCATTCCGGATAATGGATCCATCAGCATTACTTCCAGAATTAGGGCTGCAAAGGAGATGAGCTGCTCATTATTCTGCATGTTGTACGGCTGCTAAACAAACCGAGCTGCTCATAGATGGTCTGGGTCTCGCATGGCTTGGCCAGACAACTTTGAACCCAGCCAAGATCGGGTCAGATGAGCTCATAAACTTGAGTACCGGTACATGTGCTAGAAAACGGGCCTTAACGGTGTGTTTGATACATGGTTCTAGGAGAACCAAACCTCAATTTTTTGCACTCATTATTTCAATTTCCATTTTGGTATGGACTATGACCTAATTTAAATAAAAAATATTGATAATAGGCCATACATGATTCGTGTTGCTACCGCACTTCACAAACCTAAGTATCAATTCTTCTCGCGAATCAAACACTTAACTATTAGACCATATTACAAGCTCACCTAAGTTTAGGCTATGATGATCCTCACATCATGAATCAAACACACCCTTAGTTAGACCAATGATGAGTCTACATTGAACTTCAATGGGGCATCCGACCTCATAAATTTAAGAACATCAAACTGAACTCTATAGTCTACGATCATCTCATGAATTCAATTAAAGTAATAATGGCACAAACCACATATTTAATTGAAAAGAACATCATGATTTGATCAAACTACAAACCGCATATGGAGAGTTTCTATAAAACCATTGATAACACGAGTCTTTAAACAACAGGTGAAATAGTTTTCGGATAAGCAAACAATAGCAAAGAGGATTCTGACTGACTGACCATATCAGAACTTTGTGTAGCACTAAAGGGGAAAAAAATTCGGGTCGCACTTGGGTTTATCGAAGCTAATTCTAGAACTGGGTTAAAAGCAGCCAAACATACCTGGTTTGAGTCCAAGTTGACAAGTACTAACTGACATGGCCAGATAAGCATGCTGGGCTCAGGAGGTAGGTCCAGGTCGGGTCGGGTTTTACTGGACTGCACCTGGGTCAGGATATGACAAATGGACAGCTCTTTCTTTGTCCCTCTTAAGGACAAGGATTATACCTATTAGGCACCAGCCAAGACAGATACTATTCTTCATATGAATTAGTTAACGAATGGGTCTAGCCGGACCGGACCTATTATTATTCACCGCCAAGTGAGGCTCCCGCATTTTGTTTGCTTCTTTTCCTTTTGTTTCCTTCACGATCTCGTGTTTCATGGTCGAGTGTGACAATGTTCATGAAATTACTTGCATTTTTAAGCAAAGGAGGCATCATGGGGTGGAAGGCTGATCGAACCATGAGAACGAATCCGTTTCCTTTTGTTGCTCGTGCTTAAACATGTCCGGTTTCAGGTAAACCGAAACAGATGGTTTCTCATGGAGACGACTGACCAGACTATCAGAGTGAAGCTCTTTGTATGTGTGTGTGGGGGGGGGGCGGGGGGGGGGTCAGTATACACCAGAATTGGTGGTAAAAAGTATTGGTTCTGACTCGCCTGAAACCATGAACCAGAACCAAACCCGAGCTGGTTATGGCTACAGTTATGAACCACCAGTTCCCGTTCTTATTCAAACCTAACACTGCTGAAAACCGTGAAAAACTGAATATTATAAGGTAATATATATTTATTTATTTATTGATAAACCTTAACCTGGTTCTATGGAAGGAGGATCACCAGAGACTCTCTCAGTTCGACTATGGTTCAAGTTTCTGGTCCGATTCGGTTCTGATTCAAACTGCTGTCTTCCTTTTACCCTTTATGTACACATGACTGGTGTCCCAATTTGAGGCTTAAACCACCCGGAACAAAAAAACAACTATTAAAGAATTGAATTTTTGAAAAGAAATATGAAACTGGTTCCACGAAAGGTGAAACCGGAACCAAATCAGTTCCGGTTCCAATAAGTTCTTAGCCCTGTTAGGTTTCAGTTAGAACCACCGGATAGGTTTGTGCATGTCTACCTATATGGATAGGAAGAAGGAAAGAATCTGTGATCTAAAAGCACTTAGGAGCAAAGAACCAGGTTCCCTTCGGAAATGCTCTTCTTGCTATGCAAATAGTGGTGGAAAAATTTGATCTTGGTGAATTGGCCATACATTAAAAATTATAACAAAAATAGCACCCGGAGCGTTAGATCAATGGCAGGATGCTCTAGCACCATTGCCGCCGGTGGGGAGTTCAACTCGGAGAGGGTGCATGTGTGTGTGTTAGGCTTCGGCCTCCTCTTGTAACAAAAAAAAAAGTTTACAACAAAATAGTTTCGCATGATTGCTTGTCTCTGTTGTAATTAACCCATATGTATTTACTACACTGCATTACCCTAAAGAGTCTGATTTTCTCATATTCAGATGATACAAAGTATGTCCCCTGAATTATTATAAAATGACAAAATTAAAGTTTAATTAGAAAAAATATCTGCCCAAACAAACATTTATATGGCGAAGTTTTCCTTTTTACACAGAGAGAGAGAGTAAAACGAGCCAAATGAGCTGCAAGGCCTGCTTGTGGCTTGTCTTCATTACTTATGTAAAGCAAACTGATGCCCATAGCGAGACGAGAAGCACACTAGAAGATAAACATGAGCTTATCGGATTAAGAATTTCAATTTTAATATGATTTCCATTCTAAATTGAAATTCTTGCTCATTGAAGTTAAAAAAAATTGGTTTTCTACCTTGTTTTTTTATTTTAGAAATGAATTCATGACTCCTCGAAATTATGTAACCCATCTAACTACTTCGTTAGCATGTTTTTAACATAAATACATAAAATTATAATATTCTCTTAATAACACGAATATGATCTAAGACAAACCAATGACATTTGCAGCTTGTCACACCTAACTATAAAGATCGAGCGATCACTCACCGTGTTATGCTATCAATGGAGTAGCTCATCTCACTTTGCAGCTTTGTGATGCTTCTTTACGGGGATGGTTCAGGTCCGGTTTGACCAGCCGGGAAGGGTCTAAGCCGGCTGCCTCCAACTCCAATAGCTTCCCAGTGGGGTACAAAAGATTTGGACTAGAAAAGTAATGGTGATTTGCAATTTTCCTCATAATAACAAGAAACGGGAACATATTAATATGGTGATTAAACTTATTGCAATGTTAATGAGCAACAATTTTCAATATTCCTTATAAATGCTAAACATTTCATTAGTTGAAGGTACTTCTCATATTTGGTGAAGATCATTAAACTTATTGCAATGTTAGTGAGTTAAGTCTCATGCTGTGTCCCCTTGTGTGTGTTTTTGGGTGTAATTTGTGGATGCCAAAACCAGATGACCAACCCAAAGTATCGAACTCATGACCTTCAACTTGTGGGACAAACCCCTAGCTAGGGGAGCTATTGCTCTTTATGCGTCTCGTTAATCACACGTAGGAAAATGCAAAAAAACAATTTATCTCGTGTCTTTTTTGACATGTAACGGGTCACATCATAATCCATAAATGTCAAAAGTATTTGGAGAAAACTGTATTATTATAGCACTTGCATGAAAGCTTATTTAGATCAAACCGACACCAACAATGCCAGAATTGCATTTAAACTCGAAGAAGATTTGTTCCACTGATGTAGAGGAAGACTTCCTTATTTTGGTCTAAGCATTGATGAAAGGACATTGAAATACAATAAAGGGCAGAATCTGCTCAAAGCTGCAAACTCTAATACCTAATATTTGACCCAACTTTTCTAACCAACCAGACATGCCTTCACAGGGCTCTCTAAGCACCTCCATATCCAATATCAAGTATAAAGCTCCTGAGAATCTTATGATACATTGTTACGATGATGACAGAAACATTATTTTTGTAATATGGTTTGACGTAAGTGTGGGCGTCTGCATTTCTTCTTCTTTTTCGAGAATTCGGGGAAACTGTGGCCCCGGGATATGGCACTATCTACCAGTTTATGGACCCGCGCACCGGGGCCTATATTGGGTTTTGGCATAAGTACAGGGAATGCTCACATGAATCGAATTCTGATGGACAGTATGATGATCAGAGCCTGCTCCCACCATGCACTAAATTATGTTTAGCAAAAGCTACTATATTTAACATCTTCAAATGATTGGGTTTTGTGTGGAAAACATGCTTGACTAATATGGAAGATTTCTTTCTGAGTAAACATAACAGAAATGATCCCGGTGAAAATCTACGTTCTGCAATGACAAGTCACCAGAAAAAAGAATATGATGGAACGATATTGGAATGGAAAACAGAGAAGAATACATGTTAATCCTGTCTTTTTCAGTCTCCTGTGGCTTGTTGTAGTTTTTAAATCGAAAAAGCTAGATGCAGATCTATTCTTTAGCTCTACAGCTGACAAAATTAACTAAATTAGGGGTGGGGAGGCTGGAAGGGTTACTTCCCTAACTTGTCCCGGGCGTCTGTAATTATACATACTATTTTGTCGTGATTGGGGACAGTTTTCGCGGGTAGTTTCGAGTAGGGGATTGAATTGGCATGAATGGTTTAATATCAAAGCCATTAAATTCACCACGCCACATGAATACCGAGTGATTACGATCACACAATCAGCGGGTGACCACAATGAGCTCATCAAAGTTTCATGATTTTGATGGTGAGATAGATAATGCTCATTGACCACATTGTATAGTTTAATTCCTGCAGATTAGCTTACATCACGAATACAAAACACTGCAAAAGAAACTTCCAGTTACCTAGTGAGGAGAATATGTCCACTACGAAGTACAAGACAACCAAATCAAAACCGGAACTCCTTCCAGTTTCCTCTTTCAGTCTTTATCAGAAAGAAAATTTCAATCGGGTTACACCTGCAGCAGAACGCAGGCCAACAAATTGACTTGGTTGGCAACTCAATATGTGGACTAAGTGCCCTATCCGATCTTGGCCAGCATTTCAAGATTCAACTTTTATAGTATATGCAGACACTCAAGCTGCAGCAAGAATTCAGATTAAAAAGAAATTCCAAACGCTTGTCTCTTAACTTGATAGCGTTAGATACCATCAGCAGTGGCCCTACACACTAAATATCATTGTGTTCTTCATAATGGAGTTCAGAGAAACATATAACATTAAAGAGAGATGTTAACAAGTCACCAGTTTGATGTCACGATCTTGCCATATAATTCACTCTTGTGATCTGGAATCATTTAGCAATTATTGTACACCAATGTCCAACTTATGAGAAACTTATTTTCCCACATTAATTCAGAAATAATGTGGTCCATGTATCATGCTTCTTTTGATATGAGGCCCCCAACCTTCAAAGGAAAGAGTAGGAAAACCTTTAAAAGAATGGGATATGATATACTTCCAACATTCAAACAAATCCAATCACATTCACCTTTATATCTTTTTTGATGGCAAACATGAAACACAGATGCACATAACCACAGAGGCATCTCCCAACTTTAACCCCCTTTACAGTCATAGAAAGCATCCCATGCGAGCCCAACAAAGGGAACATCAGCAGCATGACAATAACAATACAATTAACAGCCCTAAACAAAGCGTAGAGTCTAGAGACTCCACCCATTGCCTTATCAAACTCTTCAGTACAGAAAAGCAATCCAATGAAAAATGAATGTTTAGTTAAAAAGTGATTATGAAAAGGACTCCGAACCAGAAAAAGAGCATCACCAGCAGTAGTATTCACAAGCTTGCATGGCCACCTGGGCTCACCCCCCTCACTGTCTTTGGGCTTCAGTCAGCTTTTCCAACTACTATTATCACAGTCTCTCATCTTTTCTATCTCCCCTTTTGCTACCCTTTCCCTATTCAGCATAGGGTTGCTGATTGGAACCCTCAAATCCAACAGAAAATACATATACTGGAACAGGAAGCTACACTCATCATACGATATCTGGCTGGGAAATCATTACAGCAACAGAAGAAACCAACAATCCCTTGTGAGAATTGACTAGTCAGGTCTCTTCTCATCAGAGATGCAGGATCCATGGCTGTAACCGTCTGGAGATAACTTTCTCCTCTTGGTGCCTGGACATGGATAGACAGATGTCAAGTCTGGTGAGATCACAAACTTGGGACTTCTCCATGATCCAATTTCAAGCCCCAGCATGATATTATAGCAGGCAAAGACACCTTCCTGCTTGATGGATAAAAGAGAAACATCCGTCAAATTTCTTCCATTTATATGAAACTATAAACTGAAAACAGGAATAACCCAGTTCCTCAACTCACTGTTTCTATGAAACAAGATGTGATCGACTCCATCTTAAACTCTATTGTTTTTCTTGTGAATTTCTGACCTGATGCAGCTAGGACTGCAGCAGCAGCAATGGAAGATGGTCTATGCTCAGTGGTATTAATCACTACAGAAATGGAAAAAGGCAAAACAAAGCAAATAAGTTCAGGACACAATTTCCACCAGAACCATAAATCTAGCAAAGGGCATCGAAGTTTTGATTGAAAAACTAGCGAACTAGTTGAGACGATTTACCTTCAGCAATGCCCAAAATCAGGTCAGTGGCTCTACCGAACGAGGTCTCCTGCCTTGGTTTATTGTTAAATTTTGCGATGAAATAATTGAGATAACAAAATGGCGTAACAGAAAACAGTCTCCATCCCAATGTATTCAAAACCAGGAGCTCCATTCGCTGAATGACATCATTGGTGAATCCGTAATCATCTCCTTGGAACTCAGAGAGTGGTGGGATTTTGCACTCTTCCATCTTGACAGCTAGTGACAAACAAGCAATAGACAGCAATTGCATTGCCCAACCTTTCCCCTTCTGCATCCACACCACCAATGAAAAGTTAGTACAACAAAGACGAAGAAGATATTCAACAAAGAAACACTCTTCAATCTAAAAAAGAGATTTTTATTCATGTTGCTCACATCTGTCGTTCTCTTGGAGAGGAATCTGTCCATAAAAGTCACAGAGAGATATGCTGTTTCCATCCCAAAATCAAAGTAGTCCTTCCTCTAATAATCAGAAACCAAACACCATATCACAATGACTGCAAAAACAAAATAATCACCAGAACCACGGAAGGCAAGCAAAGGGATAAAACCAAAAAAACTCAAATAGATGTAAGAAAACTCACTTTTTTAATCCATCTTATAGCTTCCACCCTGGCACATTTCATCAAGTTCTCATCATTAATCACCACACAAGCCTGAGATTCAAGAAACGTGCCTTCTTTCTCCACCATGAAACCTATGAACTCATCCTCTGGCTCTGAGAAATCCACACCCCTCCACAAGAAACCAACAGAATCATCATCATAATCATCACCATCACTCAAACATGATTCGTTCTCCCCGCATAGGAGTATGGACATTGAAAATGTATCAGAATCTCCCATCTTTACATCCAAATGCCTAAACCAACAATCAAAAAATACAGATTTCTCTCACTTGGATTGACGGGATGGTGGGTTTAGCGGCAAGGATGAGTTTTTGATAGTCTAGAGCAGTGCAATCTTAAAACCCCTTTTCCAACTATGGCTTGACAATAATGTGCAAAGCTTCGGGGCTTCAATCTCTATTTGTAGTTGTAGGGCACAAGGGTGCAGTCTTAACTTTCAATGCTGTGCGATGGTTCCAATCCCTCACAATGGTTGAACGGTCTGTGAATTTTCGAGTGCACAGAGTGCTCTACGGATCTCTTGCCATTACTTTCTAAAAAGTTTTACATAAACCTGGTCAAGTGATCAGTTATTTGACGAAAGCTGGTTAATGTTCTGAAAATTAGGTTTCTCCGAATGCATTATTTTTAATGCATTTCAAACAATGCTGAAAATTACTTTTCATTATCATGTATAAAGCGGGACATCTTGTTCGTCTTCCCAATAATTTTTCAAGGATACCATAAGTCCACTTTCTCAGCAAACCCTAATTCAGGATCAAGTATCTTTCTTTAATTGAATCCTGGATTCACAATCTGAGAAGAAAGGGCCTTTGTGTGTTTGTCTATCCTAAGAAGCCGACAGTATTTTGGTCGGGCATGCAGGCAGGTAAGCCATTGGAATCTCGTTTACCTTCGACAAGGAGATATAATTAACTTGCCATTCGCGTCCACTAGATATAATTAACTTGCCATTCGCGTCCACTATGTCAAGTAAAACTTTGAAGGTAGAACTTAGAGTGTTAGCTTATCGATAGGGCGCTTTGATGTGGGGACAATAGCTCATATAGCTGATTGAATTGGGACAAACTATGATTGCACTATAGGCAACCCATTCGATCGTGAACTATAGTCTTTATTGATTTTTCAAATTTTGGGTGGGGAAATTGCCTTGATCCACCAAAGGTGTAATTTAGAACTATCCGGTGATTAAAACGATCGATCTTATAGCAACAAAAAGGAACGTGACACTTGAGTATATTAGAAAAAGCTAGTTCTATGCGATATTCAAAGAATGAGGTTGTTTTCTGTAAAATAGACGATCTTACGCGTCATTTAGTGCATGTCTCATACTTTCTTTCGCCAGATTGCTAATAACTGATCTGGAACGATTTTCATCTATAGGATCCATTTAGATCCAGATCCGTTCTTTGGCTTGACAACCAAGTCGGATTTATCCCGATGAGCTCACTGGACCCCCTCGGCTGGATTATGTTCATGACCCAATCCAATCGAATTAAGGCGAGGAGCGAGGACGTAATCCGTCAAGGAAGACTGGGCCGGGCCGGGTCATTTGCGTGACTCATTGATAACATCATCAATCTCATATAATAGCTTGCATTTAGAAATGATGATGATGTTGATTCTCATCAGTTCAGCCAAGAAAGTGTGAGGGGTGACATGCTTTTCCTGACTGTCTTCAACTATTGCTTACTTTTTGGAAAATGAAATTGTTGTTTTCTTCTTATATAGGACTAATCATGTTGAAAATGCGTTGCCAATTATCGTTGTATGACATCAATTGGCATGCATGTGCAAGAGCGCAACAAGTGCATGCTTGCACCCCCCCCCCCCCCCCCCACATATATATAAATAAAGAGAGAGAGACCGAGAGAAAAAGAACCTCATATATACTTGTACACTTAAATTACAAATAAAAAAGTACAAATTTAATTTTGCATATGTACTTTATATTTTAAATTAAGACCTCAACTATTAAATTTTAAAATCTAATGTTTAGATTTGTTTGGATACATTAACACTTAATGTGCTAGCATATACAATGATGATATGACCCAATACAAGGATGTGAAGCATATCTTTGAGTGGCTAAAGAAATGCCTTTATTTTGAAAGCTCAATGTGTGTGTATGAGAGAGAGATGATGTTCCATCTTTCTCTCTCTCTCTCTCTCTCTCTCTCTCTCTGTATACATATATACATGATATTGTCTTCATGAATGTAGAAGATAAAAAGGGGTTACATAGCACAGAAAACAATCAAACTACATGAGATCTTTCATAGTAATTGATGAATGCCACTATATATAATAGATATCTGCTCAAAGAAATGGTCCGCCTTTGATTTTCGACGTACAAGAACTTGTAGAGAATCACCTTTTATGTCATATGTTTCGTTCCTTGCTTTTATTTATGTTCACTAAATTGCCTCATATGTCAACTATTAGACCCCCCCCTCTCTTTCTATATATAGATATCATTTTGTGAGTTTATGCATTACTCTCTTAGTCACTTGCTTAGATACCAATCATGAACAAGCATGCTTGAAAAATATATTAGCCATAGATTGAAGTTGAAGATGTAAGGTCCAGATACGAAGCGCGAGCCAGTCCGATATGTCCGGTCATTGGTCTCAAACCTCGCCGCCTAACTCTGATCAGCCTACAGTTGGGCATGAAAGGCTGGGACTTGGCCACATCTTGTTCTTTTCTTGTATACCATGGGCCCGGCAAGGCGCATGAACCAACCAACCGACCGACCTAATCTTGGGCCTACCTACTAACTACAGTTGATGGGCTTTGTGCCTTTACAGAGTTGTGCGCAGTGCCCTTATACAGGGAAGCTTTCGTGCAGCAGAACCAGGTGCCCCACACGGAAACAGCATTTTTCTTTAGATATTTAATGTTGTAATGTTTATTTCCGGACGGATAATGCACCTCTCTCTCTCTCTATATATATATATATAATACGAAAAAAATAGTATATGCATATATACCTATTTTTTATCAAATCTATTTAAATATTTTTACCATTTGATCGATTTGATGAAATATGAAGATTTCAATTTAAAAAATAAAAAGTATTATATTTTTATACTTCACATTAAATATGAAGTATGAAACGTATTATAATGATACTTTTTATTTTTTTTAAAATTTAAATATTTAATGTAGATATATGCTTAAGCATTCTCAAACGTCGGTGTTTGAGTAAAAAATATATATATATGCTTAAGCATTCTATTTAAAGATATATGCTTACGTATAATAATAATATTTTTGATCAAATCTATTTAAAGTTTTTTACCATTTGATCGATTTGATGAAATATGAAGATTCCAATTTAAAAAATAAAAAGTATTATATTTTTCATACTTCGCATTAAATATGAAGTATGAAAAGTATTATAATGATACTTTTTATTTTTTAAATTTAAATATTTAATGTAGATATATGCCTAAGCATTCTCAAAAGTCAGTGTTTGAGTAAAAAAAATAATCTGTACGGAACACATTTATTATGCATGCAAAAAAAAGTATCAAGATATTCTTTTTTTTTTGAGATTTGAATTTAACTACATGAATGGATGTGAGCATGATCAAACTATAAACCAACCATTTAGGAATACGAATAGAAAAAAAGTTATATAAAACCTCCAGTAAGCACTGGCTTAGAACCGTTAGTTTTGGATCGGTTTTCAAAAATCACGAACCATAACTGAATCAAGAGTTTTTGGTTCCGATTCTAAGACCGATTCCTAATACCGGCGGTTCCACAACCAATTCCAAATAACTGAGACAATTTAGGTTTTGTTACAGCAAGACTCTCTCTAATTTGCCATTGCCGGATAAGGCCCTCACTTAGAAAATGCTCCTTCTCTTATAACAAAATATTGGACGAAACGATTCTTAATGAACCTCATTCTTCATGAAAGAAGAATCTTGAACCAATTTGTGAAGGGATTTATGAGGTGGAGACCTGCTATCTCATCTTTGCATCAAAGATTTTCTTGATCTCCTCACATCCATCCCCATTTTCACTCCTCAAATTCATTACGTTTGGGATGGGCCTCACGAGGAGCGGGAGATTCCTTTCCATGAATATCCTTGCTCTCTCGTGTGAAATGGTTCGTTTTCACTAAACAAAAATTTGTTGATCAAAGGAGATTTGAGCTTGAAGGCCTGAGAAATAAAAAAAAAATCTTTCACATCGATCTACATTTGCTGGAATTTAATATGATTCAACAATTCCTTCAATATTTGTCAAAAAAAATTCAATTCAAAAAGCTTTTTCGGCTATATTACAATGAAGTCCTAAAGCAAAAGTACACAAAATCATAAACCCTATTAGGTGGTCAGAAAACCATTACGTGTGGTTTCGGTTCAGTTTCTAAAAATCATAAACCCTTGGTTTGATTTGGTTACTGGTCCGGTCGCGGTTCGACCTGCTACTATCGTCCCCTTCAAAACCCGTTCCGGCGAAACATTCTGGTTTCCGGCAAAGGAATTTCGAGATGTTCTGCAATTTCAACATTCCTTGCAGTTGAAAAAATTAAGAACGTTTTCAGTTCAGGAATCCCTCAAGAGTTCCTTGCAGGAAACAGTGACCTGTTGATTACTGAATTCAGTGTTATACGCGCAATAAGTGAGGCTGGTTGGCGCCTTGATTGTGGAGAGCGGGTGCCTTAGAGAAGGGGGCAATCCATTAATGGGTCAGAAGCGTAGGGTACCCCTTAGCGTGGCTGACAAATGGGTCAGGTATTCGTGACCGGACCCATCCTCTCTGTGTTTGGGCATGTCACGTATGACCCTGTTAGCCATTCAGGTCAGTCTTGGTCTAGTAGGGTTGGATCCAGGTTCAATGAATGCTTACCAAGTCAAGATTCAGAAAGTAAATACTAAATTGCTTCTTATCTTAATCTGGTTAAAAAGTTTAAAAAACACTGTTTGCAGAGTTATGGGTCTGCGCCCCGAACCCTGCATGTGGCCGCGTACAGCTCAGGAGCCCAGTTCCGGATCTACACTTAGCTAAGGTCGGGCAATCACCCCTCTCCAAAACTTCATTTCTTTTTCTTATATATATATATGAAAGAATCATGAATCATGATCTGGCCGGAGACAATGTCACCTGCCTGGTAGGACACCCCACGGAGAGTCTTTGTTTGGGCCTTATGGCAAAGGTTGTTTGTCCTGGTTATCGAACTCTCAGATGCATTTATCTTAGGAGGTCTCCTCAGCTGCAATTTTCACCTCTGCGGTGCACATTTCTTATACCATTAGGTATGCGTGGTGGTGCATATTCTTAGTTGTCATAGTTTTTTTCTTAAAATTTTAATATATATTTTATTTTATTTAAAGTATTCATCATCTAATTTCTTAAATTTTAATTTGGTTGCAAGTGATCTTATATGCAAGACTCACTTCCAACTTTTTCATTATACCACAGACACGTTGTGCGTATATCTCTAGTTTGATTGCCCTAAAATCCTTACATCCACTTCATGCCTGAATGTTGTTTTATAACATTTTTATTAGCACTGTACGTTAGGTTCATGGATCGTGAATCGGACCTTGGTTCATTCGGATCCAACCCAGTCACAATCAGCCAACAGCAAACTGTATTTTAAGTAAGAAGAATTGATGTTGTGGGAGAAACGCCTGCAATGTAATGTTCTCAAACCAACAAGAATCTCACTGACATCATTTCAAACCTCACTTTTTACTGTACTCTTCCTCCTTTCCCATGTCATTTTTTCCCCACTGGCCTAACTTGACTTAAATAATAGCGAGTATCACCTCAGCCACCTTTCCTTTCTTCTCACCTTGTCTTGTGTTCTTGTTAACCTTCTCTCTCTCTCTCGTGATTGAATACTACCCATGTTGGTCACTCATGATCAGCATTAATAACATTCTTTTCTTTCGTCTTCTCTAACAAATTCTTAATTTTTTAAATTATATTTATATCACCAAAAAGTAATAAGTGAACGTATCAAAAGTGAATGGTTTTCATATATAATAGAGAGAGAGAGAGAGAGAGAGAGAGAGAGAGAGTGAAATTAATTTATGTATACATCAATCTATGTTTTATTTGTCATCAAAATCTTAACAATTCAATCTTAAAAGTAACAGTTGAGATCCTTAATTCAAAAGCCAATAATATTTAGTACATTTATTATACATGTAAAAGTATCAAAGTAATTTTTATTTTTAAAATTTGAATTTTAATTGTTACAGTTCGATATTGAAAATCAACAGTAAAAATTCAAACTACTTTTCCTATAAGTACATGAGTATAACAGTACGTTGGATTTGAATATGAAGATCGAACGGTAGATGATGAAAATATTTTAGCAAGATTATGCATCAACCGTAAAGTGTATTATGAATCTAAAAACTCTCCTTCTCTCTCTCTGTCTATATATATATATATATATATATAGTGTAGCTTAGGCAAAAGACCTGCGAAGGCGAAGTTTGCATAGAAGCATGCAGAGGGTCATGATGTCTCGGTTGCATTGCGTGTGGTGTTCATGATAAGACTTACGATATTGATTGCAGTTGCCTCTCACACGCTTCTCGCATGAATAAGGCCGCCAACTTGCTCACCGCCGCAGTAGTTTCCTTCTCATTTCATTCTACACACACATCTTTGAACTGATCCTTTTCTGCACAGTCCTCCAAGCTAATCATCACAACCTTCAAACGTATACATGGATCCGGGTCGGTTCTAACTGTATTGGACATCTTCCTAGATCCACATCTAATAAGGAAAAATGGTTCCGCTTCAACAATAGAGGGTGCACTTAGATCGGTACATTCGTGTAGGACGTTATCCGCTACCTGCAGTGTGCATCTGGTTTCAGTCCCCTCATTGGGTTCAACTAAGGTCATGAGTTCGATACCCGTGGGCATGCATATTGCTCCCGCCCTCCCCATTGTACCATTAAAAAAGATCACGACCCAAATGCATCCCCATGGGATCCGTTGTTTGCTGAAGCCTTCAAACTGTGCAGTCTTTCTTGAGGATGACAGTGGATTTTGTTTGATCAAAACCCTGTGTGTCTGAGACTGGACATGGATTTGTCCAGTTGGTCTAAGTTTGGGCAGGATCAGGATTCATAGGATCCATGATCCACTTTGAAATATTGCCTGTATTCTGATCCAAGTCCAGACCCAACCAATATAGAGATAGTAAGTACAATTCACACGCAAAGAGAAGAAGAAGAAAAAGGATATAATGATTTACTCTAGCCAATTATTATTTGGATCATGGATCGTACCAAAGTCAGACAACAGGGACCGATTAGTCATATATACGGAACTTCACCTTCCTGATGATCCTATAAATATTTGCAGAGCCAGAAGAAAGAAAATAAATACCAAAAAAATCCTGTAGAGGTGAAAATAGGGCACGAACTTTATTTATTTATTACTAATTACCTCTTCTCTACGGCAGTCGACATTAGTACAAAATTCATTATAGAAACTTCATTGGCCTCACAGACACACACAGCTCATATGAACTTGTACAAGTTCATGATTTTGATCCAAAAATTTTAGCCAAACACGACCAAGTTCATGATCTCCTAATGAAATCAGGGTTAATTCTCGGCACTTCCAACTTTATTATTCAGGTCATTGTGGAACAGGTTGGATCGACACATAAAAGGAAAACCGTGATAATAGGATATACAACAACAACAACTAAGCCTTTTCCCATACTAGACGGGGTCGTGATAATAGGATATAATTGGACTAATTCCAAGGTACCCGATTTCATGACTTAGTTTGTGGGGCATCTACACCACCCATCTCGCTAATGTATTTCATTAATATGCTAGATTTAGACATTTTCTTAGGGTGAAGCAAAAAGTTCACGGTTGAAACCATGAATCAAAGTTTTTAGAATTTGTGTAAGATTAGATTTAGTTATCATGAGATGAGAAAATGTCCCAAGCCTTAAGAGTGTGTGTACAAGAAAACCGGAACCCACCCACCGGTGCCCCATCTATTATTCTTTTGGTGGCATGGGTATAATTTAAACTTTTTTTAAGAAATTATAAAAAATACAGAAGATATTGTTATTACACTCATGCCTTAAAAATCAATCATCAAACATGAGTGTCTCTCTCTCTCTCTCTCTCTAGAGAACAACTCGTTACATGAATTTGACAATTATGTGCTTAAACAAGAAACTTGAAAAACTACTTGAATTAACAAAAAACTCGAAGGTGAAACAACTTTACATACATTTCCAAAAAGAGTGCCATGTCTTCTCACAACAATAAAGGAGAGTTGCTTAATACGTGGTAGAACTAATCCAACAGAAAGGACTAATTACAGTAATAGTGGGAAAGGAGGCGAGCGACGATAATTCCTCTTTCTTTTCAGAGCTACTAATATTTTTATGAAATAATTCATTTAGGTTGCAGATCCTTAGGATTATGGATTCTATGGAGTCTTCAAAATCTACAATCTAAATCTTAAAATCTTACGAATGATCTTTCGATTCTCTGAGGACTCACCGCTCCATGTCTCAAGTGTAGGATATCTCAATTGGAGTACACACACTATATATATATATATATATATATATATATATATATATATGTACAAATATATACATATACATATACATGTACATGTACACATAATATATACTGTATATCTATATAGAGTGTGTATGCACGCATGTGCACGAGGCGCAATATGAATCTTTACACAAGTTGTCTATGCAAAGAAGAAAGGCAATCATGTCGAACAAGACTGTGATACAAGCTTTGGCTGGTGATGATTTTAAGAATTGGTAAACCCGTCCCATCTGGCTTTCGCAATATTGAAAAAGAGAAATATTATTTTCTTGAGCTTTCTTGTTGTATTTCAATAGACAAGGATAGGAGTGCAGCTTATATATATATATATATGATGAGAGAGAGCATGATCATAAAATTGCCAATTTATGCAAGATAAGAAAATAAATTATTTTTCTAGGAGTGAGAGTGAATAAACAACTTTTGCAGCAGGCAAATATACGGCCACCAAGTGTACAGTTGATGGTCAACAAAACAGTGGAGAGTGGCTGAAGCTAGTGGATAAATCTCGATAATATCGATCGTAGAATAAGTTTGGCTGCTTCAGCATGGACAGACAGTAGATAATTATTTTTCTGCGTGCATATAATACATACACATGCACGGCTTCGGTTTGGGCGATCTGTGTGATCATCGAGACGGCGCACATCGAGCCGTTCGTTCACATCAAATATCATCGATCTCCAGATTAATATGAACAAACGACTTGATCTTTACCATTCGAACTGTTCAAATCTTCTAGCAGAGGTTGAGAAGAAATATTCTCTTTCTCTCTTTATATATATACACTCATGCTCAAGTCAATTAAAACCTCACTCTCTCAATGGTTTCAGGCTTGAGCCAAAATTTTTAACTAAAATCATATATTTAATGCATTACACATACATTATATATATGTGTGTGCACGTGCACACACATGTGTATGTATTTAATACAGAAAATATGTGACTTCGATTAATTATTAGATGTCTATACTTCTTTGTTTGGTGCTAGATTTCTGTACTTTATTGCTATTTACCACAAACCCTTTTGGGTCAAACTCGATGGATCAAACCCTACTCCTTTATTTGGCAAAAATGACCGTCTCCTTACTCTCGTAGATTCGCTAATGCTGTTCGCACTAGTCGTACACATATGCACGCGCAAAGGCAAGGCGAGATGTGTAGTTTCAGTGTTTCAATCTGATGAAGCCGGTTTGTTCAAAGTACATCTTAGCAGCACACAGAATCAAAAGATCACAAGTTACACACAAGCACGCACACACACACACACACACACACACACATATATATATATATATATATATATATATATATATATATATATATATAAAGGAAAAAAATGGGAGATGCAGACACCTTTTTATATCAAACTTTACTATATGATCTATATCGTTCATGCCATAGCAAGGACGGTACAAAGTAAATGACTGATCAACATCAATACGAGGTTAGTTATACACATAAATGTATTAAATGCTCTTTAGGATGAGTGGATAGGTGATTGAATCTTATTGGTTATTGATATTGTGCACTCATATTCTATCATTACTTTTTGGGACATTAATATAATAATATTTTTTTCTATAAATTTAAAAAAATTAAATTAAATTAATTATTACTGAAAATCAAAAGATGAACATGAGTGAACATGCGAGGGAGATGCGCCTGATCTGATTTTCTAATATATATATATATATATATATACGTGTACCTCTCAACACCTAGGTAAGCCTAAGAAAGTATCACCGATGATCACGTACCAACAACACATATAAGTCGAGAAATATCTACCAAACGTGATGGGAATTAAAGAGAACATGCTTGGTACGTGAATTACAAGTGATGTTGGGCACGTGAGCTACTGAACAAGGCACGATCTGAAACGACTGGCTTCTTATCCCCCTTGAGGACTGGGGTGCCAATTTGTTTCTCTACATCATGTTCGTGTCGTGACAACTCAAGCATGACCCGATTTTTCAAGATAATTGTGTTGGACATGAATCTTGAGCTTTTGGATCATATCCATATCGGTCTTTCCAGGTTGGCTGTTGATTTAGTTTTTCCAAAGCCTCTAAACTCTCTGGATCTATACAATGCTGATGCATGTTTGAGTTGAATTCCCTCTACTCCGCGATGACTTGATGATTACTCTATGGTGCCTCATCCCTTGTAGAATCTGGTTTCATCATTTCCATTCTGCATTTCTGTCTCAAATCTGCACTGTGATCAAACCAGCTCGCAGAAAGGCTCCGGAGTGATCTCTAACTGTATAACCCACCTGCCATTGCTGTCAAGCTTTACTGCACACTTCCAATTTTATCTCTATCCCTTGGGAAAGGGAAGGGAACCCATTACAGCAGAAAATTCCAGCGTTGTGATACTGGATTTTGTGCAGGTTCTATGTACTCTTTTATGAACTTTAGTAAACCTAGAACCAGTCTTTGAGGAGTTTTTTGTTTGATTGCCATGTAACACAGCTGATCTTGTGTAGTTCGGACTACCAACTGAAAGGTAACAACCCTAGCTCTCTTTACCAATTTGTTCTGGATATGCCGGCGGGCCGAGTTAGACAATGCTTCGACTAGGGCCATGGTGTCGTGCAGCCACCTTCCAGGTGTTCTTGATGAGTAAGGATCGATTAATATACTCTGCACATTGGATCCCGAAATCACCCCCTTGCATGGCTTCCACACCGGAATTCTATCCAAGCAGGTGCAGAGACTATTGATCTCTACTGTCACTCTAGAGGAAATTCTGCATTGCACTCTCCGACGCCTTTAGACAGCGTTGATGGAATACAGCATCCAGTATAGGGGTAGAACTTAAAGACTGCGTTGATCATGACCACCAATAGGAAAGCACTCCGTGATTTTGTGAGAAGATTTTTAAAATAAGACAACTAGTTAGTATACGTTGAGTTGATG
This sequence comes from Brasenia schreberi, assembly GCA_036023115.1. Classification (NCBI taxonomy): domain Eukaryota; kingdom Viridiplantae; phylum Streptophyta; class Magnoliopsida; order Nymphaeales; family Cabombaceae; genus Brasenia; species Brasenia schreberi. Next base: position 773,387 of record JAYKKT010000014.1, read on the forward strand.
TTCATCTTTCACACACAAAAATAAGGAGTCTTTAACATCCTATCAACTTGAAAAGTCATGTTTCTTACTAAAACCTATTAGCTTGGAAAAGTATTTTTTTTCTTAATATTTAATTTTTTACATGAACAAGATTTGGGCCACCATTTTAATTTTTTTTGTTTTGTTTTACTAATTCTGCTTCATACATTTTTTCTCGTTTCTTGCTTAAAGCTTTTAAAACAACTTATTATAATTCCTTAAGTATGTAAAAGAGTTATAATGTCAAGAAAGTCGAGCGTTTCTCATTATATCTTGTGATTGTGGAGGTCCCTTGCATGAATCACATGGTGATGAAAAATCTTAGTGGTCAAACACGTCTTAAAAAGAGTTGCGACCTAACCCTTTTTGTTGTAGAAGAGTTCATATTTTTGCTAATAAGAGATTTTGGTCCGTTGATATTCTAAAGCAAACTCTGTTCTCGTTTCCCAATATTTTGAAGCAAACATTCATTCTCATTTCTCGACATCCTAAAAAAACACTTATTTCTTATGGCATGTAGGCTCCAAGTTGACAACATTTACACGAAAAAAACCCGATTTCTCTCAAGAAATCGATCTTCATAAAGAGGGAACCTCATCAAAGCCCCGGATTACTACACCAACACATTCCAAGTTCCTCCTTACCTTAGCAATAATCGGTTGACAATGGCCCGATCTAACCGACTGTAAATGCAGTGAGATCTGGCTTGACGGTTGGACCAGGTGAAGTAAGAATCTCAAGTAATTCGCAGCACCAAATGACTTCACTGGGAATTTGTGGGCAACGACCTCCAAGTCTTTCCTCTCTAGGGCGCACCGCATTCCGGTCACCAAGTTTGAAGCCATGGAATGTCAAAGTGATCATGCTACCTGGTTCATTCCACAGCTGTCTCCTCTGCACATGTGAGTTGTGTCCATATATCCGTTACTACAAGTGATTGAACGCCTAGCCGAGTTTTAACTGTAAGGTGCTACTCAGGTCCATTGATGATTTGTGGCCTGACCTTGTTTCTTCTCCATAAGACGATTCTTCCAAGCGCCGAGAACTCAAAGTTGCCAGCCATATAAAAACAAGAAAAGGGTCTGTCAGCTTCCGTGGACAACTTATTCTCAAAAAGAACACTGCAATAGACTGTTCGAACAGTCGGAGTACTTCTCAGGACATTCATGATATATCGGCCGAAGCAATAGTCATGGTCCTACATATTCTGGTTGTTGGTTGCAGCAGGAATTAACATATTTTCTGACTACAATTAACAGCCGTAATAAGCATAGAAACAGTCGTAATATAACTTATTTTGACTGTTTTCAATACACGTAACTGGAGACAACAGCCAGAATTAAGCATCCTGAAATTGATTTAAGAAACGGTTTATTCCGACGACAGTCACAATAAGTTGGGATACAAACCTTATTTTTTACTGTTTCATTCCAAATTTTAAAATTTATACAATCATATAACACAGAAAAAGAGAGATGTTGTCATGATTTTAGGCTACAGGACTCCAACCCATTACACAGGTAGGAATGATTTTTTACTGCATCAAGGGGGTTAAACATTCATTGGATTTTTCATTTATGTACAAGGAGGGGGGCACAGATTAGCATCTAGATCCACATGTTGAGACCGAGAGGTAGGTTTAAACTATCTGAGTTGCTAACTTGTGTACATAGCTATTCCCTTCCCTGAACCTATGGCTGATTGCCATTGTCCATTCATTCCACAAGAGGATTGAGATTTGCTGGAACACATGATTAGAATTGATTGTAACCGCTGGAACGCGAGATTAGAAGTGATTGCAGTCACCGTTACTTCTTGAATCCATTTCACCAGCCACAAAGAACGACACTGTATGTTGGTTTTAGGAAAGCCCTTTTTGAGGCTAATCCCAAACATATCAAAGCTCCCCATAATTCCACCCTAACATAAGTGTAGGATTGGCAACAAGGCAGATACCCATACCCGCCCCTAACAAGAATCTTAATGGGGTGGGTACAAGGTTATAGAATGGCTGATCGGCTGGAGTAGACGGGTTAATCAACAACAACATGAAAAAACTATTTAGAATGGTCCTTATCTATCCTATTAGTAGTTAAGGCGAAAGGGAAGTCTCAATACTTGATTGGTCTTTGTATACTTGATTGGTCTTTGTATAAAACCAGATCTAGGGAGCGAAGAATATTCTCGATGCGAATGAGAAGGTGCCCTAGTTGTTGCATGGCTTATCAATTCCATGACGCCTAATGTAGAACGTTTATTTTTATACCTTGAAACTGCACAAGAAATCTGGTAAGTCGTGAGAGAAGCATATTCACGAAAAAGAATATTGTGAAGGATTATGAACTCCTTCACAAAATTAAGAAATGTAAAGAGGGACAAAAGACAATCAATGAATTTTATATAAAAATGAGAAGTATGTGGGATGAACTAGCTTATTTCACTATGATTCAATGCAAAAAATGTCTCCATATGACTTTTACACTTTAGGACTTAACATATATCAATGATTGATCAATTGAATATTTAGAGATTTTAAACATGAATTAAATGTTATTAATGTACATGGGGTTTAATTAATCCAACCATAATTAACATTAAATCCAACAATCCCCACAAAGTCTTGACCATCATATTATGCTTTGAGTAATGGTACCTTTCGGTTTGAATCTTACTTAAGTTATCTAATATTACCCTTACAAGAACTAAGTGAACATATGTCTTCAACCTTAATCTTGGGTGTAAATGTGTCTATTGGTAACAACATAATAAAAGGTTAATGCATGATTTTTGAGGGTGATGTATTAGTTGTCATGTATCTATATCCTGTATCAAGATTAACTTAAGAGAAGAATTCAATTCTCCTATTACAACCTCACAATGTAAATCACTTAGATGACATATCTAAGGATGTACTGTTAGCATCTTGTCCTATGACTCGATTCCATTTAAATAATAATCGATTACTAAACTTGTACTCATAACACTTTAGGTTTATAGGGCACAAACACATAGATACTGATAGATTTTATGCTAAAAAGTGTCATCCTATTCACTCAACAACTTTTTACTACCACATTAAACCTACTTTGTGAGATCTCTACTCATTAGGATAAGTTGTCACTACTTGTGAATAAATAGTGGGTTTCATTTCTATTCTCAACTTAGATTTCTCAATTAAGGCTACCAACAAACCTTTATTTAAATGATCAATTATATTATCTTTGAATTCAACAAAATCGATAATTATTATCCCATCACACAACCCTTACAAACTTTAGTTTGATTTTGATGTGTTTTTATTGCTTTTGGTTGTACTTAAAACTATTAATCTTAGCAATAATACTCATGTTATTACAGTGTACTGAAATTGTAAAAAACATTTTATTTACCATAGTTAAACTTGACATAAGTCTCTTAAATCATTAAACTTCTAATCCAATATCATCCAAAGCATATAGTTCTAACTCAAAAGTAGAACGTGGCAAAATAGTTTGTTTCTTAGATTTTCAAATGACACCACCACCACCCACAAGAAACATATATCCCATAACCCTATTACTCATAGAGTTCTTTCCTATCCAGTTGGTATCACTAAATTCTTGAAGAACAGAAAGATGTTTATCGAAATGTTGCTCAAGAGAAATCGTTACATTTATATAACAAAATACTCTATCTAGATCTTTCTAATGGGTTATATATAGACAATTGGTGTATCTACTCAACTTTTACACAAGAAAAACAATATCTAGTCGTGTATAATTATTTAAATACATCAAACTATCAATAATTTGAGAATTTTGTAATTGAAACATGAGACTGAGAGATTATTGTACCATCAATAGACATTGTAATTTTAAGTCATAAAATCACGTAAGCCACAACAATATCCTTCATCTCAAACTTACTATATAAGAAAGACTTAGTGTCATTTATTATTCTCATATCTAAATCAAACAACAATATATCATCTACATATATGCAATGAATGATGAATGCATTATTAACTGACTTACAATAGACACACATATCATAATCATTAAAAATGAAGTCAAAAGATGATATCACAATCAAACTTTTCATGCCATTATTTAGGAGCTTTTTCAAATCATATAATGATTCATCAAGCTTGCACACCTTACACTCATTCCCACAATCTACAAATCTCTTTTGTTGATCCACACAATTTTTTTTATTTAGATCACTATGCGAAAGAGTCTTCACATGCATCTGATGGATTGTGAGGTCAAATGCAGATGTCAATACTATAAATACTCAAATTGTGGTAATCTAGGAAATTAAGAAATAGGTATTGAAGTAACCTATTCTTTCCTTTCGTTTGTAACCCTTGACAACTAGCCTAGTCGTGTACTTGTTGATTATTCCGTTTGCATTCAATTTCTTCTTAAAAATCTACTTGCGACCCATAATAGAATAACGAAGAGGCAAATCCATCAATTCTCAAGTAGAGATGAAGAGAATTTATTGGATTTCATTGTTAATAGTTTTCTTTCAAAATTTAATATCGGGTGAGGTTATAGACACACATATCATAATCATTAAAAATAAAGTCAAAAGATGATATCACAATCAAACTTTTCATGCCATTATTTAGGAGCTTTTTCAAATCATATAATGATTCATCAAGTTTGCACACCTTACACTCATTCCCACAATCTACAAATCTCTTTCGTTGATCCACAATTTTTTTTTAGTTAGTCCCGCAACATTGCCGCCCGAATGTAGTGAAAAATTTTCAGAGAAGGTCTCCGCATTTTGATTATGGACGGATGCAGGGGGTAAGGAAGCTAGTCCTAGATAATAAGATTTGTATTAGTTCTTGGAATATCGGAACATTATCGGGTAAGCTAATGGAGGTGGTAGATACTATGATTCGGAGAAAGATTCATATTCTATGTTTACAAGGGACAAAATGGGTTGGAGAAAAAGCAAAGAAGATAGAGGATACATGTTTTAAATTATGGTACTCAGGTAAAGAAAAGGCCCGAAACGGAGTTGGTATTATCATAAATAAATATTTAAAGGAGAGTGTAGTAGACATACAACGATATGGTGACCGAATCATGACATTGAAATTAGTGTTAGGAGTAGAGGTTTTGAATATAGTTTGTGCTTACACACCCCAAGTAGGACTAGAAGATAGTATAAAAACAGTTTTTTGGGAAGAGTTAGATAAGGTGTTTCAAAAGATTCCATAAAGGGAAATGATTTGTTTAGGAGCAGATTTAAATGGACATGTCGGTAAAGAGGCATTAGGATATCAAGGGATTCATGGAAACTTTGGTTATGGGGATATAAACGAGGAAGGTAGGGAGATTTTAAATTTTACTATGTCATTTGATCTCTTTATAGTCAATACAATCTTCAAAAAATGAGATGAACATTTAATTACTTATAAGAGTGGCTTATCACAAACACAAATTGATTACTTTATTTGTAGAAAAAAAGATAGAGCGTGTTGTAAAGATTGTAAGGTAATTCCAAGAGAAAGCTTAACCACCCAACATCGACTTTTAGTTATGGATTTGCAAATAAAAAAATGGACAAAGAAGAAAAGAGTGCATCGAGCTATTCGGACTAAATGGTGGAACCTCAAAAGCGAGAAAGAAGATATATTTAAACAGAAAGTCCTTCAAGGAGATGTTTGGAATTATGTTGGCACACCCTCTGATATGTGGAACAATATGGCTATACATATTAGGAAAGTGGCGAAAGATGTGTTAGGGGTGTCTAAGGGAGGTGTACCGACACAAAAAGAAGCTTGGTGGTGGAGTGAAGTAGTACAAAATAAAATCAAGGCAAAGAGGGCATGTTACAAATTACATTATGCTAAGAAAACTAGTGAAACTTTAGACGCTTATAAGAAAGCAAAGAAGGAAGCAAAAAAGGCCGTTAGTGAAGCAAAAGCTAAGATTTGAGAGGACTTATATAAAAAACTCAACTCAAAAGAGGGTGAAAGAGATATTTTTAGGATAGCTAGGGCTAGAGATAAGAAAACTAAAGATCTTAATTATGTTAGATGCATAAAAGACGAGGATGAAAAAATTCTAGTGGCAAATGATGATATAAGAAATAGATGGAAAAACTATTTTTATAATCTTTTTAATGAAAATAAAGATGTTAGTATTAGTTTAGGAGATTTAGCCAAGTCAGAAAAGTATATAAACCACAATTTCTACCGACGTATTCAAAAGAATGAAGTCAAAGAGGCTCTTAAACATATGAAGAGTGGTAAATCGGTAGGACTAGATAATATTCCTATAGAAGTTTAGAAAATACTAGGAGAAATAGGAATCACTTGGCTCACAAGACTATTTAATGAAATATGAAAAAACCAAAAGATGCCCGAGGAATGGAGAGCAAGTACACTTATACCCGTATATAAGAACAAGAGAGACATTCAAAATTGTGCGAATTATCAAGGTATCAAGTTAATGAGTCATACTATGAAATTATGGGAAAGAATTATCAAACGTAGGTTAAGACAAGTATCAAGTACAACAGAGAACCAATTTGGATTTATGCCAGGTAGATCTACTATTGAAGCGATTCACCTTTTGAGACGTCTTATGAAACATTTTAGAGCAAAAAAGAAAGACCTTCACATGATATTTATTGATCTAGAAAAAGCTTATGATAGGGTACCGAGGGAGGTTCTTTGGAGAACTTTGGAAAAAAGAGATATCCCATTGACATATATTAACCTTATAAGAGACATGTATGATGGTGCAAAAACATGTGTGAGGACTCATGAAGGAACGACAGACTTCTTTGAAGTTAATATTGGGTTACATCAAGGATCAACTTTAAGTCCATACTTATTTATAATGGTGATGGATGAGTTAACAAAACATATTCAAGATGAAGTACCTTGGTGTATGTTATTTGCATATGACATTGTATTAGTGGAGGAGTCTAAGGAAAAAGTTAATAGAAAATTGGAACTATGGAGAGAAACATTAGAAAACAAAGGCCTCCGACTTAGTAGAACAAAGACAGAAAATATGGAATGTAAGTTTGATCATTTGGCTACTTCAGAGGACATAGAAATTAAAATTGGCACACATTGCATTCCCCAAAAGGAAAGTTTTAAATACCTAGGGTCAATTTTTCAAAGTGATGGAAGAATTGATGGAGATGTTACACATAGAATTAATGCTGGTTGGTTAAAATGGAGAGGAGCATCAGGTATTCTTTGTGACAAGAAGATACCATTAAAATTAAAAGATAAATATTATAGAGCAGCAATTAGGCCTGCCATGTTTTATGGTTCTTAGTGTTGGGCAGTTAATCATCAACATGTACAAAAGATGTCTGTGACAAAAATTAAGATGTTGAGATGGATGAGTGGTCATACAAGAAAAGACCGTATACATAATGAGGTTATTAGAAACAAATTAGGAGTGGCACCAATAGAGGATAAAATGAGAGAACATTGTTTAAGATGGTTTGGACATATAGAAAGAAGATCAAAAGAAGAACCTATAAGAAGGTTAGAAAAACTAAATTTGAAAAGTATTAAAAGAGGTAGAGGACGACCACAAAAGTGTTGGAAAGAAACAATAAAGAATGATCTAGCTTATTGGGAGTTAAATGCTAACATGGCACACGATAGGGATATGTGGAAACAAAGAATCCATGTAGCTGACCCCGTCTAGTATGGGAAAAGGCTTAGTTGTTGTTGTTGTTGTTAGATCACTATGCAAAAGAGTCTTCATATGTATCTGATGGATTGTGAGGTCAAATGCAGATGTCAATACTATAAATACTCAAATTGTGGTAATCTAGGAAATTAAGAAATAGGTATTGAAGTAACCTATTCTTTCCTTTTATTTGTAACCCTTGACAACTAGCCTAGTCGTGTACTTGTTGATTATTCCGTTTGCATTCAGTTTCTTCTTAAAAATCTACTTGCGACCCATAATAGAATAACGAAGAGGCAAATCCATTAATTCTGAAGTAGAGATGAAGAGAATTTATTGGATTTCATTGTTAATAGTTTTCTTTCAAAATTTAATATCGGGTGAGGTTATAGCCAACCGAAAGGTGATAAGATCATCTCAATATTGAAAGTAATAAAATCACTTTCAAAGTCTTTTGATATCTTAAGTCATTTACTTCTCCTTGGTTTGATTATTTATTCAGTCATATGATCTATAAACAATACAATTATAATACAATTATAGTCACCTCTATATTTGTTATCCTTTCCACATGATCGATAATGAAGCAAGTAGTAGGGGAGAACTCTAATTTTCATGGAAAATACATTATCAAAGAATGTAGTATCACAGAATTCAACTATTATATTGACATCTATGTCACGTACTTTAGATCTAATGACTAAGAATCTGTACACTTACCTTGTCTCCAACACCCCATACTTTAAGATATTTGATACTGGTCTTTTAAACATTCCAAACCTCAAAAGAACTATTTTCCTTATACTTATAGAAAACTCTACTCAAAATATGCCAAACTGTATTCAAAGCTTCTCCCATATATAGATAGGTGACCAAAACTTTGAAGTAAAATATTATCATATCACACAGGATTTTATTTTTTCGTTCAACCATCTCATTTGATTGAGAAGAATACAAACCAATAATCTCATCAACAATATCGTTGTTTTGACAATATACTTGAAATAAGTTTGAAATATATTCTCCTCCCTCATTAGACCTTAATCGTTTAAGTTCCTTTCCCGTTTGAGTTTGTGCCTCATTTCAAAATATTTGAAACTTTTCTAAAGCTTCATCTTTACTTTTAAGCAAGTAAATATAATAATATTTACTGCAATCATCAATCTACAACTACAACTAAGCCTTTTTCCATACTAGATGGGGTCAGCTACATGGATTCTTTGTTTTTGTTTTTTTTTAGAATCCATATTAAGTCCGACAAAGTTTTAGGCTGGCTGTCGGAAGTCTAACACAACCCTCCTTCTTTTTCCGGGCTTGGGACCAGCTATGCAAGGGTGATTCCTTACATAGGCAGAGTTACTGTAATCATCAATAAACATGATAAAATATCTTTTATTGTCCCTAATAGTCATTTCATTGAATTCATAAATATCAGTGTACACCAAATACAAAATTTTGGATTTCCTATCAACCTTTTGGAAAGATTTCATAGGTTGCTTTGTTGGCATACATATACCACATTTGTGTTTTGTATCTATGACCGTCTTATTAATGAGGTTTAAGTTTATCCTTCTTTTTATTGAGTAAAAGTTTATATGATCCAACCTAGCATACCATACATCAGACAATTCAATATTGTACATAAAAGAAGAAGAAGCTGTAGTAGATGTTTTATTAACATTAAAATTCATATAAGAATCAACAATTGGTTCTACATGAATTTTAAAATAGATCATCTACATCACACAAATAACCCTTTCCAAGAAAATACCTTGTAATAAATCATGTAATTATAACTTTATTATATTTGAAATCTAACCTTAACCCCTTCATAACTAAAGCACAACCGTTAATGATATTCTAGCAATTTGTTGAAATGTGTCTAACTTTCATAAGAGTTAAAACATTTTTTCAAAGGAAACTTCAAGTCTACACACCCTTCACTCTTGACTTCAGTAATCGAATGATCATTTAAGATCACATTTCTACCAAAGATAGTTTAGTAAAACATAAAGAGAGATTGATCAACACAAAAGTACACATTTTCCCAATGTTTACAATCCAGTATTGTGGCTTATAAATAAAAAAGATATGTGTCTAAGAGATAAATACTCGTCACTAATAGGTGCAATGTCACCATATTGATAATAGCTCATTCAACAGCTACTAGTTTTTTGGTTTTCTTAGAGGGACAATCCCTCCCCATTGTCCAACCTGACCACAAAGCTAGCATGGTTTATTCTTTGATTTCTTTTGAATCTTTGCTTTTGGTTTATGCTTTGCTTGTTTTCTCTCAATATCATTAGGTTGTTTTTTTTCGATTGTCAGGTTTAACCTACAGGCGTTGTTTACAAGTATAATGAGTTTTTGACTTCTATGTTCTTTCTTTATTACTATATTTACCATGAGGTCATCAAGGGTATCTTATCTTTCTCATACTTGATATCTAGGTAAAAACTCTCTCAAGACTTAGGAAATTTCTCCATAATAAATACAACAATAAACTTGTCAGGAAGCTCTATGTCAACTTCTTTGAGATCATGACATAAAAATTGAAACTTTTAGGCCTATTCAGTCACAGATTTTTGCTCTATCATTTGATACTTAAGAAACTTGACTGTGGAATACTTTTTAAGACTAAGGTATTCAGTATTGTATTTTCAATATAAGGCAAGTTAAAAATCTTTCACAATCATGAAAGAAAAATAACTATAAGCATCAAATAAAATATTCGACAGTACCGATATGTAATAGTGGCATAAAGTGTCATTATCATTTCACTCGACTATTTTATTCGAGCTTCTAGGGTCACTATCATTGGGTTGGGGACAATCCGACTCGATATACAAATGCAACCTTAACATAGTTAACCAAATTTTCATACGTTACTGTCAATGTTTAAAATGAGGGTCAAAAAACTTTTCCGCCATCAACGTTAAGTTGACTGTAGTTCGGAGGATCGCATACGACATCTTACTACTACTAATATTATTTTTTTCTAATATTATATTTAAATATCATAGAAATATATGCATAAGAAACCAATATGCAACAATTATAAACATGTCCCAACCAATAACAACTGTAGATCCAAAGTATGCCATAAACAAATCATAAAAAAAACACAAGCAAATAGGAATTAGAAAGAAACATTTATCTGTGTGAGTCGTCCTTGTGAACTTGGTTTAGAGAAATCAACGCCCCATTACAAAGTACGTACTTATACTTGTATTTTTCTCACAAGATAAAACACACATACAACTCAAAACAAAATATCTTGCTTTGAGTTGACCTCGACTATGTCTTAGTCACTTTTGGCCAAAAGAAAGGATGGTAGGGAGCATGAAACACCACATAGGAAAGAGCACAGGAGGAAGAGAGAGTATTTTTACATAAGTGTGGATTAGAGAGCCCTAATCCCTTATTTATAAGTTGTGTGATGAATCACGGATCATGGATCCGATTCAAACGACGTACCCCTCTGTCCCATAACTGTTTTTCATGCAAAAAGATAAATCGAAGACTATTCTCAAACTCAAGCTCAAGCCAAGATTGACGCACATATGTGGCCTAACATGTCCTCCCGATTAAACTTTGTCTTCTCTTGATCTTAACATGCACAAGTCCTTCACACATGACTTTTTACATTTTTAGGACTTTTACATATATCAATGATGCATCAATTAAATATTTAAGAATTTTAAACATAAATTAAATGTTATTAATGTACATGAGTTGAATTAACCAAACCATAATTAACATTAAATCGAACTGTGAAAGATGGAGAAAAAACTAAAATGCCTTCCACATAGATGACTTCACACGCACACACACGTATGTGCATGTTATTTGTGTGTGAAAATGAATGTTGGTAAAGTCGGTTTTTCAATTGAATGTGTTTTAAAAAAGAGCTAACATATTTGAAAACTAATCAATTTTCTTAAATATAAAGAAAAAAGTACAGGCCGATTGGCTTCACAGCTGAAAATCGCCTTTTGACTCATCCGATTCGAAAGAGGCAACACTGTGGGGTGTACGTGACAGTGCCTTTGAATGAATGGGAGAGTAATTGGCGTAGGATTTAGAGGGATATTCTGCTATTCTTTTACTGTTTCTTGGTTTGGCATAATCAGGAGTTCGGTTCTGGCAAAGCCTTGTGGGGAGTGTGTGAGAGTGGGTTCCCAATGTTTTGATCCCCTTGAAAGAAAAGGGTCAGTAAGTGCACATGGATGGGAACCAGGTTTAGTGGGTTCGGATGTCCCCGTCAATCCCAGCCCCACGCACGCATTCATGCATGCTTCGTCGTCTTAGGCACCTCTGTGGAGTTCCTGAGCAACACAGGTACCACCAGACGAGCAAAACCGATGCCGAGCAGGTGAGCTCCTTGTGATGTCTCAGCGCACCGGCCTGTCATTGTTTGAGGGGATTGGTTAGGTATTTATGTGAGTTAAGGTTGTTCATGGGGAGGGGATCTCTCATTCTCTGCAGAGACCCGCTCTCAACAAGGCGGATTTTGGGGAATGAAAACAGGGTGCAAGGCCGGGAATGGGAAGAGAAAGGTAATGTCTGATAGCGTTTGGGACAAGAAGGGAAATAACAGATCCCAACCTGCGAACCTGGCGTAGTTTCCTCCTCTCATTGCTTATAGAAAGTTAGGTCCATCTAAAAACAAACTATAATTGACAATAAATAAAAAAAGTGACACCTCTTTTTAATTCTTCATTATTGTCCCACACATTCATTCGTAATGTATTTTATATAAATTAAGAATTAAGTGGGCTCAAATATTGTTTGAGTGTTCTTGGGCTCAAATATTGTTTGAGTGTTCTTTCTTCCTTCACGGGGATCAGAATGAGAGCCTTCTTGATCACCGTCATGGGAACGGAGACGGGGGGAGGGTTTTGAAATGAAGACGGGAACTTTGGTCCCTGCCTCTGCCGCCCACTCCAGCTTATACCACAACAACAACAACAACAACTAAGCCTTTTCCCATAGTAGACGGGGTCGGCTACATGGATTCTTTGTTTCCACGGATCTCTATCGTGTGCCATGTTAGCAGTTAACTCCCAATAAGCTAGATCATTCTTTATTGTTTCTTTCCAACACTTTTGTGGTCGTCCTCTACCTCTTTTAATACTTTCTAAATTTAGGTTTTCTAACCTTCTTACAGGTTCTTCTTTTGATCTTCTTTCTATATGTCCAAACCATCTTAAACGATGATCTCTCATTTTATCCTCTATTGGTGCCACTCCTAATTTGTTTCTAATAACCTCATTATGTATACGGTCTTTTCTTGTATGACCACTCATCCATCTCAACATCTTCATTTCTGTCACAGACATCTTTTGTACATGTTGATGATTAACTGCCCAACACTCAGAACCATAAAACATGACAGGCCTAACTGCTGCTCTATAATATTTACCTTTTAATTTTAATGGTATCTTCTTGTCACAAAGAATACCTGATGCTCCTCTCCATTTTAACCAACCAGCATTAATTCTATGTGTAACATCTCCATCAATTCTTCCATCACTTTGAAAAATTGACCCTAGGTATTTAAAACTTTCCTTCTGGGGAATGCAATGTGTGCCAATTTTAATTTCTATGTCCTCTGCCGACCACTCCAGCTTATACCCCATTGATAAATTCATTGAGCAGCTCCATCGTTATGACCACCAATTTTGATTCAAGGCTGGCTTCATGGTGGTGTGAGTTAGCTAATAAGGGAGCTTTTGGTGGACGATCATGAAAGGGCTCGGTCATCGACTTTGTCCTAGCTCAAGGTTAACGATGGAGATTTCATTAACGTGGTTGTGATAAACTCTGTTATATTTGAAAAGAATGTTGGTGCTTAATTGTCCTCAAGTAGTCCGTGATTTTCAACAATCTCAGCTAGTTCTAAAAGGCAGAATCCAGAGATTAAATATATGCAAATAGAATTTTTACTTGTTCTTTTGGTTTCTTGCAGTTTATTCATAAATCTTGTAGATGTCATATTGCTCTCCTCTAATTACAGTACATGAACTGTGAATAAGTAACAATCCGAGGGATGAAATTATAGTGCATCAACATGGTAACAATGTGCCAGAAATGATGACCCCATTATGACAGGTTGTGGGACAGACTTACAAAATATTGAAGATTAGTTTTGACATCGGTGTAACCATCTGAGCAAATTGTGAGGGCTAAACTTAGCTATTTCAGGCTGTCCCGCTATGTTGCATGGATTGCTTACTCTTTATCTGACATACTTTATAGACAGACAGTTTTGCATTTGCGATCTGTAGAAATAAACCCAGTATGTTCAATCGCTCAATGGGGTTTTCCTTGTAGTGCGAATGTCAAATCTATGTTGGTTTAGATAATTTTGATTACTATAATCGGCATGGTTGCCTGCTGTTTTTTCTTACTCAATTGCTCAAATGAAAGTGAGGATTCAAATGGTTCCTTCATAATTTGTTCCAATGCTAGCAAATTTGCTCTTAATAGAGGAGTGTGTCTAATTGCCCACATTTCCTTGGTATGGGGCACCCTCTTAAGTTCTGATCGTATAATTCCTGCAAGGCATTTTGGATATAAACCTTGAGATACGTGTATCTAGAGTAAACAAATTCAGTAACAAAATTCTGCTCAAAAGTTGGGGAGATGCATTACCACTGATAGTTGTGAGGATAGCGTATCCTGACCGTAATAAGATGCTTTATTTTGTAAAACCATATTGATTACCTTCTTCATGATTATGTTACAGTCATTAGTTCAGCAACTACTCCGATCAATTATATGATTTTCTTGTATATGGTCATACAAGAAAAGACCGTATACATAATGAGGTTATTAGAAACAAATTAGGAGTGGCACCAATAGAGGATAAAATGAGAGAATATCGTTTAAGATGGTTTGGACATATAGAAAGAAGATCAAAAGAACAACCTTTTGGAAAGTATTAAAAGAGGTAGAGGACGACCACAAAAGTGTTGGAAAGAAACAATAAAGAATGATCTAGCTTATTGTGAGTTAACTGCTAACATGGCACACGATAGGGATCTGTGGAAACAAAGAATCCATGTAGCCGACCCCGTCTAGTATGGGAAAAGGCCTTTGCAAGTTGATCATGCATTGCTATGGAAACAAACTACTAAGGCAAAATAAGGCATGCTAGGCATCACTTCCTTGTATCCCGAAATGGCAAGTCTTTCTTTTTGTAGTCTGCACTGAACAATTTCGATATTTGCAGTGCAGTTTCTGGTCTATAAGATTGCTTCAAGATGCAGGCTGCTATAAGAAGTATAATTCTTCTTAAGATTAATGCAGAAAGATATGACTTGGCTTCCCCAGTCAAGAAAACAGAGATAAAAGAACTGCTTTTTTATTGATAAAAAATTTCCTGCGAATGATACCATATGGCTTCTGATATAGTGCATTAATAATGTTGTATGCTCCTCGATAGATTGTGAACAAAAAATGCTCGCCATAGATGGAAATCTATCTCCACAATCTTTTATTTTCCCGATATAGGGTGTAGGTTATTTCAATTCCTTGTTCTCTGTTGCATCTTCCGATTTCTGTGCAACAATTGTACCCAAAATCTCTATGTTGATCTTCTTAGTTCTGACTTCTGATTTATACATAGACAATTGTACCCAAAATCTGGAAACTTGTGTAACACCAAGGGAGATGAGGTACCCCATGATCGATTTACCGGTCACAAACCTTTAAACCTGCATTCAAATGTAAATTCTCCAACAGGGTTGCAGTCTTGAAATAATATCATTGAATTTGATCCATTTGACTTGAACTAAGTTAGTAGAAACAGTGGTAGTTAGTTCGCTATGGTGATAAACTTTCATCATCTGAACTTTCCTGCCCTCTTGGAAATCTTGGGAAAGTTGGCAAGGAAGCACTGAGAGGAATACGAAAGGAACTACCTGAGCTCGTTATTGTTCTCTCCTGCATTCTCCGTACTTCTTTGCAAAATTGATCCAAAATTGACAGGAAATCCCTTACAATCATAAATATTCGAAAAGGATGAGCTTCCTCCTTTGATGCGTCTCCATGAAAGTACTCTGTTATCTCTTTGACCAGCGACAGTGCCACGCTTTCCTCAGCCTTCAAACGAAGTATTTCTGCTTCAGCCTTATCCAGGAATTGCTTCATCGACTCTGAGAATTTCCTGCTGTCGTTCCCTTTTGTTCTTTGTACACTTTCTAATTGCAAGACTGTGCTTATTTTGTCCAGCCCCAGTGCAAGCTTGGTGAGGTAGCTGCTCAAGACATCTGAGTCCATGCCTGCTGCCTTCTTTACGTTGCTAAGTTCATTGCTTAGTCCAGAAACAACTTGCAAACCTTTCTTCTTGAAATTATCCTCAATAAGATTCGAGGTTGTTTTATTTTCTACATTTTCAAGTTTAAATTCAGGATGTTGTTCATCCTTCCTACTGCAAAATCCTTGACCTTCAGACCTGATGATCTCTTGAGCCACGAAGTGAAGCAATGTTGTTTTCCCATCTGTACCTTTGATGTCTACTAGTTTCAGAAGCGTGTCAAGCTTAAAAGCTTCGGCGTCACCCCTGTTGGTGCCAATGTTCATCCTATTTCCTGCTTTAAGAACAGCTTCAAGCACTCTGAGGAATAGTTTGCTGCTTCTCAATTCTTCACATGCTACCTGAACAGGTTTTACAAAGTAATAATACTGAATATGCTGACTGTTAAAGGATAATAGGACATGAGATCGAGCTCAATCGTGAATTTGGATCAATGCAGCCTACCCCACTTTGTGTGGGAAAAGGCTTGGTTTTGGTTTCTTGCAAGGTTCATTGTTTCTTTATTTTTCAGCAACTCTAGCCTTTCAGATTGTGCTTATAAGGAAGCACCTACTTTTGCTAAATTATTGCAGATGATGCAACACAGAGTGGCTTGCATATATTACTATTTCTTTGACTTGGGCCTATGAGCTATAAGCTCATATTTTTTGGAATTCTTTACGGTTCTTGGGTTCTCAATCAAGATTTGATAAATTATAACCATCGGTGATTAAATTTAACATGATCTATGTGATAGCGCAAATAAGACAAATTTGTCAACGGAATATACCTCCAAGGTTTCAAAAGATTTTCTGAGGTACTTTACTTCTGCTTCAAAATTGACCATGTATAGTAATGCATCGATCCTTTTGAAGGCAAATGGAATATCTAAGATGTCCTTGAGAAAGCGCTCTGCAGAACCGAGCTTTGATATGTCACCAGTGTATTCTTTGAGTTTATGTTCTTCCTCCTTGGTGGGGGCCATTTTTACTATAGTCTCCAGAAGTTCTGAACCTAGACCCTCAGGATTGCCTGTTACAATCAAAAGACATTTCTCACACAGTTACAACAGTGTTAAGCAGAGAGAAGAGCGATATTGGAAAGTTGAAAACATCAAAACTTCCTGTTAGCATCCCACTTGAAACTTCCATTGCCATGTCATATAAGAAATTAAATAAAAGATTGAAGTTTAATCCTATAAACTGACCTTGTTTCATTCATACCTAAGAGATTCCTTACTCTCTTCCTTTGCAAAAACAAAAAGTCGGAACTCCACAAAAGAACTAAAGTTGGTCTTAGACTGTTCTCTTGAATGTTATTTGCCACATGCATAAATCTTTCAAGTTCTAAGGTAATTTGAGTCTAAGAAGTATCCAGCATTAGTCCCAAATTATTTGGTGACATCATGGTTGTAGAAGGATGCTCCACAAAATTTGCATATCCTGCTATTTTCTACAAATATGTAACTATTCTGAATGATTTGATGACCTCGCCCATGTGATTGGAGACATTGAAATGCTACAATCATTCCTCGGGTCATCACAAGCCATGGCCTTGATAAATAATGTGCTTCCCAATGATTGAAACAATAAATCTATAATTCCTTCATATAATTGTGGTGCTTCTCGATAGATATTCATTTTCTTTACACTGAAACTTATCATTCTGTGAAATTGATAGAACATATATATTTAAAGGCAAAGGCACAACAGACCTTTAAAAAAAAAATCAAGATTATTTAAAGCCAAGTAACCTGGTATTAGTTTCATAACACACTAATTAAGCCTAACCCACCAATCAGCTCCCATATCTAATCATTCTGTCAATTTCTGCAAAACAGGATATGCTATTATAGATTTGCTTCAAAGTTATTTGAAATTTTGAAACTCGACATAAACATTTAATGTAGGTATTCTGCATCTTGAAATGTTTATTACATGTAAACAGTACTTTTTGATAGTAACTAGCAAGTACGGACTGAAATATCCATATGAGTCTTGCTAATGGTTTATTTTCGTTTAGCTTATGAACTTGTGAACTCTTGTTTTTGATGTTCCAATCTTGCAGATATCAAATAAGCTTTCTGCTACTGCAGACGCTCATGGCATTCCACATTCAATGTAAGGTACCCAGCAACAGAGTGTCATAAGTATGCACGTCTACGGCAAATCTGAAAAGGAAAAAGTATGCACCAGCAGGCATTGTGACCAAACATAGACAAAGACAAACTTAACAAGGTTGCTTTTATCGGGTCCTAAGTCGTGAATTGAAGTCAAAGGCAGATTGATGTGGTAGCATCCAAACTCAGTGGCCCAGCTCTGCTCCTCTTTCCTTCTAACCCTTAGAAAGAGTCACATTTATATCAAGTTTCAACCGGTAATGAAAATAATTCTGTCAACACAAAATTACAGATCAAAGAGGAAAAGGAAAAAGAGACCTTCCAGAAGTGCTTGGCAGATTTCCTCTTTTGTCACATTCAGTGCTCTGAGGAGTATAGCAATGTTTTGGGATTTTTTGGGATCAAGTACCCTGGTCTCCTTTGGAACCGCATGAAGGACAGGTTTCTTCGCTGCCTCCTTTTCAGCAGCATTTGCAGGGTTACAGACAAACAAAGTCTCAATCATGTCCTCGTCCAGTCTGCACACAAGTAGCAACACTACAACAAAGTTACGAAATTGAAGCTGGGAAAGTACTTGTAGAATCTATATCTTAACAATGGAGCTGCCTAAGCTCAACCAGAAGCTCCGCACGGTAAAGCTTTCGATTGAGAGGTTTAACATCACTATGCAGTTTCTGAGCATCTACACTAAACATTTAGTATTGATCCTACTTTCATGTAGTCCCCTAGTTTCCATATTTCATAGTGTTACATGCCATGCTTTCAACGGGTCCTCTCTGGTATAGCTTCATTGTGAGGTAGGGCAACTTGTGCAGGAAATGAGGATTTAAAAGTTCTTACTTGAAAGAGCTCGATTTCAGTCTGTCCCAGACCATTGCACGGTCAGAGCTGGCTCGGACTTTGTCCCAGTGCAGAGGCTTCAACCTGGGTTTTAGATTGTCATTTTCTGCTTCAGTAACCTTCTTCGGAGACCGATGTAAGTTGGCATTCGAAGCAGGTCCTGTGCTTACGAGCTCAGTTCTGTCACTCTTAGCAGTCTTAGGTGCCAGAGTTTCTGCTCGATCCTGTGGGCAAGCTGCCATGGGTGGAGGACAGGGCTCAGGCAGCCTATTCTTGTTTAAGACTGGGTGCTGTAGCTGCAACGCTGAAGATGGTGGTCTTGGTGGTGGTGATGGTGCGTGAGGAGGAGGAGGCGGTGGCGGAGGTGTTGATCGTGATTGAGTTTCTCGCAGTACATTGGCTTGTGAGGATTGAGCTGGAGGAGGAGAAGATGGTGGTGATTCTTGAACCTTTTGGGCCATTCTTGTTCGAAGGGATTGAATTGGAGGAGGAGGAGGTACCGGCGGCATTGACAATGATTGAATTTTGCGTTTTGTTTGAAAGGCCCGCGGAGGAGGAGGAGGAGGAGGAGGTGGAGGAGGTGATGGTAGTAACAAATCAACTTTTTGTGCCATTTTAGTTTGGAAGGCCTGCATAGGAGTAAGAGGAGGTGATGCCGGAGATGACTGAATTTTTCCTTGAAATGCTTGCATAGGAGGAGCGGGCAGGCTAGTTATAGGAGAAGCAGTAGATCGGAAACTGACTCTAGTATCAGTTTGAGAACTTGGAAGCTGTTTGGGCACAGTCATGGGCTGCAATTGCGGTGAAGGAGCGGTGATTAACCTGATGGCCATGCTTGGGCTTTCAACAGCTGGCCGCGCTGCCGGCGGAGCTCTATCAGCTTTATCAAAACTAGCGGTGGTGTTGGTGCTGCTATTCGTGCTTGTGCTGCTTCTGTTAATGCTATTGCTGGTAGTGTTAGTGTTAGTGTTAGTTGAATTACCAAAGTTCCGGGGTAGAGCCAACCTATGGGGACTGAAATCGCTCCCAGCCAAGGATGCCTTGGCAGTGTGATAGGATTCCTCCTCATCCGACGTCATTGCAGTGATCGGAGGACTCCGCTCTTGCTGCCCGGAGAGAGGCGGAAGTGGCTGTAGTTCCGGGCTCGGCCGGTGGTAATCAATTCTGTGGTTGCTCTCACTTAACCTGTGGTATGGGGAGCCCTTCATCTCCTCACTTCTCCCCTGGGTAGGCTCCACTGTTCCAATATAAAGGAAGTGTGAGCCGGACGACATTCCCGGCTGCGGAATCTGGTTATGATTGCCGGAACCGTTTTGGTGCCTTATTGCATCTCCTCTTCCCACCAATTTCTCTGATTCCGCTGAATTCCGATGGCGGCGATGGTGAATGAAGCAAGCTGACACAAGGACCAAAACCATTGCCATAATTGAGATTGAAACTCCTATGAAAATCTTCCCGGCAGGCTTGACTGATCCATTTTGCACCCTGGTGTGATCGGAGACGTTGGAAGGGAGTGAGATGGTCTGTGTTTGAGTCTGGTTCTGGGGTTGTACAGGTGGGGCCGGAGGGAAGAAGGGAGAGTCCTGAGATGGAGTAGAGGGAGTTGAAGGGAAGGGCTGTGTTGGAGAAGGAGGAGGGTCCGTAGGGAACAATGGCTCATGCAAGGTCCTTCTGGACAAATTGTCCCCGTTATTTTCTGTCCCGGTGGTACAAAGAGGATGAAGAGTATTGATGGTCAACACGAGAAGGATGTATAACTTGACTGGAGCTTCCATGGCGAAATTGGTAAGTTGATTGCACTTTGCTCACTGATTCAGAGCTTTCTCACTCTCTATAGATCAATGATTAATTCAGGTATTAACCTGTGCAGCAAGGACAAGAGTAAAGAGGGTGAAGGACAGGCTAGTGAAAGGTATTGGCAGAGCTTTCATGGCCATCTCTCTCTCTCTCTCTCTCTCTCTCTCTCTCTCTATGATGTATGGAGTTGCAATAAAGATCAATGGCGCAACGGCTCAAGCACGGGAAGGCCTTTCATGGCGAAATCTGTGTGTGTGCTGTGAGAATTGAATAGTTGATTTTTTTGGGGAACGAACTGAATAGTTGATTATCGGTTCTTTCACTTGGGGGAGGCAAAGGAAGCTTCTGAAGGCAGCAAGGATCTCATTCGTGCTGACATCATCATCAGCTTGCCTCCCCACGGAGGCCATGCTTTCTTTTTCTTTTACAAAACCTTTTTACCCTTTTCACGATCTTCCTGTAAAATTCCTCACAAATCGGTTACTTCGGAAGTGAGGGTTTGTGTCACAACTCACTCTCTTACCAGTTGAAATGAGTGAAACTCTCTCTCTCTCTTCCATCACAGTTGCAACACACATCTAAAACCACAACGAGCAATAAGTCACCTGGCTAGGTGGTCGACTCACAAGTCGAACATCATGAGTTCGATGCCCGGGCCTTGATCTTGCTTTGGCCTTCCATTGTAGAGAGGAAAAAAAAAAGGAAGTTACCCGTAGCAGCTAGAGGAGGACAATTTCAATGAAGGAACAAGCCGCCCGCCTACCTCGCACCCGCAATCCTCGCTGAGAACTTTTGACGAGAAATTTAGAAATATGGAGAACCTGAACATGCCTTGACGTCAGACTTTGCAAGAGAATAAGGGCTTTCGGGTAAATTGAACTGTCGGTTTTAGATTGACTCAAACATAGAACCAAAACCAAATCGAAAACAGTTTTCAAATCCGAACCAAAACTGACCTAAAACTGTTTTAAAAAAATTTCACCAACCTTAACGATAGGAAGCCCCGAGCTAACGAACTGTTTGTATTAAATGGTGTTAAAAAATATATATAAAACTTAGTTAGTGATAATTTTAAGCCATTCTCTAGAGACCGTGAACCATACTTGAACGAAAAAGATCCCCTATTCCAATTATGATTTCGGGACAAGTTCTACCGACTCTGCTTACCGTTGGTTCTGCGGATGATTCGATTCCGGTTTAAACAGGTCATGTGTAAATGATGCTGATTGTTGTTTTCTGTGGAATCAAAGAATCCACGCAGCCCAAACCCCATCGGAACAAAAAATTTCACCAACCCTAACGATAGGAAGCCCCGAGTTAACAAACAGAGATGAAAAGTCCATTTGGTTCTTTTCACTGTAGATGGCAAAGCACGAGCAGGCGGAACCCTAGTTTTTTCTCCCACACACGCCAAGAATCGAGATCTGCGTCTTCTAAAAGATTGAAGCAAAGTGTTGCACGCATGTGAAAGTCAAGTAGTTTTCATTTTACTTTATGATATCATGAAGCATAAAGGCTGCATAAAACTATATTAATCTCACTACTTGTAGAGTTTATGTGAAAAGAGCTCAACCTAAAGCTTTCTTCTCATGCTTGGCGTATCAGAAACTTATACATGAGCTGAGAATGAGTGAACCAACAAGGGGCCTCATTCTTTTCAAGCCCTACTTATCACCACTGGAGAGAGGGGCAGAGCTAACTCTGCCTTTCAGAAAGATTTGCCTTGTATGTAGAGGATAAACAAGTTTGAGTTAGATAATAAATCACTACAACAACAACCAAGCTTTTTCCCACGTTAAGTTGAGCGGGTTAGATAAATTCTTTGACACAACAGAGCTCGATTGATCTTTTTACCACGGGTGATTATTTTTTCAATAGTTGATGTATTGATTAGAACACTAACTTTTGGGGATTGCTTAGACAATTCCATCTAGCTTATTTTTTCAATAGTTGATGCATTGATCAGAACACCAACTTATTTTCTGTTTTTTTCTTATTGTTTTTAGCCTACCTCGTCAAAGTAAGGTGCTCGCTAGCTCCGGCAAGAATCATTTCTTAATCTGCACTGTCCAGAGAAGCATTGAGATATGAAAGTGACCGATCTGTCGGTGGACTCACCTGAGAATTTCGGCCATTGGGTTGAATATGGACCTTATATTCTGAAGTGGGTCCAGTGTACCGTGATTTTGAATTTCAATTGCCATCTTAATCAAGAGTATGACCCGCTTATCTCTTTTATGAAACGAGGAAGACATCGTTTTCAATACGAATTTTGCATTGGTAGCAAACTAACCATTCTCCAGATTTAATTTTTTGGATTGTAGTTTGGACTTGGTAGTTGCCCGCTATCATCGTGATTATTTTGATCCACAACCATAATCACGCCTTATCCCACACAATGTCCGGTCGTATATATGGATTCTTTGATGCTATAGATCTCAATCTTGTGCCTTGTTAGCATTTAAATCCACATCACGTTATATTTTATTGTTTCCTGTCGACAGTTTTATGGTTTTCATCGTGATTATTTCAATGATCATAGGAATTACATGGCAAGTACTTAATGCGAGATCAGGCTGGATTAAGTTTGGTTGCAAATAGGCTCATTCCTTGCTGGAGTTGAATTGGGGGACCAAGGAATTAAAGTTTGGCAAGTTCCATGACTTCTGGTTGCTTTTTCTAATCTAGGACCATAAGGTTTATTGAGTGAATTAAATGGACCTTATGATGATGTATAGACACAAGGGACATGACACGAACATAAATTAAGAAAATGTATGGTAAGGTTGAGCGATCACACAAGGAACATATTAAGGTTATTAGAAACAAAATGGGAGTGACATCAATACACGATAAAATGAGAAAAATCGTTTAAGATGGTTTGAACAAGTAAAAAGATAATCAAAAAAATTCTGATAAGAAAGTATGAAAAACTTGATTATGATAAGGTTATAATCATATCTAACTCTTCCAATTCGAACTTGGACTCAAGCATGCAAATGCCAAGGTCCAGGGTCCAGAACTTCAGAATTGGATGCGGCTGGACCCGAACCGGATCCACATCTATTGCTATAATAAAGCGATTTAATGTGCTTGCACCGAGAACGTTAGCTCAACGGTAGGGTGCCCGGAGCTCGACTCTTAGAGGATGCATATGTTAGACTTCGGCCTCCTCTTGTAACAAAAAAAAATGTCATTTAATGTGCTTACTACAAAGATATGGATCTTGTAGCTTAAATCAGTAAAATCTTCCGGCAGAATCAAATAAAAGGAAAAGGAAAAGGAAATATGTACATATAATAAAGTGGTGGGTTGTGTGTAAAAGGCCTAAAGCCAACGTGCATGAACAAGAAAACACGTTTTCCTTTTCCCTTTCTTCCTACCAACAAATGTCCATTCCGTGTGGCCGAAGTCTGATAGGCGTCGGCCCCTCTGTGTGTTTAGAGACAGAAGAGGTTGTGGATGGGTCTGCTTTCAGCCCAATATGAAATAGGTCGGGTTTGAATCCAACATGGATCATACGAATTACATCAAAGTGGGCAAATTGGTAATAAAATGAATAAATCCATTAATGCAAGAAAAGCAACCTGGCTAGCGGGTCGACTCCTAAGTTGGAGGCTGTGGTTTTGATACCCCGGGTATGCATCTATGATTCGGCCTCCGCATTGTACCAAAAACAGAGAACCAAGAGATCCATCCATTGGTTATTTGGGTTGGTCCATTGTTGTTTTCCTAGTAGAATGTCAGGAGAGATCATGTATATCATTTGGGTCCTCGACACAAAGAGTCTGAGTAGTAATACGGAGATGGATATGGTTTATGAAAATTTATGCCAAACGCATATCTGACACAAGTCTCAGTTAAGAACACATTTTCAACGAAAAAAATGGTTTGCACCAAAGTAGAGTATTATCTTTTGGCAACCCAAGTGCATATTATTTGCAAAATTGATTTCTTACAATATTTAGCCAATTTAGATCTTAATAGAAGATCATTCAATCGGTTGTTAGGGACCTAATTTTGCTTATTCTAATTTGCTTTGCTCTGTGCCCCAAAAAGTATTTAATGCTTATTTTGATAAACTAACATGTATTTCTATGGAGCTTCTTCTTCAAATTATGAAGCAAACCTCCAGCTAACAAGACCAAAACCTGTAGCCTTATAGCTTGGCTGCGGCTGTTCAGCCCTTCCTAGTTTAAATCTCCAAGCTTAGCTTGTCATTCACTGTTGACTCTTGGCTGAACCAGAAGGCAGTGACCGAGAGTGTCTTGATTCAGCCATGGCAGCCAGCACAGGCTGCTGCATAAACTTAAGTTGAGCAGTCACCTAGTAAGGAGTGAAAGGGAGACTATTAAGTTACTGAATCAACTCTATCCATAACTCCAGGCTGCCTATGTTCGCATCAAAACTCATTTCTTTTCCCAAGTCTGTCCACAGCTTGAAGACATAAATGGTATGAATATAAACGGTCCACGGATCTTAAACACTAATCAGTCTTTTGGCATTGTGAAGGAAACAATAAATAAACTGGATTTAAGAGCATAAAAGAACCAGCACAGTCCCCATTTTATTATGGTTCCTAATTTCGAGAGAACTCGGACCGGCAGTTGGGAACACCGGCGATTTTTATCCCAGGTATCCAGCCTGGATTTGTTTCTGATCCCTCAACATCTGGCATCGATTCAAGTACCATGAATCGACTCCTTCTGTCCTGCGTACCACGCATCGATTCCTTTTGTCTCCTGTTCTTGTAGCGCTTGTCGTCATCTTTCTCAAGCAGAAACTGGTATGGGCCTCTGCGTCTACACGCTCCTCCCGAGTCACGTCGAAAACCAGAGTGAAAAACAAAAGGCACCCTAATGGAGAACCTACGACATTTTATAAATTATGGTTGCCTTACAATTTTATTAAGAAATGCTCCTTACATGAAAAGGTTGTTCTCTCTCTCTCTCTCTCTCTCTCTCTCTCTCTCTCTCTCTCTCTCTCTCACACACACACACACACACACACCGACCGCAAAAAAAGTTTACAAACGCTTCTCTTTATGAACAATGACGACTCTTTTAGGCTTAGCAGTAGACGGGAGGAAAACCTCACCGTTAGCGCCCGAGAGGTTAAAATTCTTGCGCATTTCAAAGAAGAGCACTGCTCTTGCTCTCTTGGTACAATAGATTTGTTGAGCCAGGGCTCTGACCGGACCGCAGTTAAGACGTTACATGAGTCGTCTATTAAAGCATATCGACATTGTTATATGGATGAGCAGACTTAAAAAAGTTTGAAACTTATGATTCTACTAAAACTATTCAAACTTTAAAGGCAAAAGAAAATGCCGTCCACGAAGAGAAGATCCTACTAGGATGATAAAGCAAAAGGGAACCCAAGAAAACTATTCTAAGTATAATGAAAATATTGCAAGTTATATGATTCTGCTAGAGGACTTTGCCTTGATCTTGAAAAAGCTACACGCAAGGTCGCAAACTTCCCTTGGTGGAAAGATCTTCTCGGGAAGGTGCTACTGTTCATGACCTTACCCTGTAACTTTTTGAAATAGTTCCACAGGAGAGAGAGAGAGAGAGAGAGAGAGAGAGAGAGAGAGAGAGAGAGAGAGAGAGAGAGAGAGAGAGAATGAAGAGCCACATCAGTACAAGAAACTATATAAAACATTAATCTCTACTACTGCAACCTATGCGTGAAACGATGTCTCAAATCTCAGAGATTCTCAACAGCTTTCAAAGCATCCATTCTCTAAAGACAACAGAAACAAAGTGGCCGAAACCAAATCCTGATACTAATCTGAACATACAAAATGGACGAGTACCCAAGTCTGTCACAGCTAACCTTCACCAGTTCACCCTTAGCACATAATGGCAATGGAGGAAACCTGAAAACCCAAAAAGAACCATTTTTTTTAACAGAGACCACTTTACAGATTGCATTAGTAAAACCCTTTTGCCAAAAAAAAAGTAAGAATATCTATAAATAAAAGCCCACCGGGAAGGAGAACCCACATGGAAAATTCTCTAAGCTTCAGAGAGTCAGCCTAGCACATAATGGCAATGGAAGAAACCTGAAACCAAACAAGTATATTTGCCAGACATAACTTCATATAATATTCACCACATAATAAGATCATTAAAATAGAACATTCTCATGAGAAGAGGTACATTCGTAATCCCAAACCAAACCAGGAAGCATTTCTACGTACTTGGGTCAGAGGTGATCAACATTGCTGTTCCACCAAAATCACAGGTACCCCCATTGCTCTTAGCCTTTTGCCAATAACTGTTAAAGGCATAAGAGGCATGAGCAGAAACTGTATTAGGGTAGTAGCAGCTCCCTTGAGGCATAATCTCTTCACAATCTGCAGCTCCATCACCACAAGCATAGTCCATGGCTTCCTGCAAAGTGTCCTCGGGCACAGTAGGCTTTGCCACACACCACAAACCATATTTTCTGGAAGCCTTAGGCTCCTTATGCACCGGCCCACACGGAGGAAACCCAAAGTCATCAGAAGGAGGAGGGCTAACAGCAGGTGGAAAAGTTGGGAAATTCGCAGGGTCTTCAATCCCAGGGGGAAATGAAAAGGAAAGGGAAGGTGGGTTGGCTACTGGGAAAGCTGGGTGTTTGACGATAGCACCAGGGACTGAGTTTCCTATGGAAGGAGACAATGGTGATGGTATAAAATGCTTAATAGATGATGGTTCTGCTGGAAATGACTCTACTCCTAGCTTTCTGCTTTTGATTCTGTTCTCTTTTACAAAATCTACGTCAAGAGAGATACCCAATTCCTCAATGGCAGACCTGTGAGAAGAGAGTGAAAGATATGAAGATGGGTGGAGAAGATATGATGAGTTTGTGTTTTGGAGGAAATTTAAGAGGGGTTTAAGGTGAGAATCTGCTAAAGCTTCCTTGAATTTACAAGGTTGTTTGTGAATGTCAAGGCAGTCAGTCGGGACTATAGTAGAGACCTTGGTTTGTTTCTCTAAGCCTAATCTTGTCACAGAGAAGTATATGTTCTCAATGGCTGGAAGAATCAAGCTCCAGTAGTCTTCATAGTTGGTATTGCACAAAAACCAGCCACCAACAACCACGGCAGTGGGTACCTTGCTATTAACAATGTTATCCTTGACCCACTTGTCTGCCACCGGAATACTATAAGCTACCTCATGAATATCATCTTCACTGACATGAAAGGAGACAGAGTTGGCCTCTGAATCCTTGTCACCACTAACTGCATAAGATAGTTCATTCAATCAATACGCATAAGGTATACACATACACACAGATGAGAGAGAGGGAGAGAAGGGAGACCTGTGAGTAGCAGCAGCGAGAGAGAGTAGAACAAAAGAAACTTCACCATCTTCATAGCTTCAACCGGATCCTCAAAACCCTAAAACCCTCGCTGGGATTTATGGTGGAGCAACGAGGAAGGTTTTAGCCTGAGAGAGAGAAGGTGGTGGAAAGCGTGCCTCTGTGGACATAAGTAGCAGGGAGTGGGCCCATTTCCCTGCATGGGAAGCTGTGTTGTCAAAGAGCTGAACTTGACTGCTTCCTAAGTTTGCATGTCGATGGCAACTGGTGTCACATTGTTCACCAATCAACTGAGCTACCCTACAATTACCAAACCAGGTTAATGGCACATTTGATTTCAGATGCCACATAAAGCATATGTCAAGCTTGGTTAACATGTTCAATAACCACCTAAAGACTCGATTATTTTTGTATTAGACAAGGTAAGGTCGCAGAGCAGCAGTATCACAATTGAGGGTTTCTTTGGACATCGTATTGGTTGGCCTTTCGAGGTTCATTCCAAAGAATGGAAACTCAGAAATACATGGAAAAGGAAGCTAAATTTGTGTTTGTTCTGGTTCGATTTTCAAAGAGAAATAACTTTATTTTAATCTATAATTATGCTGCAATGAAGGGCATTTTATTTTCCATTAGTTAATATTTCGAAAAAAATTGAGACATACCCATGCAGGTAGTATGATTATATATTAGTTCTTACTAGTGATTACATATCAACCTGATAGTGTTTTACCACTTACCATTTCGCAAAGTAGGTTTTGTTGTGTTTCTAAAATCATAATAAAAATTTCAAACTCCGGATTTTTCATAATTAAACTCCTTTCTTTGGTCAGTAGAAGTTGCAAGGTTAAAGGGTACACCAATATTTAGGGTCACAATGTGCCTGACTGCTACTATGTAAAAGGCTGAACTCAGCTAATAGTGTAATTATTGCAGCCGAACGCCACCCTTTCCAGTACAATAATGGCCTGACAACCGCCACTTAAGTTAGGTCTATGCTTTGAGCTGTGATATTCAGTTTTTTCTTTCTACTATTACGAATAATCTGTGATTCGCTTTATTTGGCTGCTTTTCGAATGAATAAAATGAACTTTTGCATCTTAAAACGGGTTGATGTGTCATATTAACTACACTTTTGAGCGACACAAACGGGTCCATAAAAGGGATATATGGCACTTGATTAATTTCTAAACAAAATATAATTAAAGCAGGTGAAATTTTAAAAAATACACCTAAAAGGTTTCCAATAGCCAAAACCTCTAATTCAATGCGAGAATACATCTCTGTGGCAAAATCATAAGAGCGAACCTGACTTTTACAAACTACAGAAACATATGTTCGGTGTCTTACTGTTAAACATTAAGTTCGATATCCATCTAAACTTTGAGAAGTCAACTATGGGATGTACACAAGTAACAAAAGATACTCGTTCTTGCACATTCTGACACATGTACATTGCTTTGCACCTATTTGAAGTCCAGATAATATATCTTTTGCCATGACTTTTTGTAAGACTAGTGTGATCCTACTTTCAAATCGGTGCATACCAGTGTGCAATGTGCAAAGTGTGCAAGAAACCATTGCCCTATGTAACATTGTCAATTTAACTTTTATAATTTTCTGATAATAATAAACATGCCCTAGGCACATGTTTTGAGAGTAAAATAAATTCAATCAATTAATGTTAACATAAAAAAATGTGTTTGAAGGTGAATATGTTAAACAAGCAACTAAGATTAGTTTCAAATGATAATATAATAAACGTTTTGACCAAGAGCTGAAACGGTTTCATGCTTTTCTAAAGTAAGCAAAAGTAAGTATCTTTTGGAACTCACTCTCATTTTGGGGCATTTTTGAAAATTTACCAAATCTTTAGTATTTTCTTAACAAGATACATGAGTTGTGTTAATCTCATTATTCTTAGGTGGCTATTATATTTTTTTCTTAAAACAAAACCATTATTTGCTCTTCTTGATGATATAATTTTCTTTTTAATGATAATAGGGAGGACCGGAATAGATAGCAACATATCCTTTCTCATATTTTTGTTTGGTTACAAGAGGATGCCGAAGCTTAACACACATGCACCCTCTGGGAATCAAACTCTCTACCAACAGTAACGGTGCTAGAGCGCCCTGCCATTGAGCTAACGCTCTCATTGCATCCTTTCTCATATTTTAGCAAAAAAAATATGAAATAGCTATTGTGATAAAATTTCTATTATGTTGTTTATATTTATTCTGTTATAACAAGGATAATCCAAGTATGGGGTTAACTTTTGTTATTGTTTCCCTCAGTAAATCCCCAGAAGGAAATCCTTCTTGTGGTTGAATGGGCAGGCATCAGTGTGGGCAAAGAGATGGGCTTCAAATCGATCTGATCAAGGAAGGATTTTGTTTTTACCAAAGAGAGGTTATAATATTACATCTTTTTTTCATAGGCAGGTTATTATAATATTTATAGATCAGACTTTAGTTAAAGCAAGCATGCGAACAGGTTCCACAAAGTATCATCACCTGGAATACTCAAAAAACAAATACATGGAGAATCATTCCTACACAACAACAACAAACAAAGATTAACCAGAACGAACCATATGCTTCAAAGAAAGGAAATAATTTAACACAAACACAATACACGCAGCTAGTGCATAAATGCTTCTGCTTCGTCCTTCACATCTGTGTGTGTGTGTGAGAGAGAGAGGGAGAGAGAGAATAATAGTGTGCGCGCGCGTGTATATGTACATGTTATATAAAATATCCACAATCATGGCAGTGAATCTCCTTAGAACAAACTGGTTCGACAGAATTGAACCTCCAGATTGAATGAGGACATGGTCCCTACCAAAGTCGGCACTAGGGGATGCTTGATTCGGAAAGGGCCTGCCATGCAGGGACTAAAGACCCAGGCCCACGCACCTGCTGCTAGAACTGGACCTATGGTCTCAACAGTGAAGGCCTAGGCCTGTAAATCAAACACCTCCCTTGAGAATATGGGACTATGGGATTGGAACTCCCAGTTCTAGTTCCAGCCGCCCACCCACGTTCGATTACGATGGGAAATTCCAGTTAAATAATCTCATGCCTCGTAATCAAACACTCCTTAGAATTGTCTTCCTCGCAATCTATGGATGGGGAAAAAATCATTATCCTTGTGTAACTCTCTCGCATTACATGTAACAAATATCCTGCATCCGAAAAGTGATTTAAACTTGGAATTCCGTTTGTCCCCCCTGGAGAAGAGATACCTGATATTGTTGGAGAAGTGGGTGTGTTGAAATGCCTACATGTTTCTGCGTCGAGTTCTGGCTTTCGGAATCTAGAGTCCTATTTTGACCACAAAATTTTTATTTAAGAAAAATCCATGCACTCTTATAACTTAAAGAAGGCAGTTGATAACATAGATTTTAGGTGAAGGCCACGTTTAATTAGAGTTTTGTAAAGATTTGCAATTTAAAAAACTAACCAAGCAGTAATCTTTGATTTAGTCAACTCAAGAATGGTAGGAACTGCAATCTATTTGCATCCTTTGCAAAATTCAGGTTAAGTCGAGGTCCTTTGTGGCTAATAATGGAACTTGAGATCTCTGGAGAAAGCTGTTTCTTCCCCATTTCCATGCCACTGGGGCAGAATTTAACACGATTGCTTTCGACACAACTCATATGACTGTCAATTTGACAAGGCTGATGGGGGTTAGAGAAAGGATTGATCAAGGAAAAGAAATTTGGTGCAATCAAGGGAAATATGGATGCCAAACCCAGAAAGATTTCACCTAGATCGACTTCGAAGCTTTATCGAATGCATCATTACTATGAAACAGCGACATACAATCACATTACTCCTAGAGACCAGATTTTTAGAAATGAAAAGCTAGAAATTGGATCAAAATGCAATTGAAAATGTTCCACTGGGGCGCAATAGGATGATGCAGCTCAGATGGCTCGACAATTTGGTGTTTGTTGTTCTTTCAAGAGAATCAGACCGAAGTCTTGGAATGAAAATATTTTCGAGTATCGGATGCAGATGTTGCCAGAATAGGATTGTCCAATTATCATTGCATTGAAACGGCAGTCCATCTCTTTTATGATTTCAGTGACATTCGTAGAAATTCACATCATTTACTTTTGTCACGCAGTAATTCAATTGTTACTCGGCTTCTATGAGGTTCGATCTTTTACCTCATTGAAGAGTTTGAGCATCGAGAGAGCTTATATTAGCCGATTTGATCATTCAGAATGGCACTACTATGGCTGGATTTCTACTGAAGCTTTAACAGAACATGAACTCACAGGTGAAATTAGAACCTGACCGGAGATCATTTCTCTTGCAGATTCATAAGGGGTCAGGTGCTCTCATGCCACAAATGTCCGACTCTTAGCGCACTACTTATGTTTCTTTGCCTCCAGCATTCGAATAAATGATTCTCAATGGTAAATTGCAGCTGGGGCAATGTTTATGTACGTGAGCCGGAACCTGCATCTCCCATTCCAATTCTCAGAGCCATTAGACCAGTTCCCAGCCGCTGTCCTTGTGCTGGAACACCAGAAGATGTCAAAGCCATTCACTAGTGGCTTCAAACAAACAGATCATGTACGCAATATCGTGTTACATAGGACCTTCTCAAGCATCAAGGCCAGACACATCCGTCACAAAAGCAGAAACCGATTTACTTAATCACAACCAACAAAGTAATTTCCATCATATTTAATGCTCAATATCATCAGTCATCTGTTCATAATCTTGTTGAACAAGACATCATTTCAGAAACAGACAATTATGGTAGAATGCACGTGTCATAATTTCCCAGATCATCAGACGGACCAAGAAACCAAGACTCAATCAGGTTGTTGGTTTGAGGCAGTCAAGTTGCCAGAAAATGACTGGTTAACAGAGAAGTCCGCATTCCAAACAGCAAGGCAATCGATTAGACATCTACTTAATGCAGTGTTTCAGAAGCAACAGAACAAGGTGATCATCAAAGTGTAATATCAGAGGCTAGAAACTTAACTCCAACTAATTTAAACTGAACTACATTGCCTGCTTTGCAGGCCCATCGTAAAAGGGCTTCAACAATTTTTTTCATTTCCTTAAGAAGGTCCCAGGACTAAAGCTTTCATCAAAGACCAGAATAATAACTTTAGCTGTTAATCTGGCAGAATTTACAATGGAAGGAAGAAAGCCACAGTAGAAAGCCACTTTTGGAGAATAAGAAAGCAGCAGAGATTTACACCGATCACTTTACAGTAAAAGTTGGCAGCTTTCAACTGAATGACTCTCCAGTAAGTACTTGAGTTTATGCCAGACTCAGATGATAAAGTGTGATAGATGATAAACTAAGGCTACGCCTTATTGCTTGTATTGGGAATAGAT
The DNA here is from genome assembly GCA_036023115.1 of Brasenia schreberi. Lineage (NCBI taxonomy): Eukaryota > Viridiplantae > Streptophyta > Magnoliopsida > Nymphaeales > Cabombaceae > Brasenia > Brasenia schreberi. The sequence continues at coordinate 806,801 of JAYKKT010000014.1, forward strand.
GCTTCTGGAGGTGCCCCCTCTCCATTGTTACTGGTACTTTCGACATGATTATTCTAAACAATTAATGCGCATATGAAATTCATTTTCAGTATTAAACTAATGCTTCTTCAGCACCTTGTTGCAATTTAGCTTTGGAATAAGTAGAAAATGAAACAAACAGCACAGTTTCCTGTCATACTCAACAAATAAAAAGACGGAGGATCAACAAAATGTTTTTCAGAGGTAGCAATGGTTGATAGAAGTAGGACAATAGCCCACAAAGCATAGAAAAGCAGGAGTTGCTTTATTTCCTCCAACAAGAACACAAACCAGGTATCAAAATTTTTACCAAGGCAAAGGGTGGCTACATAATTGAATAGCATATGTTTTTGTGATGACAGGAAGAGGCCATGCAAGAGGCAATGATCATGGTGACGTTTTTCTTGAGAAGACTATATGCAAAAGGTCCGGATTCTTAGACTAGGAGCTACTGGAAAATCAATGAGCATGTTCCACAAAATATGATCACACATTTATAACAAGCCACCTCCAAGGACAACTTTGCAGAAGTTAAATAAGATGACTCGGTAGTTTCAGAGTAGGAAATCCGTACTTCTTGTGCATGAACTATAACCGCCTACTTGACAATATAATTATCTGCCTTGTGAAGCTAGAAGGCAATCAACAGAGACTGTTTCATAGATTCTCATACGTATTGCTGTCAGGCCAACCCTCAAGATGGGAGATGATACTAGAACTTAACAAGTCACTTGTTTGACCCACTTCTTTGTCTAACCAACCTATTAAAAATCTTTGGGTTTTGTATTACTAGATTAATGAACTGATCCAGTATGTATATCTAACTTTAATTATTTGGAAGACAGTATCACCAAGGCAATGCCCAAGAACTTGAGAGGCTTAAAGGATGTTCTCAATAAGAAAAAATTCGTTACCTTGAGATACTGAATGACGGATTTGCGGAGACCATAAGTCAAAGCAAAGAAGCAGGGATTTACAGTTCATCAATCGTGACTACTGCACCTTCTCAAAATCAGTAAGACATGGATTAGTGAAAAGTTACTCGAGCAGTAATATTGTTCAAGTATTGGAAATTGGTTTCTGTTACACTAGGAAAACATGTATCTAAGAAGACAAACCTTTGCTAGCAAACAAAACACAATCAGAGAAGAGTGATAGACATCACTCCAAAAATTTCTGTCTATGTTGCAAACACGTCATTATGTAGAGAGAACTTTCACAATAGAAGTCAACAAACGATTAAAGATGAACTGATTGCAGTCGATGATAAAACATCCCTGTGAAGATCATACAAAACAATAGGCTTTTCATCGACATAAATTTCACCATATGTAAAAGGAAACACTACAACAACTCCCTTTTCTGTACAGGCAATTTTCAATTACTTATACGAGGATGATAAGTTCGCAACTTTAGTCAAAGTAACATTACCTTTGTAGCTCGGCCTTCAGCTGATATGATCTCATGAAGTTTACGGGTAAGCATTTCTTCTTCGACCTTCACCCACAACCAAGATATAGATTTTAGTTACTCTAAAGAAGAAGAAAAAACTATTGCCAATATGAACCCATCGAAGTTTTGAACTTAGTAGCCGAAAATTGGAATGACGAGTTGAGTATCACTGAATGAACCATAACGATCCTTCTACGTAATACAAAAGGCTACCTGAAGCCGATGTAGCCCATGTGAGAATGAACGATAAACTTCCATAAGAACTTCGCTTTGCTTCTCCAAGTGCCTGCATGTAACAAATACCAATAACAAAAAACCTATACAGCAACCACAATTTTCGAATTGACTAAACGAGGAAAGAAGTTGGTCTATTTATAAGCGACTTACTTCAACATCTCCTCTGAGTGTTGCCCATCCATTGAGAGAATAGTGTTTTGCTTTTTCTGATGGAAGATTGAGTTTACTCTAACGCAATGAGAAACGAGGAGATGGAACAAGAAGAGAAACAGAGACAGATTAGACGAAGAAGCGGCATTAGTCGTGTGTGTCAGAGAGAGAGAGAGAGAGACGGCGTTCTGTGTTCCCGTCTACAGACTTAAAAAAGAATAAAAGAAAAGCGTACAATCCGGTCCAGAGGCATCCAATTTCTGCTAAAATTCGTACCCAGTTACCGGGGGTGGCTAGCTGGATAGGCCTAAGCCCCCGAACCGGCTTTTTAATTTTAACTCTTATAGATAGGCCTCAAACTTAGAAATTTGGCTTTAGGCCTCAATTTGAGTCGGGCCACTCTGGCTTTTAATCATTTCGACTTTTATGTGTTTTATTAAAATTTTCTTTATTAAATAAGGTATCACAATATACTAATACCATTGTGATACGGGGATTGGGTATCATGACATTTACAACATTGCTTTTATTGATATAGCTGAAACGTCTAAGAGGCCGTGTCTTTATTAAGGGAACGTCAACCGATCTCTTTCCCAGAAACTAGTTGTCTCTGCGTCGGAGGGAGTTGTCTTAGAGGAATTGGTTCCCTGGCTGCTACGGCAGGTGGTCAGGGGTTCGAATCTTAGAAGCACCGACTTCCTGCATATGAGGGTCATGCACACCATTGGAGTTTTTGTGCTAATTTATTCTAGCCGTTGGAAAGGCGGTTTCCTTGAGTTATAAACTAACAAAAAGCTGTGCCATCTGATTATAAAGCTTCTGAAATCACCTCTATTTTCTACTTGAATTAGTGGGACATAATCCAAACCGTTCGTAGGATCAGTCAAACAATCCAATCTGTTTCTCATTTGCATTTCCACATTCATCTCCTTTCTACAATTTCTCTGATTCTTTCCTATATCATGAAAATGTAATTCAAAATATAAAAACCAAAGCTTCTCATAGTATATATACACACACACACTTAACTTTTCTAGTTTTGGGCAAACCATTTTGCATTAGGCTCTTGGCAGACCATTATCACCCTCCTATGAAAAGGCTCAACGGAAGTATTAAATCTGTCATTAATTAAATGGCACATTATCCATGATGATTAGTCACAATCATTCTCCGGATGAGGAGAGGAACTATGAAGGGACTATGTTTAGTTGCTGTCATGCGCAGCAAGAAGTTTAGGCATTTTCCCATATAAATGCATCCATTACAACATGGTCACTGCCACTTGGGTGGTGCATGATTTTATTATCCAAAAATGGGCTCCTCCTCATGAAAATACAGAAGTGCATGATCTCATAGTACATGGACTTTGAAGCACTGGTACATGACCTGGCTGAAGTACCCGTATTGAGCACGTACCAGGTACGGGTACGCGTACACACTTTTGATCAAAGATCAAAGATGTTCATAGAAATGCATTGATCTACATGTCCTTTGCAAGTTCTGGAAAAAGAACGGGTAAATTTCACGAGACTGACTGCTCGTGGTAAGAAAAAGAAGCAATTTGATGATAGAGATTGAACAGAACAATAGATGGTAATCCGCCACTATAAAAAATATAGGCGCTTTGTGTTCTCAAGCTGATGGTCATGGCTGGGAAATCTTCAGATCGAGGCCGATATCCATTCCGTTGTACGCGATAGGTGCATACATCCACAAATCATCAGAGCTCAGAAGCTGTCAAAATTAAGGGAGAAATTAAACAAGGATAAATCATTAAAATAACTATCAAAAAAAGGAAAAGAGAACCAATAAACATTATAATTAATACAACACCACAACGAGGTTTGAACCAAATCCCCGCCGAGAAAATCGTGGCCAACGTTACTACTAATGATTTACTGAGATGAAACATACTAAGGGAAAAAAATGTTGCTTCTCTATCTCTCATACACACACACCAAAATGGGTTTCACTTCTCTTCTCTCTTTCGATACCTTGATTTGGAGTTGCAGGAACTTTACATATTGAACAGCTTCTTCAAGCATTGTGCTGATGTCCACCTAATGTTTTTTCATATGGAATGATAATTAGAAAAAAGAGATACTGGAAATGCATATAGAAGAAAGCATCATAATATTGTTGACAATGTCACTACGAAAGAGGGAAAAGAGGAAAGAAGAAACCATGGAAGTGAATAAAACATCAGGACCAACACTAACTTTGGTGCCATTGGGAACCAAGTTCTGTAGTATCCTCAAGCGTTCATTTATCCTCTCCCTCCTTTTCTGCAAAATTTAATTACAGGACACCATAAATACAATGAATTTTGTACAGTTCTCATATGTAATGAAGATTAATTCGTAAGCCAGACTTTATTTTCCAGCACTTTATGGAATAATTTTATGGAGCGAAGGCGCAAACATGAGTTGTTTTGTTGATCACTATTAGAGCACCAGGAGAAAACTGATCAACATCCTCACACTGCTATTGTGGATGCGCAACCACTAAAATGAATATTAACATGCTATGAAACATGGTGCTCACCCTCGCATATAGGCTTTGAGGATCAGTAGCAGACCCTCTTCCTGCCCTGGTTTTACCACTCAAGTTGAGAGCAGGAGAGCCCACAGACGTCCCATTCTGATCTTGAGACAAAATTGACTCATCCTCGGAGTTGTGATCGCTTGGGCTTCGCATGCCCAAGGCAGCATGGTCGTCTGCTTCATCATTTTTAACTTTTTGACTCTTCTTGGCTTGGGTATTCTTCCCTACTCTGGAAGCCTGAGACCAAAATCTATCAGATTGAGTTACAGTAATAGCTACTTGATTGCAACAGATTAAACAAAAAAGGAACAATAGTAATAAATACTCACATCACCCGAATTGCGAGCCTTCTTCTTTGGGTAGTCACAAGAACTGCCACCCAAACCACTAGCACCGTCATCTACCAGCTGGGATTTTCTTTTGGATCCTAAATGTTGATCTGATAGATGGATTGACTCAACTTGCTTTGTGGCACCAAGCTCTCCAGAGGCATCACTTCTGACCATGTCGCTACCGAATGTGGCATCACCCCATGGATTCTGATGACCAACATGAACAAATCGACTTCCTCTATGATCATTCATCATGTAATAACCAGAGAAGTCCTTTGAACTATTTGAATACATTTCATGATCTTGACTGCTTCCACTGGGTGGACAGTAATATAGGCCCGAGTTTGGATAATTGGCACCAAAATAGGCACTAGAATCCAGTGGCCCTTCACCTTCCACCATGCTTGATGGTCCATGATCAAAAGACCAAGATGATACGGATTGCTCATGAGAAATAGAGTAGCTAGTGAGAAGTTGGGACATCATCTCCGCCTCGTCAGCAGATGCAGATTCGAGAAATGGGTACTCATGCTGAACTGAATTGGCAGCACCATTAGAGTTCCACATGAATTCAGTCGTTTTTGTGTCAGGCTCCATGTTGTACTGGATGGAAGGGAAACTGGAAAGAGTATGCTCAAGAGCGTGGTGATTGTTGAGGATCCAAATGAGATGTATTTATAACATTAGTCAGCAGAGTGTCTCTAGAGAGAAAATCTGACTTCAGTATGTCGGAATTTCTTTGAAACAAAGCTGGCACGAGTTGTCTAATGCTAATTGGGGTTCCATCGCGGTGCCAGGTTTCAAGCCAACTAAGGGATGGACCAATTAAGGGAGTTAATGAATAAAAAAAATCCCATAATTAAAAATAGGTGTGACTCATTGTTAATTTTCCATTTCAGAAAAATTTTAGTACTCAAACACAGGAAGAGAGTACCAATATGGCCTCACCATCATGAGGGGATGAGTACTATCAAGGCAACCATCAGTTTAATGCCGCATCGTAGCCACAACGATAGAAACTACCCAAACAACACAAGTTAAGCATATAATCTGAAGATTAGATATAGAACAGCGATAGATTCTTCTAATCATTGTCAAGCACATCTTATTAGAACTAGAGATTTAGATGGAACACTCAAATCCCAGCCCCAACATTTCAAACATATCACAGAAAAAATGAATGTTGACACTTAATAGTTACTCTGGATATTATGCTCATTATATCTTTCAGGTGTGGTACATCACGTAATTCATATTGACTAAGCATATCGTTAAGCGTTCATTCTTGATAGTCGACTTTGAAATATCCAATCAAAGTCTGGGTTTTGCTCACTGAAAAGAATGGAAACTAACCATCCCAATCTGAAAAATCAAGCATCTGAATTTTATCACCCAAAACGAAGGAATTCTTATAGAAGTAGGTAAAGGTAGAGAGAGCAGGACAAGGAAAATTTGAACTTCAATATCAAAATGAATAGCAGAACCATAAAAGGCTTGATAACAAAGTAAGATGGTCCGACATCAATGAATGAGAACCACTTCAAAGCCCTATGCCCTATGAACCAACAAGATGATCAAATAAGGTTACTTTAATTAAAATTTCAGTTATGTTGCTGATCTACATCATTTTGAATATGATCTGGCATAACAGAGCACAGGCCACGGTAACTGATCCTCCGATTTTCGGATATAACGACAATCTACCACCTATTACAAAGCATCTCTAAACTTCAAATAGATGAGGGCCTTACCAGAGGAATGTATTAACGTTAACCTAAGTTGTATGCTTGATTCTAGCAGTAAGCTTGAAAAAATACCAAAGAACAATCTGAGTCATGGGACACCACGTTTTAAAACCAATGTCAATACCTTACACTTGTAAAGGAAAGGTACTATTATTTTCAACTATAACTGTCGAGTTGCATTTGTATTTTGAAACTAAATGAGGAAGGCAGTATCAACTAAGCCCCAGAACAGTTAACAAATGAATAATAATTCACTATTGTATATCACATTCTGTTGTTAAATTAAGGAAGACAGGACCTACCACTCGAGGCACAATTAAAAATTCTGACTGAAAAGAAATTCAAAGGTGATTTATGTTTTATGTAAACTTCATATAATAGTACCATCTGGTATAAGACAATGAACTCCAATTTGAAAATGGAAAGATATCGGGTAATGATTGGCATTAACTCAAGTGACATCAGTGGTGCGAATTCTGAAAGAGCTTGACTAATTTGGAAGGTAAACAATACAGAGATTTTATTAAGAGATTGAGAAATGACATGTTCTGCAAATTAGCAGTTTTGTAAGGTAGTGGGAAGTCAATTGAATACTCAGATCAGATGAATTTTTAAGGGTTGATCATGGCCGTGTCATCAGGGTCATTTATAATTGAAGCATTTGAAGGAGCAGGCAGCATGCCTGAATCATGCTCTTGCCCTTGATCCTCATTCATTGGCATTCATCAGCAAGAGAAAAAAATCCACCGTGCCACATCAAAAGGAAAAGGATATTTACTTTCGGAACTATGTGTGTGCGTTCGTGTGTGTGTGAGCACCCTTGTTTGTGTGTGGTTATCCTTCAGTGCACACGGTGAAACTGAGAATAATAGCAGTGAACTACCAAGCCCGAAGACAGATAAAGCTCAAATAATCCTTTAGAGAAAAAAGAACTTCCACAGAGATTATGGTATTCCTCCCAAAAACAACTTCAACGTCCCAGATCATGATCATCATCAAGTCACGTTAACCGACATAAACTAACAAAAGCCAACAACAGACAGAGGCTCTGCCGTAAAATTTCTGAAGACAATATTCACTTAATAAGATAAAGGAGTTGCTCCTATAGAATGCTCCTTTTAGCCTATCTAATCATCATGATTAGTGCAAACCGATCGTCACGGTCTGCACTACTAACGCAGAGGTCAAGTATAAGCTCTCAATCTACGATGGCTCTTCCAGAGAAAATGTATAAATAACATCAACGACACTGTAAAAATAGTTAATAAAATTCCCTTCCCTCACAGTACTGTTCATATACGTCACGAATAGTCGTTTATTGCATGATCAACCTATCAACCACAAACTTCCTTAAGAATAAACCAAATTTAAAAACTCAAAGAGGGGGTGGGGGAGCTCGGAGGGGGGAGGCAAAGGCAATATTTATTGTTTGTTGTAATGAAGGAAGAATTCTGAGGAGAGATATATCTTTATTTGTTTTAGTGAAGGAAGAAGTTCTTATTTCTTTTTTTATCTCCTTGCTGCCCTGCACGACGCCATCGAAGAACTCTCGCTCTATCTATCTATCTATTATAAAGTGGGACAACTGAGGGTGGAATGGCGTCGGCGCAACACGTTTGAGGCTCTCACACAACAACAGGGAAACATCACAGAACAAAATATTCTTATATTGGTCGTTATGCGACGCAAAGATTAGATTCTCCACTCACTTCTCACAGAGATTTTGTCTCACAATGCAAAGAGATCCGAGTTCTGCTGTGCTCATAATGGCTTCAGGTGTAATGGCACATAGGTTTGGTGGGTCCGCACCTACCCTATCCAGCCTCTATGGAGTGAGCGGGTCATTGACCAAGTGGGTTAGCTCGGTGGTGAAACTTGACCATCCAACATCCCTTATTTTAAGGAACATCTGGTTGTATTGATTAAAGAAACACACCAACGACCAAGAACTCGTATTGTGTTTTTTAACTAGAAATTATTATGACCAAGATCATGGCAGCAACGATTTTGTTGTTTATATTGCAACTTGAATCTGTTGGGGACAGATGGGAAGTTGTCAGAGACTTTATTTGGAAGCTGGAATTATTTAAGAAACGAGTGATTTAGTATATCAGATTACTGTGGTAGCTGCTGTTTGGGAGAAAATAATTCCTAAGAAATATAGGGGGAATTGAGGTTAAAGGAGGTAAATGAGGCTGACTAACACAGCTGAGGCTGTTTGTTCTTGTCTTGCTAACCTACAGTGCTGCTTGATCTAGTCCCTTTTGCTTATTTAGGAAGAACCAAACACACAAGCTTACTCAATAAACTTGAAAACTAATGACTTCTCACGCTAAAATTCGTCTCCCCTAGTGCTATGTTTGTCGTAAAAATGAACTCTTAACCCATGGAGGACATGTACACCCATGGAACAGAACCGGGCTGGACCCCTACGATATTGGACCCACAACTGTAACCGAACCAAGGGTTCGGGTTCCACCTCCCACAGAACCGGAACAGGTGGTTCTGAACCGTCGAATAGGCTTTTTTTTTATTCTTTTCCAAAATGTTCGATCTTTTTTGTAAGTTTCGTATGGTTTTGTAGTTTTGGACTCAAACCGAAACTAGCGGTTTTGTACTGGGATTGGAACCAGTCTGATTCCGGTTCTAGGTTTTGGGAGAAGAGAAACCAGCGATTCCTAACTGCCCATTCTAGTTTACCCAGAACCAGATATGTCAAGTAGGTATTCTCTGCTTTGAATAGGAATGCCTTCGTGCTGCAATTTCCAGCCCAAGTTGAGTAATTGAACCCCATGCCACTTGATATGAGCATGTAGCTTGTTAATTTCCATGGGTTCTTAGTCAGTGTGGTGACTTATTTTGGATGATATGCACATTAACTTCCAAAGCCAAAGATCATGTTTCATGATTTATGTGACACTTCTCTGGGAAAGTATGCCAATATCATAAACAAGCAAAAGAAAAGGAAGATCGTTCATTCTAAACAGAATATAGATTATATAAACCTCAAATGTCCAGTTTAAAACTCTCTAAGTTATTTTGTCGAACACTGTATTTGAATCGATTCATTGCTTGGAAGGATTCTGAAGATCGACCTAATTGAACCAAATCGACTTAAATGGGCTCAAAAAGATTTGAAGAAAAAAACCCAGGAAAGATAATAAGTTTCAAGTATCAAAAACCAGGTTTGGATGGGCTTGTGTTACAGTTGAACTCTATTAGCGTATTCAGTCCCATTCAGTTTGGTTTTCTAGAATTGGTTCCTGGACTCAAATCCTATAAGTAGAAATTTTCGTTGTGATTGAACTCAGATTGATTTCGCGGCAATATTGTGGGCTTAAACCACTGTTTCAGAGTTTACTACAATGAAATTGACCCGATTAAGCCGAACCTAGTGGGTTCCTTGTCATTAAAATAATAATAATAACAAAATTTAGGTCTTCTTAGGCGATGACTTGTGTTTTGTTTTCTTCAAAAGTCATTTATTTGTCCTGTTATGTGCTTATTGGACCTAATGAAATGAAATCTAAAATTCTTAATGGAGCCACATGACTTGCAAATGGTGCAGCTTGATCCACACAATACAAAATAATATATACACCAATCAGACGTGCACATACACCCGAGACATATATATATAATACTCATGCCTGGAAATGTGAGGTTTCAGAATTCATATACATGAGGGAAAGGGATGACAATATTTTTTAAAAATGATTACTTTTTCGAATATTCTTTTACTTCCTGTGTGTCTAGAAATCAAGAAGGACCCTTTCATTCCTTGGTTCAACATGTTTTTTCTGTGATGAAATTGTAAGAGGGGCGAGTGAATTTCTTGGTCATTAGCAGTTGAGATCTTTAATTGAAAAGTGAATAAGTACTCATCCTTTTTTCAGGTGCATTTATTGCTCTTGGTACTTTTGACAGATTGAGGCATTGAGATCCTTAAGTATGGACTAACAACCTCTCCCTCTTTCTATATATATATATATATATATATATGTGTGTGTGTGTGTGTGCATGTGTATTATATATATAAACATGCACAAAAGCCTAAGGAATAGGACTGAATAGTATGTGTATATATATGCGTGTGCGTGTATATGTGCGCACATCTACTATTTTAGAGTTATCAACGTATCTAATCCTATTTAGCCACTCTAAACAATAAATGAATAAATGAACAAAAGCCTAAGGAATGTCTAACCAGGACCAGAAAATAAGAGGGCCAATTGCTTGATGTTGGCACCATTGAAACCAGTGGATGTAAGTTGCTTCTGCATTTCGCTTTCATGATAACGATCTAGGTCTTCAAGACTTAAATCTTCAATGCCAAACATATTTGTTAAAATCTGCTATTTCTGTTAAGCTTTCATCAATAACTCATCCTATGACAAGGGTATGCTGTTACATAGCTAGTGTCAAGCTGCAATTAGGGAAGATGGTTTGTGTCATGTAGTTGACAACTGGTATAAAACTTTACGAGTCTTGTCAGTATTTGAAATATGTTACCTCACTTCTGAGAAGTTGAGAAGTGCTCTTGGGGGTGTTTGAACTGATGGGCCTCATAATGAGGACGAACGACTCCCACTTTTTACTGCATGGTGGAACTATAGTTTCAGTTTCGTATTATCAGGCTTCATAATTAGTATTTTGTCTCTAATTGTTCTTACCTAGCGTCTCAAAGGCTCGGTTTAGTTTCATATTCCAAGCCAAAGGAACCATGGTGGGGATATTTGCTTTAAGTGTAACTTCAATATCATTAGCAACTTTCAGATAACATTATAGCTTGTAAGGCAGTTGACTGATCACCCCAAAGACTGCAGCTAATGCACAAGGCTCAATCAAAGGGGTCCCCCTCACTCCAATGCTGATTTTATAAGCATACAAACTAATCAAGTTGTCATCGGCTGGACACAATCTACGTGCATCAAGTGAAGTCTTTGACTGCAAATATGAATTGCTTGGCACGTCTTATTCTTATTGTTGTCTCAACGAAAGAGTCACGCTGCAAACTGGTTCCAATCCTAACTCATGGAACGTAGCCCGTCTCCATGGTTCTGCTAAAGGCCAATTCAAATTGTCAAACTTTGATTAGTATTACCCAAGTTGTCTATTTTGAGTAATAGTCCGGGAGGTAGGAATGGTTCTACACCACCAATGCTGGTTTTTTCTACACAAGTGATCACTTAAGGATGATCATCAGAAGCAACTTCCAGCAGTTTCTCGAAGCACACCAGCAATCTCAGCGAAAAAGTGGGCGCATCTGCATATAAATTTTCAAAAATTGGCTTGTGAATGAGAAAGAACTCTTCGTGTTAAGTTCCCTCGAAAGCTTACTTGTGTTTTGTGGGTACCAAGAAGTTCATTGGAAGTTATGGCACCAATCCCTTGTTGTTTACCGATTATGGTTTTCAAATGAATTGAAATTTCTACTTGTAAAGAGAGAATTTGAAGGATCAAATATCCAAGCTTAGAATTATTGCTAGAAATCTTAACATGATAATTTGAATTGAAAGCTAGCTCATATTTCTTTGAGTCGAATGCTCTCTAAAAGTGGTCTATACATATGGGAAAGAAAGCAACTGTTAGAACCCTGCTAAGATTCCTATGCATACTTCATAAGGTTGAGTTCGATGCTTATTCTGGTCAAACAACTAGCTCAGCCAAATGTATCTAAATAATCAAAATGAGAATCCGGCATTGGGTTGGCCAGAAAATGGCAGCTGTGAGGAAGATGCTTTACTCTCCCCTTCTACAAAATAGAAACCTCTTTGTCTTGCCACTTTTGACAGGTGACCGAAAAGATGCCCTGATCCTTCTTGAAACCCACATATTTAGTCAAAATTGATTAGGGCATCTTAAAAAATTGTCTTCATAGTTAGTAGAACGGTGGTTACTTCAATTAATTAACTTTGATTGTAATTTGTAATGGTCTTTCAGTCGACTGAAATTCTGAAACTACGAAGTCATGCGCTTCATCCAATCATCATGGGGTCCTTCTCTCACCATATTGCCAGGGAGTGGATTGATAACATATTGAGCTGAAGTCACTGGATTGAACCCACTGGTGCACAGGTTTGTTCACGGCTTTCACAGTCAAAACACATAACATAGGATGTTTTTTCATGTTTAAATGACGGGGCCCTCAGTTAGGGTTGTGCTGGACCGTCTTATTTGGTTTGCAATATGAATACCAGCTGACTCGCAAGTTTAATTGAGACAAACACAAACGATGCATGTCTAGTTTGGCTTGGGTTATAGGCTTATCTTGCTGGGTATCATATTTAGGTATATATACATCACATACTAAGTAGACTAAGTAGGTGGGAATATGTCGTTCAGCGGCCACAGGTTCACATCAGATACTTCATAGTCAGTCAATTCATGAGGAACCATTGCCCATGTTACTTTAAAGTGGCATTGGTTGATTGTATTTGTAGAAAAAGAATGCCTTGCCAAAGTAAAATGAAGTGGAGTTGCTGCAGATGAATAAAAAATCAAAGCATTTTTAAAGTAACAAGCTCTTGATCTGACTCAAGAATGGAAAAGGCAGCCACAGTTTCAAATCCTATTGATGCTACTTCCTCTTCTAATCAACACCTAGTTTTGGCCTTCAGGGCAAGGCTCTTTGCCCCGGAATTCTGTACCGTGTAATCTGAACCCCCCGAAAGACAGTTGCTCAAGTGACAAAGAGGTTAGTCTTGCTGCAACTGACGCTAACCTTTTGTGGCTCGCAGGAAAAAAGAAAAGAACAAAATATGTACAAGAAAAAGATATGATTGTAAAAAACACCAAAATATCTTCCATTAACTTGCCCATCTACTGATTCTGTTCTGTCTCGCATTTACACCAGTACCACAAGGATATGGTTGCCGGTTGGTCAGTCAAGTGTCCAAGAAGATGGTTGGTCAGTCAAATGTCCAAGAAGAGATTGCCCTCAAGCAATTCCACAATGGTTAATAGACACAGAACATGCCTACAGTCACAAGAGGAAGAAAAGAAAAATATCACTTTCGCCAACATGAAGACGACTCTAACCTCCAGTACCACATACTGTGTTGCACTTCTATGGTGGCGGTGTAGGGTACACTTTGGGCTTTGGCTTGACTTCGATTTCATTGACAGTGCGGACAAAGATTGCATCCGGTTCATGCCTGCAGTATGAAAATCTACAGTATAAGAGAAAAACGTGAAGGAGAACTGTCATATTGACCCAGAAAGGGAACTCTAAGGTTCACAATGATTTCAGACATACGGCTTATCTCCCTCTTCATAGGTATAACTGGATGCTACAGCCAACAGCCTCCCATCTCTGCTGAAGGATAGTGCTGCAATACTAGATGGGTATTTCGAGTACTAACAAGAACAGAAGATCAAAAAGCAAAAGTTAATAATTAAAGAAAATAAAGATTTCACAATAAGTAATGGATATGGAAACAAATGCTTTCACCTGATACAGTCTTTTCTTATTATTTCCATCCCAAACATTTACATAGCCATCACAGCCTCCTGTTGCGAAAGTACCATAGCTGCAAGAGGATTATTTTTCCCCAAAATAAAACAGATGTTAATGAAAGAATTCAATGATGAATACAATGTGGCTGCGAAATGAAAAGCTTACATTGGATGGAATGCAATGGCGTTAACAGGGTATACAGTATCCTTTCCTGCCTCGGATTTTCGGTGACACTTGAACGCATATCTGACAAATCAAAACACCTCATTCAGTAAGTAAAAGATTACCTAAAAATCGTAACTCAAACTTAGTGTTTACGCTTTTCCTGAGCCAAGGCACAAGGAAAAACAAGGAACATACAAAGCCTTGCCCCCTGGGACATTTGCAATCAATAAAGAATTATCTTTATCAGCACGTTGAAGAATGCTTTTCTTTTCTCTCCTTTCCCTAGAGAGGAAAAGAAAGCATAATAAACTGTGGCAATGCTCTTTAGACATGAGAGAATTCAATTAATATCCAACATGGAGGCTAGGCAGTGCATCCGTTGGAAAATCAACTTAATGACGAGGCATTTGTGGAAACTAAAAGTTGTTTCTAGAAAAATCTTTGCCAAATAATCTCAGTCATCTCCATAATCTGTAGAGCAAATTCCCAGAGTATGCATACAAGAAATCCACTTCAGATTGTGCTCATCTCTTCATTATTTATGTTTCAAAGACATGCTAAAATAATCCAGGCAACTTTTGTATAAAGTGGCTAAAACGCACACATTGTTGGTTTTCTTAAACACAACAAATTCTCATGAGTGATAAAAGGACTAGAAAAGTCATACCTTAAAAGGTAAATGCATTCACATGAAGTGGACACTTAAATGTAATGATTAACTCGTGTAATGCTCTTTTTCCAAATCGTTTTTGCATATCTTTTCGCACTTATGGATGATTATGCCTTCATTAAACTCATACAACAACAACAACAACAACTAAGCCTTTTCCCACACTAGATGGGGTCGGCTACATGGATTCTTTGTTTCCACAGATCCCTATTGTGTGCCATGTTAGCAGTTAAATCACAATAAGCTAGATCATTCTTTATTGTTTCTTTCCAACACTTTTGTGGTCGTCATCTAGCTCTTTTAATACTTTCCAAATTTAGTTTTTCATACCTTTTAAAGGTTCTTCCTTTGATCTTCTTTCTATATGTCCAAACCATCTTAAACGATATTCTCTCATTTTATCCTCTATTGGTACCACTCCTAATTTGTTTCTAATAACCTCATTATGTATACGGTTTTTTCTTGTATGACCACTCATCCATCTCAACATCTTCTTCTGTCACAGACATTTTTGTACATGTTGATGATTAACTGCCCAACACTCATAACCATAAAACATGGCAGGCCTAACTGCTGCTCTATAATATTTACCTTTTAACTTTAATGGTATCTTCTTATCACAAAGAATACCTGATGCTCCTCTCCATTTTAACCAACCAGCATTAATTCTATGCGTAACATCTCCATCTATTCTTCCATCACTCCGAAAAATTGACCCTAGGTATTTAAAACTTTCCTTTTGAGGGATGCAATGTGTGCCAATTTTAATTTCTATGTCCTCTGAAGTAACCAAATGATCAAACTTACATTCCATATATTCTGTCTTTGTTCTACTAAGTCGGAGGCCTTTAATTTCTAATGTTTCTCTCCATAGTTCCAATTTTCTATCAACTTTTTTCTTAGACTCCACTAATACAATGTCATCTACAAATAACATACACCAAGGTACTTCATCTTAAATATGTTTTGTTAACTCATCAATCACCATTATAAATAAGTATGGACTTAAAGTTGATCCTTGATGTAACCCAATATTAACTTCAAAGAAGTCTATCATTCCTTCATGAGTCCTCACACATGTTTTTGCACCATCATACATGTCTCTTATAAGGTCAATGTATGTCAATGGGATACCTCTTTTTCCAAAGTTCTCCAAAGAACCTCCCTCGGTACTCTATCATAAGTTTTTTCTAGATCAATAAATATGATGTGAAGGTCTTTTTTTTTTGCTCTAAAATGTTCCATAAGATGTCTCAAAAGGTAAATCGCTTCAACAGAAGATCTGCCTGGCATGAATCCAAATTGGTTCTTTGTTGTACTTGATACTTGTCTTAACCTACGTTAAATAATTATTTCTCATAATTTCATAGTATGGCTCATTAACTTGATACCTCGATAAATCGCACAATTTTGAATGTCTCTCTTGTTCTTATATATGGGTATAAGTGTACTTGCTCTCCATTCCTCAGGCATCTTTTGGTTTTTTCATATTTCATTAAATAGTCTTGTGAGCCAAGTGATTCCTATTTCTCCTAGTATTTTCCAAACTTCTATAGTAATATTATCTGGTCCTACCGATTTACCACCCTTCATATATTTAAGAGCATCTTTGACTTCATTCTTTTGAATACGTCAGTAGAAAATGTGGTTTATATACTTTTTTGATTTGGCTAACTCTCCTAAGTTAATACTACCATCTTTATTTTCATTAAAAAGCTTATAAAAATAGTTTTTCCATCTATTTCTTATATCATCATTTGCCACTAGAATTTTTTCATCCTCGTTAACATAATTAAGATCTTTAGTTTTCTTATCTCTAGCCCTAGCTATCCTAAAAATATCTCTTTCACCCTCTTTTGAGTTGAGTTTTTTATATAAATTCTCCCAAATTTTAGCTTTTGCTTCACTCACGGCCTTTTTTGCTTTCTTATAAGCCTCTAAGGTTTCCCTAGTTTTCTTAGCATAATGTATTTTCTAACATGCCCTTTTTGCCTTGATTTTATTTTGCCGTACTTCACTCCACCACCAAGCTTCTTTTTGTGCCGGTACACCTCCCTTAGATACACCTAACACATCTTTCGCCACTTTCCTAATATGTATAGTCATATTGTTCCACATATCATAGGGTGTACCAACATAATTCCAAACATCTCCTTGAAGGACTTTCTGTTTAAATATATCTTCTTTCTCGCTTTTGAGATTCCACCATTTAGTCCGAATAGCTCGATGCACTCTTTTCTTCTTTGTCCATTTCTTTATTTGTAAATCCATAACTAAAAGTCGATGTTGGGTGGTTAAGCTTTCTCTGGAATTACCTTCCAATCTTTACAACACGCTCTATCTTTTTTCTACAAATAAAGTAATCAATTTGTATTTGTGATAAGCCACTCTTATAAGTAATTAAATGCTATCTCGTTTTTTGAAGAATATATTGACTATAAAGAGATCAAATGCCATAGCAAAATTTCTGTTGAGAACAAGTCAGAGTAACTGCAGACTATTGACTATAAAGTCGATGTTCATCTCGTTCATTAAACTCATGCAAGGTAAAATATCAAAGTGCACAAAACATAACGTTGAGAACAAGTCGGAGTGGCTAACTGCAGACTATGACAAGCTGCAGGAAGGAAATTATCCGATGCCATCAAATGCCAATTTCCTACAGTGACAAACACCCCTGAATCAAAACTCGACAAAGAATAGTAACATGTAGATATAATGCAGATAAGCTAATGTTGTAGCCTAGCAAGTATATTTAAGTGAATACCTCTTTGTAACTTGTAGATAAGAAGTCATGACACATCCATTTTGCTTCAAGAGAGCAACAGAATATACAATGCAACGAATTGACAGCTTAGTAAAAGAGTAAAAGATGGTCCATGCAAAAGAAATAAGACCGTCCAAATGTAGCGGTAAAAGAATAAACCAAGTAACAATACTAAAAGTTGACATTTAACTGTTATCTAAAAATCTACATTACACAAATTTCTACATTGTTAAGGTCAATTAATTCACAGTAAGCACAGGAAATTACTTCTTCGCTTGGCCAGCCTCAGATAAATCAAAGAATTCCATAGCAACACGACCTTCTATGGAGCTAAGTGCAAAACCTGTGCAACCAAAATGACTATTAGAATATAAAAGCATTCAAGTTATTGATAACACCATGCAGAAAAGGTAAAAGTTATATATGGACTGCCAAATACTTGTGCTGCCCTACCTCCCTAAGAACTTCGCACAAAAGCATGAAATCGTGCAAGAACCCCAAAATAGTGAAAGACCCTCAACAGGAAGACTTCTAGCACACAAAAACAGACTTAGTAACATAGTAAAAATAAAAGTAAGTCGCTTCCAGCGTGAGCTCAAGAGTAGGCTCTTGACTCCCACGCGGAGTAATGAGTTCAGTTCCTGGGGGTTGCATGTGTGTGTGGTTGTGTTAGGCTTTGGGCTCCCTTTGTAATAAAAAGAAATGATGCATGTGAGTATATCGTCAAAGAAACCTATTGAGTTCCCAAGAGGTATGATACTTCTCATATTAATTTTCAAGGAAAAATCAGCAGTCAGAATTTTGCGTGATAACAACACTATGTTTCAAAAGGATGACCAGCATACCCTTCTCAGTAAATTGCCATTGCATCCTTCCGCAAGCTTATTATCATTGAAAAAAGAAAAGAAAGAATTCAGCTATTTTTCTCAGTACATTTGTTGACCTTCTCAATAACCTCCAAAAACCCTCACGATTGTGGTTGAATACATGGAAGAGACGCCAATGTTTGTAGACTTACTCAGGCATGTTTTGCATTTCACTTTCTCAAACATGTCGTACTCTCATTGTCATTATCTATATGTGTCAATAACAATCTCACTCTGAAAGTGCTACATGGTTTGCAGTCCCTCTAGATTTCCAACCATATAGCATTTCAGGAATTGGAAGCTAAGAGCATGTCAGTGTAACTCCCCTATATGGACAAAATTTTCACACCGCACATGAAAATTATGTCGTTAAAGCTTTTTTTGGTGTTTCACTCCACGAGATAAGTAGCTAACTTGCCAAAAACCTACCACACCTGTAACAAGGAAACAGGGAGTGGATTCCCTAAAACTGCTAACTTGCCACTTAAAAGCATTTTTACGCCCCCTTGACAAGTTTGCCTACAAAGAAGGTGCTCTCTCACCAACTATCTAATAACATGTTTCTTTTAGTTTAACATGGAGGAAAAGGAGGAGTTGTCTCCATAATCTCATCTTTCTTTTACATTACTTGAAAACAGTTGCATGAGTCACCTTGTAGTAGATTTTTGTTTTTTTAATTTACCATGAACAAAGAGGATGAGGGATTGTCTTCACATTGAAACTTTTATCCTTACCCAAAAAGATGTGTATGAGTCACCTTCATACTCTTTTAAGAACAATTTCACAAGAATACTTTTTGTTATCCTACATCAGCAACATTATGCATTTGATGATTGAACAAGAAAGTAAGATTCCTGAAAGAGTGACTGTACCTACAATGCCAAAAAAATATAAAAAAAAGAACAAACTAGAACTTAAGATGCAATGAAGTATATCTTCTCTTGTTAGACTTGCAGACCTGTTCCATTAGGATAACAGCGGACACATCTTGTTTGATATTTCAAGGAAGACTCTCTCCTTTGCTCGGGTTGAGACATGTTCCGCAAATCATATACATTCACATGTCTTCCAGCTGTTGCTACCACTAGACGGTTGCCAACAAGTGACATGGAATATACACGCTCTGGTTGTGGGTACGTTCCAACAAGGGTACGACTTGGACCACTTGCACCTCTAGGATCCCATGACTTAAGAGTTTTGTCCCAACTGCCACTGATCAGTTGTCCTAAGAAAAGAAAAAAACACATCAATAACAAATTTGAAACAATAAAATGCTCCAGAAACCCCAGAAGTTGTAGAGACAAAAACAAGGAATACACCACATGCCAACAAAAAGAGGTTCAGCATTCATCCTTTCCCAGTATGTGCGCATGCATATACCTCCTATCTAAAAGTATCTATGTTGCATTGAGAGGAATGCTGATATAATGGGGAAAAAAGAACTTATCAAGAATACTTAGACATAATAATATAAGCATGAGGCAGACAAATTTATCAAGTCACGTGAAAATGTCATCCACATGGAATCATCACTAATTTGCACAATATTTTGAGAGACATTTGATGCTAAAAGGAAATTCCTTTGAGCCTGCAAATAAAGGAACTCGGCAGAAGCAAACCTATCAATCTTATATATTTTTAATTCTTGTAAACTTAAAAGTAGAAAATGCAATGTACATGGCCAGGCTCAATATTCCACATCTTGAACGAAATTACATTTGCCTGTCACAAGATGTGGAGAAAGAAAACGCTGTATGTAGAAGGGGCCTACCAAGCCCAAAGATGAAGCCAATATGGAATACGGTGAATGCAACTTAAGAAGTAAAACGAAATTCAAGAACTGCTGAAATTGAATACTAGAAAAAACATCAACCATTCATATATACTATCTAGATGACCTTTTAACCACTAAAGAAGTGCATTTGAAGTATATTTGCAATGGCAACTGCGCATAAGAACTTAAAGTGCAAATTCAGGAACACAGTCTTCCAGAATTAGTTATCAACTACCAAAGCTAAATAGTTGAACAAGAAAGAATTATCAGCATATGCACTAATCATACTACATGTAACATATAAACCAACAGAAAAACAACCTGCAGCATAAGAATATTCAACACAACGTACAGGAGCATCATGTTTGCCCAAAATGTCTTCCTTGTCTGAACTGAACACATACCTGAAATAAAGAATGTCACAAATTTAATCATGCTCCTGTTTTGCATACAAATATTCCAGTAACCATTATAACAAAATAAGATGAAATGGAAGACCAAAATATTCACAGAATATTTCCACAGAAAGACACATATGTCACACTAGTGCACATGGTTAAGTACATGCTTAGCTTTATGGATGTTTCAGATTTTAAGCACCTTGATCTAGCTACAACGCTACAGTGCTATGCTTTATTCGCCCCCATGCAATCCAGCAAGAATCCCGCTTAGAAAGATCTATAGTCAACCATTAACAAGAATCCAGCAAGAATCCCACTTACGAGGACAGAAAGTGATTAGCCTCAACAAAGCATCTGCCGTAATTACAAATGCTTCAACTTTTTCACAAACGATGCACGTGAGAGTGTCACTAAACATTTTTACTAATTATTTTCCCATGTACAAGACACGTGTTGTCATGGATGACGGGTTGTAGAATATTTACCCAACTAGGAAGTTATAAGTACGATCTGAGTTTATGTATTAACAGAAAAATCACACAGCTGCATAACACACACACACACACACACACATATATATGTATATATATATATATATATATATATATATATCAGTAAATTAATTAATAAAGTCAAAAAGTAGTGGAGAAACACCAAGAGAAACGATTTCAACATCTTGTATGGTTTATAATGAATTCCTAATCGAAATGAACCAACAATATAGAGATGTTTTCTCAATAAGATGAATGTGCAATACCATAGGAACACCAAAAACAGCACATGATGTACTTTCTTCATCAATAGCAGCACAGAGCAACCCAATGGAACAGCCAAAATCGTCTCATGCATAAAGACCTATATTCTGATCACCATTTCCAAAACAGAGTTCAATTTAAGACACAGATAGCATTTAACTCTATGAATTAAGAGCCATGCAAATGAAATCAGAAAGTTCGTCAGGCTCCGAACTTCTGTAAACCGGTACCAAAAATCACTCTCACAAAACCTAAATAAATCAAGCACAGGTCAAGAAATGGGCTAGGTAGGAATCCAATACCTTCTCACGGTATGGTCGGCACCAGCGGTGAATCCAGAAGAATCATCGTGGAAGCAGCAATCCAAGACCGGCCTTTTGTGCAAAAACTCCCCCCTCAACGAGTTCGCACTCGCGTCATACAACCGGACACTCTAATTGCACGAAGCGAATAACATCAAACTGAAACCCTATAAATCCAAAACCATACAGAAAACGAAATGAAGGTAAAGGAAAGAACTTACGCCATCCCAAGAAGAGACCAGGAGATGATCGCTATGGTTAGAGAATCTGAGATTGGAGATCCCATCAGATGGTGGATCAGATAGCTCCCTTCCGCCAGATTGAGGGGGATTCGCCGCCATGGTGAACTCCGCAATCAGGCTTTCTCCGCGGGAGCAGAGACAGAGAGGGAGAGAGAGCGGGAGGGGTGTTCAAAACTTCAAATGGGGGGAGCGCCGCAGGTGAGTACTGATCGCATTGAGGGGTCTCCCTGAGATTCGGTGTTTAATTGAACGGCAGACGGGCGTACGCTGGTAAACATTGAAAATGAAGAAGCCCCTTATTTGAGTATTATTTAATTTCGACCGCTCTTTTCTTTCTGTATTTCATAGTTTCTCTCGGATGCGGGTTGACACATCCGGTTCCGGTAACCATGAACCGGAACCGTATCCCTGTCGATTCGGGTTCCAGTTTAGGTTCGAACCTAAAACAGCTAAAATCATAAAGAAAACATTTAAAGTGAAGAAAATTACATGAAAAGGGACTGAATCAGTGGTTGAACTGCCAGTTCCGGTTCTGGCCTGGTTTCGGATCCATGAGAGGAGGACCTGTAACCAAATCACTCCCCTTCCTTCCGTCTGGTTATCAGGTCTGGTTCAGTTTCAGTTCCTGAATCAAGCATGTCTAGACGTGGTGATGTCTCGAACCAAGCTGCCCATGACTCGACTTGGTTCAACTCTTAACGAGCACGTTTGTTTCGAAAACAGGTTCTTTAGTAGAAATCAGGTAAATTACAACAGGGTTCAGATGGTTCAATTCAATTGACAAACTAAACCTAAATGACGCTAGAACCAGGCTAACAGTTACTTGATATAGCTGATGGCGGCTATCTGATATCTAACCGATACTACGATCGATGATCGAGCAATAAATTTCAAATTCGAACTTCTTAAGCATCTTATTGAGTTATATTTTATATTTAACTTGTGAAATCTTGCTTACACCATCTAATGGATTTGGATACAAAAACTCTAAACCGCGACTCAAATACTAGTCGATCCTGGTTTACTTACCAAACTGGACCTACACCTTGTGCGGTCCATATATTGATCCAACCCATTGGCATCGCGACAGTAACATCATCTAATTTTGAGTTTGAAGGCTTTTGCTTCTCTCCCCATGAATGGTTCTTTAGGTCCAAGTTGTGCATTGGCAAAATATGGACTGTCCATATCCACTACACCAAATATTTATTAGATCAAACAAGATTTGCTTTACTTCCTAGCTTCCATCTATCCTATACAAAACCATGTAACTCAATTGTAAAGTCGATTTGCTAGAGACAAGATCTCAACCAGTGTGATGTTCTTCATGTATGACCCGGTTGTCCAGCATACGAAACCATATCCTACTTTCAATGGTACTATACTTGTTAGGAGTTGTCATATGAATCTCCAATATCCGGACCACACAATTTTGCATATAAGATTTTAAAAACTCTAAAATCCAATATGCTAAAATTTATTTAAGCCGAATACCAAATCTCCAATATCCGTCCATCAATGCACTGCTGCGAATCCGAACCTTCAAACACAGAAATCTATCTGAGAGTTGGGATCTTCATGAGGTGAGGCCGAGATCAAAATCTTCACTCCATCACTGTTTCAAGAACTCTGTTTCCTTTTCGTTCTTATTCTACGATCGGACCAAAAACAGTCTTCTCATTCTTGTATCTTATGCATCTTCATGAACACTTGTTGGAAAAAAGAAAGATAACACACGTTGAAGTTGGAGAAAAGAAAGATAACACACGTTTAAGTTTACTTTTACATGAAACTTAATTAAATATAAAAAACAATGATGAGTTCATGAATAAAAAAAAACAGATTTATTTTTTCTTATAGTTTGCTTTATTTTCAAATGAAACTAAGAATCAATCCAAGGGTCGGAATCAAATTCTCAGACAAACTCTGTTCCCATCCCTGGCCCCATCTCGTCGAACTTTCCGGGCTCTCCCATCTCCATTGCTACGCCTCAAATCTCTCCAAACCTCTCCCGTTCGAAGAGCGAGGTATCTCCTCTCATCAACGTCCCTGTGCTTGCTCGTGCCAGAATAAAACTGGGTCCGGTACTGACCCGATTCATTTCAACGTATCCTTTTCTGGGTGCACGTTGTCGCCTGGGTGCTTGAGGATCTTGTAAAGCTGCGGGTTCAAGGTAAATCTTCACCGACATTTTTTTTCTATTGCATTTGGTCGAGACTGAAAGGTTTCTATCTTGTTTTGTTGGCGAAACTGTGGAATTATTGGAAGGTGATGCACAGTTATATAGTGGTACCTTTAGGGAAATCAGTTACTTTGTTCATCTGCTGGAGTTGATCTTTTACAGCTTGAATGATAGGTGATGCACCCTTCTCTCCAAGTCATAGGCACTGACTGGAGTGAGTGGTTCCTATTCTATTGTTGGCAGAAAGATAAGTTGCAGGTTTGCATCCTGTGCTGTTTTAAGGAGGCAGCAGTTCTTGATAAGTTGTCTAAAGGGATACATAACTCAAAATTCAACACCAAGAATGTCTGATACAAAATATTCAGTCGATGTTGCTGATGCTGAAAAAATCCTGAGGAAGATTACACCTGATCTTGATCCTAGCAGATAGAAGGGTCAGGCAGGTAATTTTGTTCTGCAGAAGGCTTTGATAATGCTTTTTAAGGATGGACTTGTTTGCCTGCTTGCAATCTGTTGAAACAGAGAGCTTCCTTCAAGTGCTTGTTATTGTTTCTGCATAGGTATGACTATATCACCATGTGAATGAAGTACGGGATCTCATAATTTGTTGTCGGATCATACTCTCATCAAGATAAAGGGTTGAAACTAGACAAACTTGAGCTCTGTTTGGGATCAGAGAAATACAAAAACAGTGTTTCTCGTCATGAATTGTTGCTCTAGGAGAAACTTCTATTGTTTGAGAACAGAGATCCAGAGAAACAGTGGACTGTAGAATTCACTTCTCCCTATCAGGTCCATTTATTAAGTATTGCCAAGTACGTTGTCAGGCTTGGTGAAATGAGCGCTCGGTTTTGTCTGTTGAGTGTATCAATCTAGAAATATGGAGTTGCTTATTACATTTTCTTGCACTTGCCATAGTGAAAAGAGGTATAGCATTTCCACTTACCATTAGAGGAAGGTAAATTTTGAATTCCTAAACATACAGTTCGATCCAGGTAATGACCAACGTAAAATGTAAAAATCCCAACTAAATTATGGCTACTAAAAGCTATGATAGATGTGGGATTCGTAATGGACTCTGTGTTGCATGCAAAGAAGATCCTAGATTTGGGATGGTCAGGCATCTGTTCTGTTAGCCCTATGGCTATATGATGTTTCCAAAGAAAAAGTATATTTCGAGCCAACAAATACAATGAGTTTTGGATTTGTTCAGCTTGAGGCCTACTTTAACTTTCTACATATTGCTTTAGTGCATCTCAACTCCACCTTTGGGAGAGTTCACCCTCAGATAGTTTGTTCAATCTTTTACTAAGTCATCCCATCTTTTCCATACTAATTTGCCGGATTCCATCAAAACTTCCAAGTTAAGCGTGCTTGGGCAAGAATATAGTACTGGGTCGGGTAACCTCCTAGGGAGTAAGAAGTTATCGTATTGCACCCTCTAGCACACCTGACCTAGCGTGCAAAAGGACTTGGTTAAGAGAACTGTGTCTGCATCTCACTATTGGTGACATACCTTAGTAATGCTACCCTCTATTTTTGAGTTTCATGTGGTTCTGGGCAGATCTGATACCTGATTTAGCAATTCAGTCGAAGTGTTGCTTCGCTCTAGAATGCTTTAGGTACTTTCATCTTTCATAATTACATAATTTACACTTTATGGACATTCAAAAATCTTGTAGTCCTTTAGGTCAACCACTAGTGAAGAATAAGGCCGAATATTTGAAAAACTTTGAACTGGCTACAGATGCCAGACAGATTACAAGAAGATCAATCTATCGGTAAAGAATAAGTTGCCGGTGCAAAGGTGAATCACCGATCAACACAAGAAAATGAACTAACTATTTGTGGCTGGAGAAACTTCCAGGATGTCTGCACACTGTTTAAAATATTCATTTAGATTGGATAATCCTTTCTATATGCATTTTTTATTGAACAGCTCTTTACCAGTAGAAATATCTTTGACTTTGTTCTCCAGGATTGTGTGAGTGAAATTGTAAGAGCTGGTCGAGAAGCACAAATTCCAATAGTTGTTGATCGGGTATGATTTTGTCTGTGCTCTATTGAGTCAATTCTTTGCCCTGCTGAGAAAATTCATCTCTCTCTCTCTCTCTCTCTCTCTCTCTCTCTCTCTCTCTCTCTCTCTCTCTCTCTCTATCAAGACTGAAGTTTCGAAAATTCACGTAATATAGGATGATCTGTTTCTTGTCACGAACAACCTTGAACTGGTACAAGGATATCCATTGGCTGTCCTAACCCCAAACATAAATGAATACAAGTGCCTTGTCGAAAAGGTTCTTGGGGTTGAGCTTGATGTTCAAGATGGGCCTAAACAATTGCAATTGATTGCTCCTAGGTACTTTTTGGTACTCTTTCTTTCCCCTTTAGTTTAGTCCCAGGGCAGATTTCCAGTTATTATTTTCAAATCTCTTTCTCATCAGAAGGCAATTTTGGATTTACCTCATCTGCTTAAAGTGATGTGTTTGCATTATCACTCACTAGAATTGGAGTAACTATTCTGCAGAAGGGAAACTCTGATGTTATCAGTGATGGCAAATAAGGTACATTGTCGGAAATTTGAAATCTTAGATATTATGTTTGTATAATACATTTTACTGCTTCCATTATTTAACAATTAACGGGCTGAAACTGAATATAAGAAACGCTTTCCGAACTAAAAGAGATGCTACTCTTTTCCTACTTTGTTGCTTTTGTGAACATGTTAAGCTGTATGTGACCAGCATATTGTTTCTACAGTGAATCTGGTGGATATTTTTGGATCCGCGACGGTGTGGTGGCCAGGGTGACATCCTTTCTGGAAGGTCTGTATTCAGCACTTCCATGTTCTTTTATATTCTAAAATGAAATAATATTTGTACCACGTTGTTGTGCAACTTAATTCTCCTATCGCATGAAAGATGTCTCCGTAGTTCAGCCTGTGAAGTCATTATTAGCTTGGGGAAACCTTTTTCTGCATTTTAGAGCACTTTAGTCCCTCTTGAAGTTTTCACTTGGAAAACGATCTGCCTATTAGGTATTGAGGAATATGGATTGAGGAACCCAGAGGTATGACATGAATAAGTTCTCTATATAAGGTGTGGTTGGTAGAACTGCTGCTACTATTGCACTTGACAAGTGGTCATCATGCTTCGACTTTATATCTTGTCCGTCAAATAGACATGCCATATTTGTGAAAATAAGCCATGTTAAACATTATTTCTTCAGCACAAGCAATAGTGGACTACTTATTAGTATCTTCTCATCTAGCGTAGGTTCTATAGAATAAGAGTCGTCACTCCATGCCGTACACTAGGCTTTGTGCTACCGCTCCAGTAAAAAGAGAGTAGTTTGCAGGCCAGTCCAATTGTGAACTGAACATTGATCCTAAAAGCATTTCAGATGATTGAAGTATTCCCACGAATCCAATGGTGTTGGGGAGTATTGCTGGCTCTGTTTTACAGCTTGCTTTTAGTAAAAAGAAACGGTCAACCCTCACCACTGACATCATCGAGTGTTTAGGAGAAGGGTCTCTCTCTCTCTCTCTCTCTCTCTTCACATGGCTTAGAAACTTGTGCTTATTTGTCAGTTTGGAGCACATGAGTCCGGCTATAGTACCTGAAGCTGCAGTGTGGAGACCAGTAAAGTGGCACAGATCGAGGCAGCTGGTCTGTTTGTTGTCAAATGACACCCTCAACGTTTGTACAAATAATGAGGTTAATAACATCTTGTATGACTAATGCTTTTCGGTAATGACAACATGTGGAAATGCTCTCTCTCTCTGAAAAGGGGTCCTTTTCTTATGAAGTACTGCAATTGAGTGCCCATATGTATGGAACTGTGTCCAATTCAGTTATACCCTCGAGTTGCATTATATCAAACAATAAATTTCACGCATGAATCGTTCACATTCATCGTCACCTCAAAGCAAGGCACCCATGCCTGCCTTCAATATTCAAAAATCACTTAACTTGAAACTGAGGTTCAAAGAAAGCAAGCAATCTTATTCTTGAATTCAAAAGAGAAATAGACTACAATAAGGTTTCACAGACCAAGTTCTTCCTCAACCAAAAAGAGAAATAGACTACATGAAGGTTTCTCAGACCAAGTTCTTCCTCAACTTATTGGCATTGACCTAGCTGTGATCGGATTCAAGTGCAGACCAGCAGTGGAAGATATAGTTATATGTTGCATAGCAACATTCTAAACATTTCCCCCCAAAAATCTATACTTTTAACCTGGAAAATCCAGTATAGCAAATAGATTGACAAATCAAGGTCAAAGCCTCTTAAGCCTTGAGATTTGCAGAGATGGAAAAGAGTTAGAGGTAGATTGCTTTCCCTCGTGTAGGCCAGCAATGAATGACGTAATATCACCGAGTTATTGTGCTTCTACAAGAATGAAAAGCGGCTTTCCTTCTAATCTCTCCCTCCCCTGCAGCATGAGAAAGCATGTTAGGATGATGGGAACACTCTATGTTGTACATAAATGGAGAATAATCAGATGATAGACTTGCTCTAATGTCCTTTTATTTGGTACAATGGGGAGGCCAAAGCCCCATGGACATCGAACTCATGACCAACTTGTGAGTCGACATGTTAGGCAGGTGAGCTATTGCTCGTTGTGCCACCGTCATTTATTTCAAGCTACATGCATCAAGGAGATTAGTTTTCAACGTCATATGAATGCATAGAAATTGCTTTTACTTCTTTATATTGGAGACCTGGTCTTCAGGGATGTTATCCGTTGAATGACTATTGGCTTGTGGCTTTAGTTTGTTTTATCTTAAAATTACACGAACAGTAGCACACATCAATGTGAGTTTCTGCTATTAATTTCTTCAGCACTCGCACATTCAGTTAATTAAGATATGCAAAGTTACTTGACAATCGAATAAACAGTGTGAACCTTCATTCAGCAACTTTCTGGGAATTGAAAAAAAAGACGATAGGTTTGTGGAGCGGTGCATGTTCAAATTTGAGCGGAAAATAAAATTGATGCTGAGCACAAACCTTGAGCTCTGCCAGCTCTATAACACAGGCACACTCAACCACCTTTGCGCCCACACGCTCTGCAAGTAAAATGGACTTTGTAAGTAGACTGCCAGATGATACCATAATATCAAATGCATCTCGAGACAGTTAATAAAACCAATGCAAGAGCGTCAGTGCTGGACAAATACACGCACACACATAAATACAGATGAGCAAGCGCGCACAGTAAAGGGAAACTTGTGTACTCGTCAATGCACAGGCACTAGAAGTAACACGGTTATCAGTTTCATGATATGAGACCTAGCCACAAGTCCTATACTTCCAGAAGCCGTCCAAGCAACAGCACTTTTCAACATCTAAGTGACCATGAGGCAAGGCAACAAGCTACAGTGTTGCTTGTTCTGCAGAACAAACCCTGTTTGATGGGTTCAACTCTTCGAGAATTGATGTTCACAGTCAGTTAAACAGCCTGCAGATTTAGTCCCTTCCAACATTTCAAACTTCACCGACTATCAATGAAACCAGAAATCATGTAAATAGTGTTCTATGTTTGCATTTGTCATTAAGTTCTATTCACAAAACAAATTTCCAACACAAACTTTCTCTTCCTTACAAAATAAAATTAGACATCACTGGCAAGATATGGCCAGGCAGGTAGTTTCTGACTTGGCCCACAGCTAGATTTTTGCTGCATATATCTAGGGTTTCTTGACTATACAAAGCGTTGAGGAAACTGCCACAAAGTTTAATTATTAGACCATGATAAAGGCACCACTGTGTGAGAGGACATTATAGTGGTAGCTTGCGTGACCTCTGAAAGTCTAAATTAAAATCCTTTGCCTCCGGTGAATCTCCCCATGGCCATTTTTTATGCTCATAAAGTTGATCAAGTATAAATCTAATTTACTGGTACCTTTTGCTCTTTCTCCTCTTTGTTCTTCTAATAGACTTATTATATGTACACTTACATGCATCCTTACTAGCAAGAATAAGACAGAGTTCCCTCAAGTAATCAATCACCAATAGCAAGTGAACAGAAAAAAAACATTCATTCATAATGAGAGAGATTTTTGGATTATTACCGAGTAACCTAATAGCAGCACATAAGGTCCCACCAGTTGCAATAAGATCATCAATTACAATTGCACGTTCTCCTGGATTAACAGCCCCTACATGCATCTCCATCCGGTCTGTTCCATATTCTAAGGTGTACTCCTCTGATATGACCTCACCTATTAAAACCACAATAGCAATTTGCATAATGAGAAAGAAAACATAAATCATTTTGCTCAGCTGTCCAAATAAAGCAAGCATTTAACAAGCATCATCAAGAACACAGTACAAGATTTAGTTTCACATAACATCCTACAAAAATCAATTTCTATTAGATCAAAGTTGTACCACCGGATGTGCCCAAAGCACAAAATACAATGGATACTAAATGATTACTCCAAAAATACATCGTACTTGAAGGAGCAAAATAATAATGTTTTTGGAATATGCTAAGGTACAAAAGCAGATGAAGTTTATTTGTTGTAATTCAGAGAAACTGCCTCTTTGAAGCCATGTGGTTGGAGCCATCAGGCAAAACTCCAAGGCAAGAAATGTTGGTCCCAGGAATTGCACATGAAGGGTACACAATGAAAAGTATTCAACATGTCGGTTCTCCATGAATACATGTAACGGTTTGTAATATAGGGCAACTAACAGAATGTGTTCTACAAATTAAAAACATAAAGCATGCAAAGGAACTTATAGAACTGAAATGAAAATGAATATAAAGTTTATATCAGTCACTTCTAATCAACTTATATAATCTTAATTTTGCTATTGTATGATCAAGAAAAACTTTTTTTTACCTACTCAAACATCTAGGAGTTAGTATGCTTGGATAAATCAAAGAATGTTGCTTATGGTTCAAAAGTACGGATTTTCAGGTACATAGCAAGAAATAAGGATGGGGGACATGTACCAGGAAGCTTCCTCGGTTTCCTCAAAGGAACAAACTTAGCTCCTATAGCCAGTGCAATGGGAGGGCCAAAAATGAATCCTCTTGCTTCAACTCCTGAAATAGATAATCAGCCATAAGGACATCTATATATATGCTGTATTCCTCAGAGCATGAAGAATGATTTTGCACCAGCAGAGCATTTCAGGCTGATCATAGAAAAAAGAAAAGTAGGACAACTAAGCTTGAACTTGTTCACTGAAAAGATCAAGTTCAACCATGCAAGGAACAGTACACCATTTTGTCAGACACAAGGTAAAGTACAGGAGTGCTGAAAGTGCTATCTGATGTAAATGGCCAAATCATGTGTTGCTGGAAGGTTACAGTTGTTAGTAAATCAATACTTGGGGATGCTTAATCACCCACTCCTTGTGCGCTCTATGAATTTATGGTCTCAACAATGAAAATGACATTAATCAGGGTCCACTAATATGTATACAGTTTTTAAGTGTGCTAAGCAAAAGTTCATCATCAAGTGCTATTCTAGTAATTTCTTTATATGTAAGCTATACTTTTTTGGGTTTCACTATGTATTACTGTTTGAAAAAGTGACAGTCCACGTGTAATAGTAATATGCATATATGTGGTGATTGTGCGTGTGCGGGCGAGCACATCCATAGTGGTTGCGCGTGTATTCTTATGATACCAATTCATCAAACTAAAAGATCAAGTTCAACATTTTGTCAGACACAAGGTAAAGTAAAGTAGAGTGCTGAAACTGCTATCTGATGGAAATGGCCAAATCATGTGTTGCTGGAAGGTTACAGTTGTCCGTAAATCAACACTTGAGGATGCTTAATCACCCACTCATTGTGCGCTCTATGAATTTGTAGTATATACAATGAAATGGCATTAATCAGGGTCCACTAATATGTATACATTTTTTAAGTGCACTAAACAAAAGTTCATTATCAAGTGCTATTCTAGTAATTTCTTTATAAATAAGCTATACATTTTTTGGGTTTCACTATATATTACTGTTTGAAAAAGTGATTGTCCACATGTAATAGTAATATGCATATATGTCATTGTGCGTGTGTGGGTGGGCACACTCATAATTGCTGCACGTATATTCTTATTATACCGATTCATACACTTCCAGATCTGAATCGTATACATTTCACTTTACAATCAAAATGTTGTCATCGATGTAGGATAATACCATTTATTGCCGTCTTTATAATATGTCATGTTAATGGTACCATTAAATTTTATGTATTAATATGCATATATTGCCAAAACGAAAACTGGGAAAATTGCAATATGAAGAGGAGCAAAAATTTCTATGTGAATGACAAAACATATCAAAACATGAGGAATGTAAAGACTATCACAATGAGGTAGGAACCGAAATTAACTATGAGGAAGCAGATGCTCCTTTCTTTCAATTCTCATGCTCCCTCACAAAGGAAAAGACAAATCTTTCTACAGAGGATAAAGAATTTACCCGCCACAACTGAAATATTCTGGTTTTTATATCTCTCAACAAACAAATCAATGGTGTCCTGAAATGCCTTTGGGTCAAGCAGCAATGTAGTTATATCGTGAAACATGATCCCTACATTTTCCAAATGAACACCCACACAAGGGCCCAGTAAATGGTTAGAACAACGCGTTGATCCAAATCATGCAAATAGAAGCATGGAATGAAAGTGAATGTCAAGCAACAATAGAAAAAAAAAGTACTAGCAGTAGTTCTTAGTAAGCTACTACTGGTAGCAACAGTAGCAGTAAACTATAGTACTACTAGTAGCAGCTAAAGCAGCATACTGGCAGTAATAATAGTAGGGAATCATATGATCGGCACTGTTCGAAGAAGGAAACTTAAGTTAAAGATAAATTGGCTGACCAGGAGAATCTATCCATCCTTAGCATTTAGCAAGTAAGTAGTGCTGCTATAATCGTGTATGAAACACTGGTTAGGCCAAGAAACGTCTCAAGTCCATAAATAAGTAAACGGTAAATCAGAAACTTACCTGTGTAATTTAGATTTTACTGATTGAAGCATTTAAGTTTGGTAACACTAACTCGAATATAATCTAACGAAAACCAACAATTTAGCCAAACGTTACGTGAAAAAAAACACAACTTTCTGACATACTCGAAATAGAAATACAGGACACTTCCTGTCTATGTTTAATGATTCTGCCTTGCCAAGTAAATGAGACATCATTACAAGTAGGAGAAACGAAAAGTCCTTTTCCATAAAAAGAAATCTACTGTACTTCTATAGGAAGCAAACAAGTAGACAGAAACGAAACAGATAAATTGAACACTGGATTGGCACAAAACCAAAACTCGAGAGAGAGAGAGAAAGAGTCACCTGGCTTAGGGAAATTCGGGATCACGCGGATCGCCGTCGAGATTCTCTTGATGCGATCATCGCTACCATCGATTGCCATCTCTCCCTCTCCCTCTCTCTATCTCGTGCAACGGTCTAGATCGGAAGGCTTGTCCGGCCTTCTCGCTTCCCGTGAATTTATTGCCGCTGCAGGAAGCACCAATCATCCTGCAAAGCAAGCTTATACCCGTCCATCAAGAGATGGACGGTGAAAAACGAATATGCGGTACCTTAGTGGTTGGTGGGTTCTGTTTTGGCACTTTCTGAGCGCTCGTACAGCATCCACTAGCGACGCATCGAGCTCCAGACAAGGAAGAGGCCATAGGCCGTTCATCTTTCAGATGGACGGTCTATAGAAAAAGACAGTTGGTGGTGCACTATGGCCTTCTTTTGTTGGCCGCCGTTGAATGGGGATAGTTGGTGGGTGGGACCCACTAGGTGCCAGCCACTGAGCAATCTTTTCTCTAACGTAATTTCTTGAGGTTTAAATAATTTTCAGAAATGAACTAGCAGCCGTCCGATGGCCTACTCTGGACGGTGAGGGGAAGCTTCGGAGCTATCTTGATCATCTGAGACTTGTTGGGAAGCATGAACCCACGGCTAAAGTGAGTGATAGTAAGTGGGTTTGGTAAATGAGTAAAAATAAGAATTGTAAAACTTTACTTTTTGTACTCGATCATTTTTCTTAACTAGTAAAGATTGGATGAAAATTTTGATTTTCCATGTTTTTCTATCATATCGAGTTATAAATAAGCATTGGTATATGCTAGTACTTTCTACACTTATGTGTCACTTCTCAACCCTTCAATTTTGGTAATTAACTCCGCTTATGTAAGGGATCACCCTTGCATTGCCGGTCCCAAACCTAGATAAAGGAGGAGGGTTGTGTTAGGCTTCCGATAGCCACTGTAAGACTTTGTCGGATTTTTATAACATGGATTAAACAAATTATGATCATTGCTTTGGGGCGTCCCCGCCTAGCGGCGAACTATAGAGCCCGAATGCGACGAACTATAGAGCCCAAATGTAGTGATAAGTAAGCAAGGGTCACTATATTTTTGCCCGAACATAGTTAATCAATTGCAGAGAGGGTTCCCACATTAGTCCCGCTATATTGTCGCCTGAATGTAGTGAATAATTTACAGAGAGGGTCTCTGTATTTTTAATATGGACGGATACGAGGGGTAAGAAAGCTAGTCCTAGATAATAAGATTTGTATTAGTTTTTGGAATATCAGAACATTATTTGGTAAGCTAATGGAGGTGGTAGATACTATGATTGCAAGAAAGATTCATATTCTATGTTTATAAGAGACAAAGTGGGTTGAAGAAAAAGCAAAGGAGATATACTATATAGGTTTTAAATTATGGTACTGAAAAGGCTCGAAATGGAGTTGGTATTATCATAAATAAAGATTTAAAGGATAGTGTAGTAGACATACAATGATATGGTGACCGAATTATGACGTTGAAATTAGTGTTAAGAGCAGATGTCTTGAATATAGTTTATGCTTACGCACCCCAAGTAGGACTAGAAGATAGTATAATGACAACTTTTTGGGAAGAGTTAGATAAGGTGATTCAAAGGATTCCACAAAGGGAGATGATTTGTTTAGGAGGAGACTTAAATGGACATGTCGGTAAATTGGCATTAGGATATCAAGGTATTTATGGAAACTTTGGTTTTGGAGATATAAATGAGGAAGGTAGGGAGATTTTAAATTTTGCTATGGTATTTGATCTCTTTATAATCAATACAATATTCAAAAAACGAGATGAACATTTAATTACTTATAAGAGTTGTTTATCACAAACACAATTTGATTACTTTATTTGTAGAAAAAAAATAGAATGTGTTGTAAAGATTGCAAGGTAATTCAAAGAGAAAGCTTAATCACCCAACATCGACTTTTAGTTATGGATTTACAAATAAAAAAATAGACAAAGAAGAAAAGAGTGCATCGAGCTATTAGGACTAAATGGTGGAACCTCAAAAGCGAGAAAGAAGATATATTTAAAGAGAAAGTCCTTCAAGGAGATGTTTGGAATTATGTTGGTACACCTTGTGATATGTGAAACAATATGGCTATACATATTAGAAAAGTGGTGAAATATGTGTTAGGTGTATCAAATGGAGGTGTACTCGCACAAAAAGAAGCTTGATGGTGGAGTGAAGTAGTGCAAAATAAAATCATGGTAAAGAGGGCATGTTACAAATTACATTATGCTAAGAAAACTAGTAAAACTTTAGAGGCTTATAAGAAAGCAAAGAATGAAGCGAAAAAGACTGTCAGTGAAGCAAAAGCTAAAATTTGAGAGGATTTATATAAAAAACTCAACTCAAAAGAGGGTGAAAGAGATATTTCTAGGATAGCTAGGGCTAGAGATAAGAAAACTAAAGATCTTAATAATATTAGATGCATCAAAGACGAGGATGATTTTTTTTTGTGGCAAATGATGATATAAGAAATAGATGCAAAAACTATTTTTATAAGATTTTAATAAAAATAAATATGTTAGTATTAGCTTAGGAGAGTTAGCCAAATCAGAAAAGTATATAAACTACAATTTCTACTGATGTATTCAAAAGAATGAAGTCAAAGAGGCTCTTAAACATACGAAGGATGGTAAATTGGTAGGACGAGACAATATTAAAAGTTTGAAAAATACTAGGAGAAATATGAATCACTTGGTTCAGAAGACTATTTAATGAAATATGAAGAAACCAAAAGATGCCCGAGGAATAGAGAATGAGTACACGTATACCCATATATAAGAACAAGGAAGACATTCAAAATTGTGCGAATTATCGAGGTATCAAGTTAATGAGCCATACTATAAAATTGTGGGAAAGAATTATCGAACGTAGGTTAAGAAAAGTATCAAGTACAAAAGATAATCAATTTGGATTCATGATAGACAAATCTACTACTGAAGCGATTTACCTTTTGAGATGTTTTATGAAATATTTTAGAGCAAAAAAGAAAGACCTTCACATGACATTTATTGATCTAGAAAAAGCTTATGATAGGGTACCGATGGAGGTTCTTTGAAGAACCTTGGAAAAAAGAGGTATCCTATTGACAGAGACATGTATGATGATGCAAAAACATGTGTGAGGACTCATGAAAGAATGACAGACTTCTTTTAATATTGGGTTACATCAAGGATCAACTTTAAGTTCATACTTATTTATAATGGTGATTGATGAGTTAAGAAAAAATATTCAAGATGAAGTACCTTGGTATATGTTATTTGTAGATGACATTGTGTTAGTGGAGGAGTCTAAGGAAAAAGTTAATAGAAAATTGGAACTATGGAGAGAAACATTAGAAAGCAAAGGCCTCCGACTTAGTAGAACAAAGACATAATATATGGAATGTAAGTTTGATCATTTGGTTACTTCAGAGGACATAAAAATTAAAATTGGCACATATTGCATCTCTCAAAAGAAAAGTTTTAAATACTTAGGGTGAATTTTTCAGAGTGATGAAAGAATTGATGGAGATGTTATGGATAGAATTAATGCTGGTTGGTTAAAATGGAGAGGAGCATAAGGTATTCTTTGTGATAAGAAGATACCATTAAAGTTAAAAGGTAAATATTATGGAGCAACAATTAAACCTGTCATGTTTTATGGTTTTGAGTGTTGGGCAGTTAATTATCAACATGTACAAAAGATGTCTGGGACAAAAATGAAGATGTTGAGATGGATGAGGTCATACAAGAAAGACCGTATACATAATGAGGTTATTAGAAACAAATTAGCATTGACACCAATAGAGGATAAAATGAGAGAATATCGTTTAAGATGGTTTGAATATATAGAAAGAAAATCAAAAGAAGAACATTTAAGAAAGTATGAAAAACTAAATTTGGAAAGTATTAAAAGAGGTAGAAGACAACCACAAAAGTGTTGAAAAAAAACAATAAAGAATGATCTAGCTTATTGTGAGTTAACTGCTAACATGGCACATGATAGGGCTTGTGAAAACAAAGAATCCATGTAGTTGACCCAGTCTAGTATAGGAAAAGGCTTACTTGTTGTTGTAATGGTATTTTGGTAATTAATAGTTGAGATTTGAATTTATAATATATATATATATATATATATATATACTTTTTGTAAGTACTTTGTATTCACGTTTGTACTTTTGCTTTTCAAGCTTAGGATTCCCTATGCATCGTGAACCTTAATCATAGGTGAACTTTTCTTGAACTGATAAAACAAGATTATTTCCACTAAGCAAGTCTATGTTATGAAACTTACTTTTTACAATGGAGCAAAGGAAAAAAAATATTTGTCATTTAAAGGAGCAACTCATGTTTGGCTCGTTACCCGGATATAAGCTCATCTTGTGCTAGGCCAAAATCGAACCAGGTGCACCCGAACAGCCCCCCGTTCGGTTCATTCGGCTCGTTTATCAGCTCGAGTGCTAATGGTGGCTTACACACATGCTCTGTCTCCGACTTCATTTGCTTTTGCTAGAGCCCACCTATATACATTAGCAAGGGAAATGCACAAGAGACTTAGTATAAACACATAAATTCATCGATTATTTCCTATCTACTTCATTTTATGGAAAGCTGATTTAGAGAAAGACTCCTTAATGTCATACGCAAACAATAAATCATGTCAGTACAATATGTTAAAACATCGAGTTCGAGATGACTTAGAATCCATGCAACCTATTCCAAGAAAAAGGCTTGGTTTTAGCTTCGGTTCGGTTTCGGTTTGCACTTGTACCTCCTCTAGTATGCAGTGCACACCTAAAGGTTTGTTTCATATGAGGTTTTAGGAGAATTGAACCTTGATTTTGGTGTTTGCATTTTTTAAATTATGTTGTTTATCAAATGCAAAACTCGTTGTTAAAGTGAAACTGTGATTTCATAAGGTTAAATTTGAGTAAAAAATTTCAACACCAAAGGGAATGTGGGCTATAAGAATGAGATTAAGGGGCTTCACACAAGAATCCTAGCGCATTCTTCTCTATCATGTCACTGTCTAATGTCACACCAAAATCCAAGTTTCAGTATTACTCGAGAATCAAACACATAATAATGATTATAAGCACATGTGGGTTTAAGCTTATGGTTGTAGTACTGACACAAAGAATCAAATACACTCTAAAGGTCTTCCAAATGATATTATAAGACGTATAAATGGTTCTTAAAACAGCTGAAACTTCATGCAAGGATTTAATTCTCTTTCTAGGATGGTAGACATTATAGTCAACCAAATTCTCTACCAATTGTGCAAAGATCTGTAGCTCACCTGGCAAGGGGGGCAGGTCACAAGTTAAAGGTCATGGGTTTGATACCAGGGTCATGCACATGGCTTCAACATCCCCATTGTACCCAAGAAAAAAAGGATATTCTACAAATATTAGATATGAACTCAGCTTATATATGGTAAATTCGATTACTTTGCCCTTATAACCATGGATAAAAGAAGAGAGTTACATTAGGCAGCATGTAAAAATTAAAAACTCGCTAAACATGCTCACTTATTGTTCACTTGCCCTTATATCACGTTATTAGCTGGACC
Organism: Brasenia schreberi; assembly: GCA_036023115.1. NCBI lineage: Eukaryota > Viridiplantae > Streptophyta > Magnoliopsida > Nymphaeales > Cabombaceae > Brasenia > Brasenia schreberi. The sequence continues at coordinate 845,749 of JAYKKT010000014.1, forward strand.
CGCATGGTATAAATAAGTTGGTAGGTCCGCATCAAGGTGCACTAAACCAAGCACAAGTTTCTCACTTGGCCTAACAATACATATTGTTTAACATTAATTTAGATTGTGTATTAGGACCTAAAGTTTGCTTTGTGTTCTTCATAGAGGTTCTATTCATTCATTCAAATTATTCAAAAAGTCTCTTTCCATCAGAAAAGTTGCTTAGATCACATGGACGTTAGTTGTATTACTATTGAATCATTTGATTGGATGGTGCACATTGGGGATACAGACATATATATATATATATATATATATATATATATATATATATATATATATATATAGAGAGAGAGAGAGAGAGAGAGAGAGAGAGAGAGAGAGAGAGAGAGAGAGAGAGAGAGAGAGAGAGAGAGAGAGAGAGAGAGAGAGAGAGAGAGAGAGAGAGAGAGAGAGAGAATACTTGGAGCTTTAGTCGCGAGGTGCCTGTAATTGGAACATGGTGGCGATTTTGAAAGATGGAGAAGTAGGCCTCTAAAGTTTTGCAAGAAGATGGCCTTTTTGAAGTTAAGCAACTAATATGACATATGATCCAGCTCAATGTGGATGAAGAATTCATGCAGCCAACCCCCCCACTTCGACTTGATTCTTCTTGCAATCAAAGTTTGGTGTATTATATATTATAATTTATTAGGTAACGCTAACTTACACAGAAATAATGTTAGTTTAATTTGTATGAAATATTCTCTTTCCTTTGTCTTCATCAACTTTGATCGTGTGGATTAATCTCAGGCTAATAAAGAGAGGACGATTCTTAATCATGTGTGTGTTGCCCCTCCTTTACAAATAATGTCCATTATAGGCTGTCGCAGACCCACTTTAGATGAGATAAGGCATACGTCTCATTCAAAATATGAATTTTTTTAGGTTCATCATTGTATATTGAGAAAAAAATACATGTATTTTATACACATGAAATATAATTATGACTTACCTAAAATACAAGTACACTTCACCGAAATGGATTTCTTTCTTGTAATCTAGATTTTTTTTTGTAAAAACTAAAAAAAAATCTATTATAGCAATGGATTCACATATTAATATGAAAGAGAAAACTACCTTTTCTAATAAGTTTAATTCCATAGACTCAGAAAATAGCCAATTTTTTTAAAATTGTCCACTTCATTGTCAATTCTTTTTATGTGTATGTCTAACTATGTAGCAATGTACTTCATAAGATTAGCTAAGTCAAACGTTTGTATAATTTGTATATCACTAATATATTTGGTTATGAAACCCCGTTTGCCTTAAGAAAAGATGTCCTTAAATCTTCAATTATTTAAATGGGAGACGTGTCTGTACCAGTATTGTATAGGATTTTGGACTCGGGTACGAGCAACAGGAAGAACAGACTTGATGGGAAAACGCACAGAATGCCATAGAAGAAGTAGAGTCGGTTTTGGTTCCTTTGTTCGACTCTAGAAGGCCATCGGCTCAAGAGACTTGAATGAAAGCAGGGAAGAAGAGAAGAATACGCGGATATTATAAAAGTAAAAGCCAGCGACGGCTGAGCCGAGTCAAGTGGCGGATAGGAGACCACAACCCCAAAACGAGTTTGGTTAGCTGTTTGACTCGTTGACTGGGCTCCTAAATGCACCACTGATTCGTGCTTTCTCACCATCTTACACTAGACAAAGTTGCACCTCTTACACATGGCCGATTTGAGTCTTACATCCTTTGGAGCGGAAAAAAGATCATTAAACATTTGAAATTCAAAAAAGAAAAGGTTTTGGTTCGGACCTGGTTCCGAATCCATAAAAAATGGAAGTAGAACAGAACTGGGTCCAATCCAGTTTAGATTTGAACCACAGAACTAGTTTAAAACTGGTCATGTCTACCCATTCCTATTAAAGGAGCTTTCAACCAGCTTTATACAATATGAGCTTACCCTACTGATATTATGATAACTCGAAGAAGATGCATAACGAACAGCAACTCACATGGCTAGGGGCTCGATTCACAAGATGAAGGTCATGAGTTCGATACATGGGCATGGTCTGGCTTCGACTTCCTCAATGTACTCAAGGGAAGAACTCGAAGAAGTTCCCTTTTTCAATTGTTTGGTGATGCAGAACCCTACTAGATTCGTACACCATTCTTGTGTATCGAACTTGTGACCTTTGCCCCTTCACGTTTTGGACTTGGATGATTTAGAATTGAATTAAGCCAAATCTACATAATTTGTAATTTTACAACAGACTCAATTAAACAAAAGTCTGCTTCTAATTTAAGCACAAAAATTTCAAAGTTCACCATATGAGTCCTGAATTCCATGTGACTCTAGTTGTTTCTCCAACAAAATCAGTTGATTATGATCACATTTACTCTTCGTTTCTACCTGGATCGATCGGTTCGATTTAGGCAATAATTGGATCTAGGAATTGGCTGATTTGAATTGAAGCTTAGCTAAAAAAATGTTAACAGGTTTCAGATTGAAAACGGGAAACTACAAAAGGAAATTCATGCTAAAATGCCCTTTGGTTATATATATTTTTCTTTGATTATATCTTTTCATATAATGAATTACATGGATTACAAAAATTATGAGGATTGCTTTGGGGTGTCCCCGACTAGCAACGTGTTGCAGAGCCCGAATGCAATAAGAAGTAAGCAAGAGTCACTATATTTTCGCCCGAATGTAGTGAATCAATTGCAGAGAGGGTTCCCACATCATGAACGGGTGTGGGTAAAGAAGTTAGTCCCGCTACATTGCCGCCTGAATGTAATGAATAATTTACAGAGAGGGTCTCCACATTTTGATTATGGACGGATGCAGGAGGTAAGGAAATTAGTCCTAGATAATAAGATTCGTATTGGTTCTTAAAATATCGGAACATTATCAGGTAAGCTAATGGAGGTGGTAGATACTATGATTCGGAAAAAGATTCATATTCTATGTTTACAAGAGACAAAATGGGTTGGAGAAAAAGCAAAGGAGATAGAGGATACATGTTTTAAATTATGGTACTCAGGTAAAGAAAAGGCTCGAAATGGAGTTGGTATTATCATAAATAAAGATTTAAAGGATAGTGTAGTAGACATACAACGATATGGTGACCAAATCATGAGGTTGAAATTAGTGTTAGGAGCAGAGGTTTTGAATATAGTTTGTGCTTACGCACTCCAAGTAGGACTAGAAGATAGTATAAAGACAACTTTTTGGGAAGAGTTAGATAAGGTGTTTCAAAAGATTCCACAAAGAGAGATGATTTGTTTAGGAGGAGATTTAAATGGACATGTCGGTAAAGAGGCATTAGGATATCAAGGGATTCATGGAAACTTTGGTTTTGGGGATATAAATGAGGAAGGTAGGGAGATTTTAAATTTTGCTATGGTATTTGATCTCTTTATAGTCAATACAATCTTCAAAAAACGAGATGAACATTTAATTACTTATAAGAGTGGCTTATCACAAACACAAATTGATTACTTTATTTGTAGAAAAAAAGATAGAGCGTGTTGTAAAGATTATAAGGTAATTCCAGGAGAAAGCTTAACCACCCAACATCGACTTTTAGTTATGGATTTACAAATAAAAAAATAGACAAAGAAGAAAAGAGTGCATCGAGCTATTCAGACTAAATGGTGGAACCTCAAAAGCGAGAAAGAAGATATATTTAAACATAAGGTTCTTCAAGGAGATGTTTGGAATTATGTTGACACATCCTGTGATATGTGGAACAATATGGCTATACATATTAGGAAAGTGGTGAAAGATGTGTTAGGGGTATCTAAGGGAGGTGTACCAGCACAAAAAGAAGCTTGGTGGTGGAGTGAAGTAGTGCAAAATAAAATCAAGGCAAAGAGGGCATGTTACAAATTACATTATGCCAAGAAAACTAGTGAAACTTTAGAAGCTTATAAGAAAGCAAAGAGGGTGAAACTTAAGAAAGAAAAAGCTAAGATTTGAGAGGACTTATATAAAAAACTCAACTCAAAAGAGGGTGAAAGAGATATTTTTAGGATAGCTAGGGCTAGAGATAAGAAAACTAAAGATCTTAATTATGTTAGATGCATAAAAGACAAGGAGGAAAAAATTCTAGTGGCAAATGATGATATAAAAAATAGATGGAAAAACTATTTTATAATCTTTTTAATGAAAATAAAGATGTTAGTATTAGTTTAGGAGAGTTAGCCAAATCAAAAAAGTATATAAACCACATTTTCTATCGACGTATTCAAAAGAATGAAGTCAAAGAGGCTCTTAAACATATGAAGGGTGGTAAATCGGTAGGACCAGATAATATTCCTATATAAGTTTGGAAAATACTAGGAGAAATAGGAATCACTTGCTCACAAGACTATTTAATGAAATTTGAAAAAACCAAAAGATGCCCGAGGAATGGAGAGCAAGTACAATTATACCCATACATAAGAACAAGGGAGACATTCAAAATTGTGCGAATTATCGAGGTATCAAGTTAATGAGTCATACTATGAAATTATGGGAAAGAATTATCGAATGTAGGTTAAGACAAGTATCAAGTACAACATAGAACCAATTTGGATTCATGTCAGGCAGATCTACTATTGAAGCGATTCACCTTTTGAGACGTCTTATGAAACATTTTAGAGCAAAAAAAAAAGACTTTCACATGATATTTATTGATCTAGAAAAAGCTTATGATAGGGTACCGAGGGAGGTTCTTTGGAGAACTTTGGAAAAAAGAGGTATCCCATTGATATATATTAACCTTATAAGAGACATGTATGATGGTGCAAAACATGTGTGAGGACTCATGAAGGAACGACAGACTTCTTTGAAGTTAATATTGGGGTACATCAAGGACCAACTTTAAGTCCATAATTATTTATAATGGTGATGGATGAGTTAACAAAACATATTCAAGATGAAGTACCTTGGTGTATGTTATTTGCAGATGACATTGTATTAGTGGAGGAGTCTAAGGAAAAAGTTAATAGAAAATTGGAACTATGGAGAGAAACATTAGAAAGCAAAGGCCTCCGACTTAGTAGAACAAAGACAAAATATACTAAGTTTGATCATTTGATTACTTCAGAGGACATGAAAATTAAAATTGGCACACATTGCATTCCCCAAAAGGAAAGTTTTAAATACCTAGGGTCAATTTTTCAGAGTGATAAAAGAATTGATGGAGATGTTACACATAGAATTAATGGTGGTTGGTTAAAATGGAGAGGAGTATAAGGTATTCTTTGTGGTAAGAAGATACCATTAAAATTAAAAGGCAAATATTATAGAGCAACAATTTGGCCTGCCATGTTTTATGGTTCTGAGTGTTGGGCAATTAATCATCAACATGTACAAAAGATGTTTGTGACATAAATGAAGATGTTGAGATGGATGAGTGGTCATACAAGAAAAGACCGTATACATAATGAGGTTATTAGAAACAAATTAGGAGTGACACCAATAGAGGATAAAATGAGAGAACATCGTTTAAGATGGTTTAGACATATAGAAAGAAGATCAAAAAAATAATATTTAAGAAGGTATGAAAAACTAAATTTGGAAAGTATTAAAAGAGGTAGAGGACGACCACAAAAGTGTTGGAAAGAAACAATAAAGAATGATCTAGCTTATTGGGAGTTAACTGCTAATATGGCACACGATAGGGATCTGTGGAAACAAAGAATCTATGTAGCGGACCCCGTCTAGTATGGGAAAAGGCTTAGTTGTTGTTGTAGTTGTTGTTGTTGTATATCTTTTCATATAATGGAGAGGCAGAGCCAGAGATGAACGGATCCTGTATTGAACTCATGACCTTCAACTTGTGACTCAACCCCCTAGCCAGGTGAGCTATTGCTCTTTGGGTTGGTCTGGCAATATCTCTATTATCTTCTTCAGTTGTTTTAGTAGGAAATACAAAAAAACACTCAACTATGGGCTATTAAAAAACAACCACCACTACTAGAAATGGTTGGGTCAAATTCGAAAGCATGGTTTGGATTTGGATTTGGACCCACAAGATGGGCCACTGACACTGAGCTAAGTAAAAAAAAAAAAACTGGCGTATTTTTACAGTATTTGCAGATAAGACATCCATAAACTGTTGTTTTTGGCAGCCACAACATAGCTTCTCAATCAAAGACTCATGGTTAGAAAGGTTGTCAAATAAAGTAGGCAATTCCTCTTTCTGAAGTACAAGGATGCTTGAAGTATTCTTTGGTTGTTGTTTTCTTCTCTTGAAACTGAAGTCAATTTTCTTACAAACAAGGAAACTCTTTCCGCAGTTTGTTGGTTTTCCCATCTAAAAGATTCATAGGAAAATTATGCTATGTGTTTGATAGATTAATGAAAGTGAAGATGTAGGCAAGAAAAGATCGTCAATACGAAGAAAACTACCATGTCAAAATCACCATTTTTAGATAATATTCTCCTATTGACCATTAAAAACAGTTGAAAATCAACTGCAGGTGATTGCAACTAAGTGAAAGAAAGATACACGTTTCTAGGTTGCTTGTAGTTGTAGGACTTTCTTCTCCAGTGAGAAGTATCAAATTAAGCGTGCGTGATTGATCAGTCAATGAGTTCAGAGGCTTGTGGATTAGGTAGGCCAAGGCTTTCTAGATTCCGACTGAAGCCGACGAAAAGTAAGCAAAGACTTGACAGCAAACACTCAGCAACGCATCTAGAACTACGAGATCAGCAGAAATGAAAGGGTTGTGATGATGGAATTGCACTTGTGGCTGACTGTAATTACCTTGATCTACCTCAAGAAGTATCTGGCTTCAGGTTCAAACATGTCTTCACAGTGACATCTGAAGTGCTTCCTGTTGCATCAATAAATATGTTCATTCCTCTGTTACGTTAATATTCAGACAGAGACGTCTAATCAGCACAACTTTCATTTCATCCAAATTAATCCACATTTTGCATGTATGACCTCTTTCTCTCTCTCTCTCTCTCTCTCGGACTGTAATCTGATCTCGTAGAAGAAATGAACCATGTTGAACCCATAACCAGAAATACTGTAATACAAGTTTCACGTTTTCTGCTGTAGACATTGTGAGTTTTGCACTGATTTCATGTAGCATGAATTTTCAAAAACTACATCCTTCTCCACGAACTATTTGAATCCTGTGGAGCCAAACTATTGTTAGTTTTTTTGGGCTACAAGTGAGGGCCGAAGCCCTGGTGCAAGACCCACAATTGTGCGAGGCTGGATATAATATTCTTTCGAATACGTAACGGGTGATTGATGATGACGTTCTTGATGACGAAAATGTAAGATCATCGACTACATAACCAAACAGCCCATTAAAGTTTAGCATAAGCATACTTCATCTCCAAAGTTCTAATTTCCGAAAGTGTAAGTCAACTCTCGGGAAAATTCAAATCTACCTCCTCGCAGCCGTGTGGACTCCAAAATCCGCACGCCATTTGCAAACATTGCCGCTAAATAAGCCGAGCAGCTCATTGTTTGGCTCCGCTCAGTTCAGTTTAAGCTGATGGATGTATATTTGAGCTGGCTCAGATCAGGTTCTTCGTGTTCGTGCTTGTATAAGTGTACGTAGCAATCACTTGTGTTTGTGCGGTATATATACATATACATGTATATACATACATACACATATATATAAAGAGAGAGAAAGTTGGAGTGTTCAAAAAACTGATTTAAACCGATCTGAACTAGTGGTTAAGTTAGGCGGCTTTTTTTTTTGGTTGTTGGTTTAGCTCGGTTTATATTCTTTTGTGATTTTATTAACGTTGTGAAGGCTGAAATACAACCAAACCGACCTATATGTACACTTTATTAGGGTTGGTGACATAAGAGTAGAATTTGCTATTTATTTAGTTGAAGTAGGAATACTAGAAAATATGACGAACTAATAATGTAATTGTCAGCATAGTTTTTTTATGGTTGTCCTTGTATTTAAACAAGTTATCTTATAATTCAGTAAGTTTTTTTGTCATGATTATATATTACTTACTATATGATCATGACAAAAAAAAATTACTGAATCGGATTGTAAAAGGAACCATGGTTTGGAACCGAATCGAATTGATGGTGTGGATTAGGTCAAGTTTATGTGTTAACGATGATTTCCCTTCGGTTCCTGAAAATCAAGAACCGGATTAGGTTGGTTCCGTGTTGAGCATAGCACGAACCGAATCTGACCTCCATCCTAAGACGACATTGGCTTCAATTGACTTGTAATTTAAAGTTTATTTTCCATTGAAATTTTATAAATGTTTTAAAGTTTAACGACCTCAGTCGTATTTGGCTTGTAATCTCGCCAGCTTGGCTCCTCTTACAGTGAATAATTGTTGTGGGTCACCAACAGACACACACAGAGCGAGAGCGAGAGAGGTAAAAGAAGCAAATTTAGATATGCAGCAAAGGACTACTTTTCCATGGTTCCTGACTTCAAACTCACACACACACACACAGAACTCTACTACTCCTCGTTCAAACACTCCAAGTTTGACCCACACTCTCTCTCCCTCTCACTGAGCAACTTCCTAATATTTCAACCGTCAGCCTCTCCCTGTTTCCACATAATTATAAATACAAACTACCAATCTCTCTACTCTTCATTTACACATCTCCTTCCTCTAGAGAAGCTACCGATTTCTAGTCACTCAAAGTTCTTTTTCTTCTTCTTCTTGTCTCCTGTTTCTCTCTATCTAAAACCCCTCCTCCCATGGCTGCCCTTGAAGCACTCCCTCTTCACCAAGATCACCACCGCTTTCCTGTTTCTCTGCCTTCGGCAACAGCCACCACCACGAGCAGTACCTCCTCAGAGGAACAGGCACCGAACTTCGAGTCGTGGAAGAAAGGGAAGCGCTCGAAGCGGCCCAGATCAGAAGAAGAGTACCTCGCCCTCTGCCTCGTCATGCTTGCAAACAGCGCCGCCGCACCGACACCGGCAACAGCACCTCCGGCCACCGCACTGTCCTACCGCTGCACCGTCTGCAACAAGGCGTTCCCCTCGTACCAAGCGCTCGGAGGCCACAAAGCCAGCCACAAGAAGACCGCCTCCGGCGAGTCCTCCGCTGGCAACCCCACGGAGCGCGTCAAGGTCCCCAAGATCCACCAGTGCTCCGTCTGCTTCAAGCTGTTTCCCACAGGCCAGGCACTCGGGGGCCACAAAAGGTGTCACTACGATGGTGGTATGGCGCCTACCGCCACTATCACCACTGTCAACAATTCGGATACGAGTGGTAGCTTGGGGTTCTCCAAGGGTCATCTCTTTGATCTTAACTTGCCCGCACGGCCAGAGTGT